>BFEA01000700.1:233988-247935 GCA_003427395.1 Chara braunii | reverse complement strand
TTCCCTTTTTTTTTTTTTTTTTTTTTCCCCCCCCCCTGCATAATCATGTCATATCGTCAGTCCGGTTCCTATTCCACTGGCAAGTCAGAAATACAGATTACAACTCGCTCAAAAACGCTTCTCCCCATAATGGCTGGGAGACCCGAGGGACTGCATTGTTTGATCTGCAACTCAACTTGATTACAGGATTGAAGCGAAACTTTGAAACCCTTCTGTAGCTCAGTTATGTCATCGTCGTCTGCTGAGCCAGTGTTCCTATGGGAGGAACAGCCCCAACTTGGTTGGGTCTGGACAAGGATTCTAGACTCATTGCTGAATGCTTGGTGTTGGATGTGGCTGATGCAGGAGGGTCCTTAGAGTACAGGGGTGGCCAGAGATCCCAGCTATCAACTCAGAAATCGGGATTATGGCATATGTCCAGAGAATCCAATGCCGAAGCAGATCCCACGGTGGAAGCTGATGAAACAGAAGGGATGGGCACTCCTCAAGATGGTACCCATCAACAACAGAAGGATTGCCTGTTGGCGGCCATGGACAGTGTGAACTGGATAGCTAAGGACACACCTACTAAAGGGTTCGTCACTTCTGTACCTAGTCCTGGGCACCCCCTCCCCTCCCTCCCATGCCCCTCTCCCCCCTCTTCCTTACTCCCCCGCCCAACCCAAAGGTTGCATCTCATCCAAACTAAATAATCACCCCCTTCCTTCCTTTTGTGAAAGATGTGTTTGCCCCAATACAAACATCCAAGCAGACTTAACAAAGGACCACAACATACCGACCAAGTAAAGAAAGGGTGCATATCACAAAGTGAGCTGAAGTGGAACTGGAATGGAACTGAAGTGAAACTGAATAGCACTGACAAGATGAGAGAGAGAGAGAGAGGGGGGAGGGAGGAGAGAGAGAGAGAGAGAGAGAGAGAGAGAGAGAGAGAGAGAGAGAGGCAGACTGCGGCAACTGCCTGTAGGGAAGGGTACAGCAACGCACGAAGTTAGACACATGCTCGGTTAGATCCGAGCATCCCAAGTTTTGAACAAACAAGCAAAAGCAAGTTCAACCTTCAAAGCAAAACATAACGAACCACATAGAACATGTATCTGCTTCCCGTGTCACCGTAGCCACCATCTTCCCAAAAACTCGACAATGCAGATCCTACTACTGGTTTCATCCGTCTGCACGGACTCGTCAGGTAGGTACACTGCTATGAGCGTTGTAGTCGAAAAAGAGGCCTTTAGCCTTGCCTCTCATGCTTATATCCGTTACTTGTGCCTATGTGTTTCCTAACTTGCATGCTGGGTGTAGTGCCACGTGCTACCTCCGGATGACAAACCTCTAACAAAATAAACATAAATGATGAAAAATCCGATGCGAACGAACTCTTGCCTACGGGAGATGAAGGCACAAAAAATATAAGAATTATTATTGAAAAATCCAATGCGAATGTACTCTTGCCTAGGGGAACAGAGGCACAAAGACTAACTATAGCTGCACAGTCCGTTTTCTCGCAGACTGCCACGCGCAGTGGCGGGTATCAGAAGCAGCGAAGCCGTACGCAGCCTATATCCCGAATAGGAAACAAAATAAAATAAAACACAACACAACTCGGCCGTATGTTGTTCTCTCGCAGTTATCAATCCGGGCCCAACCCGTTTTTGTTTCAGATGTGTCCAGGTTTTTCCGACACATGGAAGTTACTGCCTGTGGGTACCTGTGTCACGACGCAGTGTCTCTTCACTCGATTACCAACTATCTGTTGGTATGGGTCGCGGGTTCGAAGCCCTGGTGTCTTCCTGTATGCTTGGTTCATAATGACACAGATTGTCTTCAGCAGGGCTTCTCCCGTAACCTTGGCCGATTTGGCCAAGGCCCAGAGAGAGAGAGAGAGAGAGAGAGAGAGAGAGAGAGATGGAGACCCACCACCCAAGATGATGATCAACCCTGGTGGTTGATTTCAAGGTCTGTTCTTTTGTTCTTCTTTTTACGTGCAGTCATCTTATTCAATCAGGCTTCGAACCCCTGGTCCGTTTATCAATACTATCATGTGTGTAGCACTGTGTACCATTCAGCCGCATGGGGTGGGTGAAATCCAGATCTCTTGAATCAGTCAGCAGTACAGAACTGTACTCGTACTGACTCGGCAATTCCTTATGGTTTGAGACCAAACAGCCCGGCCTGGTTTCCCAGGGCCTGATTAGGTGATGGGCAATGTACGTACAGCCAAGGATCCGCAATGTGATGAAAAGGACTGAATGGACAATGCAATGTTAGTGAAACATCAACAGGCAATGTACACCCTGATACATACGAAATGGCACAAATTAGCGCAGTGGAAGACTCTGAGATAAGTCCTGACCTGACCGGGATTGACGGGACACCCATCACTCGTCACACATGTGAAAGAGGAGGAGGGACCACACTCATGGAAGAAAGGTCCCTCCTTTGCACACACACACACATGGGGAGATACCATAGACGAGAGATGGGGGGAAAGGTCCTTCCTTTGCACACACACACACATGGGGAGATACCATAGACGAGAGATGGGGGGGAGAGGAGAGACGAAGATGGAGGCGAGGGGGAAGACCAAGATCGTAATAGCGAAGTCCAAAAGTATTGCCTTGCCGATGTCCAATCAATGTCAGCCTCAGAAGTGTCGGATCAGATCCTGGGCGCTCTGCCCACCGTAACCCCTGCCTGTATCCTCTACCTGTAACCTCTCTCTCTCTCTGTCTCTCTCTCGAGCGCGCGCACGCACGCGCGCGCGCGTATCTTATGAAGAAGAAGAAGAAGTAGGGAGGAGAGAGATGAGATGGAAGGGAGACGAAGGAAGACGAAGATGTAGTCTTCCCTGCTGTCTCACCTGCAGGAAATGCCGCCGTACACTGACCGTCGTGTTGTCGTCGTCCTGTGCAGGTCGCGCGCGCAGTCCCAGCTATGGCGCCAGGTAAGTCCGCCGTCTGCAGGTATGGCCTCTGCCCTCTCCTACCTACGCCACTACCTCTATCCCCTAGCGCAGCGCTGAGATGCAGTGCTGGTCCAGCAGCATGTCGCTCGAGAAGTGAGCTACCCGAACTGTTCGTGTGCCCAGCCGCTGCCCAGCTATATGCAGCGCTGGGCGAGGCTGGGCCTGCCTGGTGCTGGCCTCAAAACGGCCCAGCCGGTCTGGACCCCTACTGGGCGTCCAGACTGTGCTGCTGATGCAGCAAGGCACGAAAATGCGCCTGGCCTCTTTAGGCCCTGGCTATGGTGTACCCAGTCCCAAGGTCGTGCCTTGGGGACTGCAAGTCCGAAATGGTGCTTGAACAGACAAAAATAGGACAGCGCACACACAAAATAAATAAATAAAAAAATAAATAAGTGCGCTGCCTCTCATGTACCTGTGGCCTCAAAGGCCGCCGTGGGCCTCCAGGGCGCATGTTGTATGGCACGCGGCCTGATGGCCCCTCAGCAACCGTCGGGCCCCTCAAACGGGGCCCGTGTGCAGCAGCATGCAACATTAGGTCATAACACACAAAAAAAAAAGGAAGGGTATGATTAGGTGATTGCAATATGTGATGGAATGTTCGAAAATTAGAATCATAGTGAGATGCTAAATCGCAATCACAGTGAGTGAACATTCAGATCGATCAATCACAAGGAAATCACAAGAAGTCGAACAGCTTCACAGGATAGATCAGTCGATCCAAAGTGGAGAGGACGACTTCAACATGATGTGTCATCAGACTCGTCACAGTTCATGGCTGTTTCTTTCAAAATATGGGGGTAGCAACAAAGATATGAGGGATCTTTGTTGATGAAACAACCAGAGATTTACCCTCAGAATCTCTCAGATCTTCTTTTTTTTTTTTTTTTTTTTTTTTTCAAAACAGACAGGACCTTATGGTCCTGGCTCCTTCTAATCTGGGGAGCGTCAGTCCGGTTCCTATTCCACCGGCGAGTCAAATTGTACATTACATCAGTGCCCACACACACACGCTTCCTTCCGTCAGGCCGAAGGACCCGAGCAGCATTGATTGCTCCACCGCGGGAGGATTGACTGTCAGCTTGCCTTTGTCACTCTCTTTCCTCTCAGATCCGGCTTCCAGATCTGTCAAATGATGTCTTTGACCCTAGAAAGAGCACATCTGTTATCCCTCTCCAACCTGATCCCTCCCCCAAACACCTCTTTGCCCCCCTTTGGATGGACCACCGTTTCGCCTTCAACCTTAAACCCTCAGCCTGCCTTCTTGTCCACCGATCATCAAACTTGAAACCTGGTAAGATATTCGTCCGCTTCCGGATTTCTGAGGTAGGATTATCCTTTGCAACCCCCTTCCATGCTCCAGTATTATCATCATCCTCTGCTTKTCCTCCTTTATCCCACGTTGACTGTACCCCTGGGTAGTTTGAATAATGTATTCATCCCCTTGCGGTCTAAGATGTGGTTATGCCTTCCAGTGATGTCTGATGTTGGGGACCTCTTCCCGGAGTTGAGTTATGCCAGTCTTTCCAGCATATCCGGTCCTGTCTTATTTCTGCAACCTTGCCATTGACCAGCCAGTTTCTATAGAATCTCTGTCTCTCCTTGTTCCGCTGTTCCTCGTCTTCCGTCCAGGCTTGATTGATCTTCCTCCATCTGCAAAGGATCTCAGCTGGAATCATTGTTTTTGTTTCTAACCACACCTTCTCCCGCGGGTTGGACCGTCCTTCAATTGTTCTGCTGCATCTCTCCTTCCATATGACCCATAGGGTCACTTTTCTGATGAGTTCAAACCAGATCCTTTCGGCCTTCCGTGCCTGATCAGGGATGTTAGTCAAGAGTAGCAATTGAATGGGTTGTTCGGGGAAAAGAGATGTAAAGAGGGAATCCCAGAGTGAAGAAGCTTTTGCCCAGTATTCAGTCGCCTCTTTGCATCGCACTAGGCAGTGGACTACATCTTCTGTTGCACCTTCAGAACAGATTACACATATTTCAGAGCTGTCTGGGTCTGTGGCTTTCCGTCTAATGTGCAGCCATTGGCTCACTGGTAGGGCTGCGTATACAATCAGCCATTGCAAACTTCTGATCTTAATTGGTCTGATACTTTTGAATTTTTCCCAATGGATTCGTGTAATTTTGTCTGCTTCTGGGCCCACCAGGTTCCGCCACCTATTTTTGATGATYGGGTCTGGGTTTTTGGTCTTTAGAGATAGTCTGTAGCCCAGTTTGACTGAGTAATCCTGGATTGGGATCTTTGATTTGAAGTTGCCGGTGGAATAAGGTTTCCAGGCCCATTCCGCAGGGTCGAATTCTAAGGACYGGATTGCGGTGTCTGGTCTGAAAATTGTCTTTGGCCATGGACCTAGGACTCTTACTTTCYTGAGGAGGAAGGAATCTAGTATAGATGATTCTACATTGCAGTTCAAAATAGTTAACGTATTCGAATTGGTGAAGGAGACCGGAAAGGAAAGGAAAGTGGCTCTGCTGTGTGAGTCTTGCTGTATGTGGGAGAATTGATAGGCTCTAGAAGCGGATGCGTCTTGAATCATAAGACCCCACTCGCCCGGTCTCCACGAATCATCTTTACCCAGGATATCTTTCCACTCCTGTGGGATAAGACTAAGTATGTACTGAAGATTGGTCTCTCGTCTGTGGCATCCTTTCAGTCTGGCACTAAGTTCTTGTTCCGTTATCCAGTCTTTTCTGTCCTCCTTCCACAAGTGGTCTACTTTCCAGATACCGTTCTTGATCCAGGAAAGCCATTTCGGTTCTAGGAAAAGTGGGCTGTTGGCTTCATTTGTTAGCCATTCATTACCAAAGAGTGGTTGTCTTAATACTTCATCCTTGGACTTTGGTTTATTTGTCTTGTTGGGGATTATTTTCCTTCACGATCGAAGCAGTGCCGGCCAGTAGGGGGTGGGCGGTCGATGTTCCTCGGGTTTGTCATTCCTCGTCCGATTCCTCCGTCCTGTAGATATTACCCATTCTTTGTTCATTACCCAAAACAGGCCTGACATGTCATTTGGGGAGGGTACTGGTGCTACCGATCTAATACTATCCAATGCCAACTTGTTCCAGGCGCTGTCCGGATTCATCAGCAGTTTGATGATCCATTTTATTTGCAGGGCTTTCGTTTCTGTTCCGGGGTCAATCATTCCTAGACCTCCATCTCGTGGCCTCCTTGTAACATAGTGTCAGGCTATCTTGGATAAGCCCTTTTCTTTGTTGGGGTCTCCTGTCCATAAGTAAGTCCTGGCTCGCCTGTTCAGCTCCTTGATCGAGCTGTCGGGAATTGTCCAGATGGAAGCAATGTACCACATCATTGGGAAAACCGACGTATTGAGGACCAGCGCTCGACCAATGAGGGAAGTGAAGGAGTTGCCCCACCTTCTGATTTTGTTAATCTGCTTGGCCAACATAGAGGGGCCCATTTGGGGCGCCAGCCCTTCTTTCGTCATCAGGATACCCAGATAACGAGTGGGTGTGTCCGGGGTTTGCCATGTCATAGCCGCCTCGTCTCCTTGGAGAGAAAGGGGTTCATCCTCGGCAAGCCACCAGCCAATTGTTTTCCCCCAGTTGATCTTCATTTCCGAGGCTAATCCGAATGCTTCCATTGCTTTAGCAAGTGTTCTGAAAGAGGAATCTGATGCTCTGATCAGAACCGTTAAGTCGTCTGCGAACATAATAGCTGCGGGAAAATCCATCTGGTGGGCAGAGCCTACGTCAGTACTGGCTAGTCTTTGAATTGATGGATCCTTGCGTAGGAAGGATGCGATTGCTTCCATTACAAATAGAAAGATTGACAGGGCCAACGGGTCCCCTTGGCGGACCGAGCGGGATATTGGGTAACAATCTGACAATAGTCCGTTGACTTGGACACAGCCAACTGCATCCTTGTATAGTATTCTAACCCACTTTTTAAAGTTCGGTCTGACTCCCATTCTTTCCATGCTAGCTTCCATAAAGTCCCAGTTGACTTGGTCGCATGCCTTCTCAAAATCGAAAAAGAGAATGGCGGCATTTATTTTCCTTTCTCTGATTTTTCTTACTGACTCGTTCAGTGTCATGACATTATCAAGATTTACCCTCAGATCTTTGTTGATGAAACAACCAGATATTTACCCCCATATTTTGAAATAAACAGCCATGAACTGTGATGAGTCTGATGACACATCATGTTCAAGTCGTCCTCTCCACTTTGGATCGACTGGCCTATCCTGTGAAGCTGTTTGACGTCTTGTGATTTCCTTGTGATTGATCGATCTGAATGTTCACTCACTGTGATTGCAATTTAGCGTCTCACTATTTTTCTAACTTTCGAACCTTCCATCACATATTGCAATCACCTAATCTGTGGTTTTATCAAGAAAAATCTGTGGAGGGAACTTGCAAAAGTCGGAAGAGGCCGACATAGTCAGGAGGAGAAGCCGTACGTCAAAGCAAAAAAAAAAAAATCAAGAAATTTGAAATTTCATATTTTAAGTATGAAGACATTGTTGAATTGTACTGACTTTGTACATTTCTGTCTGGACTAGCACGAGAGATTTCACGACCCATGAGTATTCTCTTCCTGTTGTTAGCCAAACTCAGGGCGTATGCACACTAGGACTTTCTCCACTGATCTGTAAAGATAACTTCAGCTCCACCTGTAACTGTCGTCAGATACATCCAGGAAAGTACTACCGTCTTCAGCCGAATACAATGCCCGGACATTAGAGCTGTATCTGGACTGAAAGGTGCACCCGATACAGCTTTAAACCACCAGTACCCCAGGGGGGCTTAGGCGCCCTCTGGGGAGGCTCTGATGCAAATGCATATGGACCTGCATGGCGCACCGATTCAGCCACCACGTTAACGGCCTAAAACGTGGAGGTACTGGTGGTTTAATGACCGACCGTTTGATTCGGGTGTGAGAAATTGAGAATGCCCTCACTGCTCTGTCGTCCATCTTTGCTTCTCTCCCAGTAGTTCTCGCTATGTTAGTGGTATGTGCCATGTTGTCTTCTTTTTGCAATGGTGTCAGCCGCTCTCTGTAATCCTCTTTTCGTCTGACTCTTTTTTCTTTTCTTTTCTTTTTTCCCTCCCTTCTCCCCTCTCACCTTTTTTTAAGATATTCCTCTCTTCTTCACCCCTCACCTTTCTCCTTCTCCCCATTGGGGGGATTCTTCCCTTCCTTGCCCCTCACCGTTTTCTTCCGCCCTGCTCGGGGGTATTCCTCCCGTCTTCCTCCCAAGCCTTTTCTTTTCTTGCCCTTTGGGTGCATTCCTCCCTTCTTCCCAGCTCTCCTTTTCCTTTCTTCCCCTTTAGGGGTATTTCTTCCTTCTTTCCCTCTCACCTTTGGGGTAGTGCCTACTGTTATTGAGTCTTCGATGACTTCGAACTCTGCACTGTTACCAACAGCTATGTGGGTGTGCCATGCAGCCACATACCTGGGTACGTCGATTTTTCCATTGTCTGTCTGTTAGTTGGAGAGCTCATTCCAGACTTCTTGTTTCCTTTGCCCTTCTTGTCACCATAGATAACCATCACTGGTGGTTCCACAGAATTGTTCTTGGATAAATAGATCAGCAAAATTGATTGGCAATTGATGAAGAACTCTCAGTGCGAACGGATTGAGACTCTGTGCGGACCCCTAGCTATGAAGGAGGTTTGCCTCTGTTCTACTCCGATGAGATTGTGCTCCTCTTCCGTCCAATCACATGTGGAAACACATGGAGCGAGGAAAGACTGGCTATAAACTTATCAGACAACATTTCCTCGTTATGTGGTTTCCTTCTCTTCTTCTTGAAATTGAAAGAAAAAAGGACAAGCTCCGGTATATTGGAGGGCAGCAGCACCAGCTGGAAACCGGGTCAACTGTCCTAAACTTGTGACCCCCCTCCCCCCCGCCCCCCCCCCCCCCCCCCCCCCCCCCCCCCCCCCACCCTCCCCCCCCCCCCCCCCCCCCCCCCCCCCCCCCCCCCCCCCCCCCCCCCCCCTCCTTCCTTCTCCAGCAACCTTTTTTTTAACTCCTTCGCTGTAAAAGCAGGGATACAGCAAGCGAAAGCTTATCCCCGAAGACAGAGAACAAGGATGTCTTTGTTATGGTCAAAGCTATCTTCCAGATTCAGGTTTGGCAAATGGAGGGCATGTTTGTGAAATATGGCATCTGAAGGCAACGATGAACAAGAAGTGAGAATTTCAGAATTCTATCATTGTGATCTTTGAGGCTGTCTGTTTATGGTGATTGACTCTCTCGCTGCCTTTCCTGTGCTGCACGTTTCCTGTGGTTGACTTGCCTTGCAACTCTGAAGAGGGAGTCAGTCCCGCCGCCGAATCTCTGTGCCATCGAGCTTCCCTCAAAATCCTGTACATCCTGAGCATGCAAAGCTGCTGGTGCAGAAACTCAACACGGATGCACTTTTTTTCGCGTTTTACTTTCAGCAGGTATGATGCCGTCTCGGCTTTTTGGCAAATAATAGATAAATTGTAGTATCTGTTCTTATCAGTGTAATATCTGATCCGTGGTCCATCAGGCCACAAAAAACAACAAACAAAACCTTTAAAAAAGGCATGATGCTGTGATTCTTGAAATGAATCTATTTTCTTTTCCGTTTTTTATTAAGGGCGACGTCCTTGAGGTAGCTTCTTCAAACTGACCTGCCCCAGATCAACTCAGACTTCTTTTACTAATCGCATTCCATTGGGATTTGAACTTATGTGTGCAGCAACTGAGCTAGGCCTGTCAGTAATGAAACGGATCTCTAATTAGTAATTAGTAATTTATAAAGATAGAAATTTATCAAATGGCTCACAAACATTGGGGGTTGGGGGGGAGAGCAAAGGGGGAGGGGGAAGTCTTTTAAATGCTTATAAACTTGTCAAGGTGAAAGATGACTCGCCTTAAAGGTATTGCGAAGGTTTCAATGAATCAATAGTGCCATCGTTCTTTGTTCAATAGGTGGGAGAACAATATTAGGTATGGGTAATTTCAGAAGTAGCTGCTGTCAAATTTTGGACTTCGCTGTCACTCCCCTATCCAAATGTGCACAGATGTCTGTCACATCTGTACAGTGTATACACATTATGGACTGGCCACACTCGCTGTCTGGACAAGGGTATTCATGAAATCCTATTTACCTGAGCACTCGTTGCCAGGGTTCTCTCATTGCCACTACCCTGCGTGCTATTACAGCTTATCTGATATAATTCATATCTGAAGAATGATGACATGCCTCCATGACTTTCTTGAAGTTTCTTCCGCGTCGTTGGCAATGTGATATCTGAATCTGCATGTGTAATTGACATGTCTCCTCGCCCTTTTCCTGCTTCAATCGTATGGTGATATATGCATGTGTAGTTTTTTACTACCGTCTTCACCGGGATAGAACGCCCATTGCCCGGTAATTATTGCCTTATCTATACTGCAAGTTGCCCCAAAGTCACTTATGGCTATCACAAAGAAGAAGAAAGGAAGAGAGAACAGAAAACTCAGCGTGGTGCCGAGCATGCAATTCACAAACCGATGAGTCCCTCAACCATTGTTTCATAGACTGCGTAAAAGCCAATCAGCTCTGGCAGGACATAACAATAACTTGGAGCAAACATTCCAAAAGTACAATCGCAATTAACCCTGCGACAATATTCCTGGACAAAGAACAACCCCCCCCTCTAAAAGGSTTTGAASTATTCCTCTTTGCTCTAATTAGGAAAGGCACGCTCTGGGCAATTTGGAAAAAGAGATGTGCAGCTAACTTCAAGGACACCAGCGACAACTCTGAAAATCCCCTCATCACCATCAAGCAAGTAATCGAAACAGAGATACAGGCCATCTGGAATAAAACAAAAAAACAACTTCAGGAAACACCCGATAAAAAGATGGAAATAATCAAGAAATTCAAATCCTCGAGGCTAGGCAATGGAAAGATCGGGACAATCGTGGGGGATAGGCTAATTTTCAATGACTGGCTAGTCATACCAGCACAGGGCAATCAGGTACAGTCTGCCTCCCAAATGATAACTGCGATTCCAGGGCCGGTCGAACCCAATGCATTGCCAGACGATGGAACAGACCGGAGAATCTGAGCCCAAAAGGGAATAAAAAAGGGAATAGAAAGCCCAACAAAACAAACAACGACAAACCCACTCCCAAAAATCGGTTTTGCATGGTAGTAATACTAATCCACCCACCATTCCCTACTGCCCAACTTACACAGTCTCTATACCAACCTCAAAAGGCCCAGCTATCCCCTCTACTACATCCCCCCCACCAACGAACCCTCCACACACCTTCCACCAATACCCCCCACCACCTCACCCTACACACACTACCCACACACTGACCAACTACAACGTAGGAGCCAAGCAAAGCCTACATAGCATCAGTTATTAGATCGGCACCAGCAACTATACAGAATTTCAGCCCATGAGCCGAAATTAGAACTAAAATACAGGGTCTAAGTCTACGGATATTACGGACTATGGTCTACAGGACTTAAATTCTAGCCGGCAGCCAAGCAACTGGGAGGGTCAGGCCAGAGGTAGCTCAGCAGCCAGTCAACAAATGGAGCATAGCAGGATAGCATATCAAGGAGGTCAAAAAAGAAAAATAAGGACTAAAGACCATAGCTAGAGAGTCAATGGAAGACAGACCTAGCTCCTCCAGCAATACACACAGATTCGACAGCTTTACAGCTGTGAGGAAGAACTAGGGAAAGCTCAGATAGTCCGACAGATAGAGACAACATTACAGAGTTCACAACCTCGGAAGGCCTTACAAGCCCAAGATTACGTCGAATAGGCCAACTTAGGCAGGGGTGAATGATGGTACATCCTTCCCATGGGAAGTAATCAATGCCGTCTTTCGGGCCTTCCTACCATAAAGGGGAGGAGCGTGTGTGAGTACCTTTTGTAATCATTTCTGACTTGCCAGTGGAATAGGAACCGGACTGATGCTCCCCAGAATGGAAAAGGAGCCAGAACCGTAAGGTCCTGTTTTTTCTATAATAATAATAATAATAATAATAAATAAAAATAAAAAAAGTTACCCCAAAGTCGGCTATAATGATTGGGTGTTTGATTTGGGTGAAGCCGGTACTTTTGTGCATCTCTTTGTCTTGTGGTACGAGACATGTCCAAACTTGCCAGGTAATTGTTGTGGCATGCTACCATCTTCGCCTGAACACAACACACCCTCATCCTAACTGTATTGGATGTGAAAGATAGCATGTATACATTTATGATGAGGATGCATTGTGTTTGGGGAGGACACGCATGGCGGACGTCAAGAAATGTGCCTGTGGTTGAAGCTGGTTCCTTTTCTTTCTGGGCAAACAAGAAGGCTCCAGCGGATTGACCGAGAGTTGCACCTGCTGGAAACCGGGCTGAGGCTGGGTCTAGCCCCACACCGACGCTGTGGGAGGCTGCTAACGGAAGCAGATGAGAAGCAAGAGAGATAAGAGCTGCTTTCTCCAGGTCCCTTGGCCATAACGAAGGGAGGCGTTCAGTGTGTTTCTGATGTGAGGAATGCTGGACCCACTCTCCAGTTTTATGATTTTATCAATAAAAGCCGACTATTCAACCGCCACTACCATTCAGAGTGGAAGGCTAAGTCGTAAATATAACCTTTACCGCATTCTTCGGAGGTCGGGCGCCACCAGACCAAAATGGCTGGCGGCACCAGCCAAAAGCAAAGAAAAAGGTCGCGCTGGCTCTTCGGCAAAGCTTGGCGCACAGTTCTATTCCGCCTCGAAAAAACAGGCTCGGAGGGGAAAAAAAAGAAAAAAAAAAGGAAAGAAAGAAAGAAAGAGCCTATTAGAGGGATGTGTGAAAGTGACCCACTGGTTTTGGAAATGAGGCCCTTGCTTCGCTGTTAAACCACCAGTACATGGCCCCAGCCAAGTTGAGAAGCCGATTGAGCCTCTCCTAAAATTTTGGAGGCTCGTGCGCTACGGATAAAATACATCGGCGGCGGGCGGGCTCCGAAAGGAGCCCACGGCCGAAGGCTGGCATGTAAGGAAGGAAAACGGCTGCACAACCGTCTCCTGTTTATGCGAGACAGAAAGAGAGTCCTCGGAGCACATTCAGAATGCAACCAAGAATGCCAGACATGACTGGGACCAGGAGTTTGCTCCAAAGTCTTTCTGCTCCAGGACAACGTGGAGCCTGACCAACTCTGCGCCAGGAGTTTGTTCAAAAGCTTTGCCGATACAGCACAATGTGGAAGCAGGAGCGGGAACAATTCTGAGCCTGGGCCCTGGGGTTTGTTTCAAAAACTTACCACTCACGGACAATATGGAACCAAGAGCCTGAACAACTCTGAAGATGTTTCACCTTGCACCAGGCGAGCCACGTTGGAGGCCCCTTGGCAAACAAACCACAACAAGTGAAAGGACTGAGAGGAAGGGAAAAGATTTAGAAGAGTCGAAAGGTGTGAACTTTCTGAACTGTAATCTTAAATCATCTGCTAATAAACAAGCAATGGACCGATGTAACCTGGGTTAAATGGACAGAAACTGCAATCTTGGAATAAGTGAGAACACGTTTCCGTATACATATAATAGGTAAGAACACGTTTCCGTATACATATAATAGGAGATACGGACACGTGCTCGGTATACATATACATATAATAGGAGATACGGACACATCCTCGGTCGGGTTAAGACGCAGTGATCCGGGCGCTGTATCACGCAGCCACTGTGTCGGTAGGATAGGACACATGAATGAACGATAACGGCACTAGGGCGGAAGGGTGAGGCAAGAATCTGTCCACATCTTGGTTTTGCTTTTTGTTTTTTGTTTTTTGTTTTTTCACATTTCTCTCTTGTTCTTTTTGTTTCCCTTTGCGGAGTTTGCGTTCCTTTTTCGTCTTTTTTTTCCTTTGTTATGACCCGGACCAATTGCGAAGTACAAATTCACCAATCAGCACAATGTTCACCCTGTCTCTTATACACATCTAGATGTGTATAAGAGACAGTGATTCTACATTGCAGTTCAAAATAGTTAACGTA
>BFEA01000700.1:194854-220494 GCA_003427395.1 Chara braunii | reverse complement strand
TGACGATACTCCCAACAACCAATCACAAGGAAGAACCTGCGAGGATAACAATTGGAATACACACTGATGATGAGCCAATTAACCAGAAATCGTTACAGAGTTTGTTCCAGTGTCTCGCCACTCTCAGAACTCACACTCCACTCTCTACCCTACACCCAGTTACTAGCGCCACATCAGAATGGCCTCCCAGAGGCCAGTTTAACCACCCAGATGAAGAACAGATCCTGCGATGAAGTCTTCAGTGCCGCTAAACAACTCTGACGAAGAACCGGCAGCTATGGCTGCCGCCACCCACAAAGACTCAATGAAGAGTCTCCGCATAGCCCAGCCAATCGCAGAAACCCACAGGGTTTGGTGCGCAGAGGATGCCCCAGCTATGGCAAGTCCTRAACAGGCTGGCTATGGCTGCTGTCCACGGTGAGGGTCTCAGGGTACCGCCTACAGACAATCGCCGCTGCAAACCTCCTGGCTCCAAACGTTGTATCGCGAAAATGAACGGCCAAAAGTCCCCAACAGTCCTACGCTAACCTACTTGTAGAATCTACACTACTCTAGCCTAGGGCCTACCGATACCGGTTCAGTTAGGGCCTACTCGACCTCTACGAAACCGGTCCTACTGCTGCACTTAGGGCTCAGGGCCACTTAGGGCCGGTAACCACTCAGCCCCTACTGTTGTTAGTCCCAGCTATTTTTAGAATAGCGGGCGACCCTCAGTGCAGAGTCTGCAGACCCAAAAAAAACACAGCAAGCACACAGCACACTGTACAACCTCGCAAGTCAGTCTCGGCAACCGAAATCAGCAAGTCATTGCAGGCTTACCCCCCCGGGGAGTGAGGACCTCCGAGCTAGGGATGTAGGCGAGTCGAACGGCGAGGAAGGTTGCCCTTCTAAGCCGCTTCATATCGCAGAACAATTGACTTTGCTGTCTTGAGAAGTTCCCTTCTGTAGAATCATCTAATCTCAAAAGGAGGCTGGAATGCGAACCTCACAAGATACTGCCGATCGGGGCCTGTGCCCCACTCATCCTCAATCATGTCCACGTCATACCCCTTGCCAGGGATCGGTGGACCAAACTGAGGGGGCCGGTCTGGGAATGCATCAGATGGAGTGAAGGGAAGCAGCTTAGATGCATGGAAGACCGGGTAGGTTCGTAGATGCAGCGAGACGTCAATGACATAGGACGGAACGAATGGATCAGCGCCCACTATATCTAAGACCTGCCATGGACCCAGGTAACGAGGCAACAGCTTGGGGGAGATATCTTCCTCCCTCGACAGCTCAGAACTGGCTACCCAGACATGATCACCAGTGCGGATGGGGGAAGGCCGCCTATGGCGATTAGCTTGTTCAATCATTGCCTTTTGGGCTTTGAACAAGTTCGCCCGTGCTCTTTCCACATCTATGCGGTAGCGTCTGGTGAACTTTGCGGTGCCTGGAGTCAGATCAGACTTGGCCTTATCGATGATATCATCGAGAGGCTGTCGTGGTTCACGTCCCCAGTGCAACCGGTATGGACTGAACCCAGTCGAGGAATGGACAGACATGTTATACACAAGCTGTGCTCGAGCCAAGTGAAGATCCCAGTCCTGCTGATCTGGAGAGATGACAGGACGCAACAATTGGAATAAGACTTGGTTTATCACTTCAGCATGACCATTGGCTTCAGGATGACGACCAGAAGTCATGTCCAATCGTGAGTGCAGATAGTCCTTACAGTAGGACTGCCACTCATCGCTGCAAAATCGGGGGTCTCTATCATTGACTATAGAAGTGGGCGGTCCATGGTGTGTGACCCACCTCTCTGAAAAGGCTGCTCTCACAGTCGGAACTCTAGCCACTTCTGGCAAGGGGATGAACTCTGCGTATTTGGAGAACCTGTCAACGCAGACCATAACCTGTCGCATGCCACGACAGGTGGTCTTGCCTAAATCTGTGAAGTATATCGACACATATTCAGCAGGGCTCGCAGGTTTCCACATAGAGCAGCATATCACTCCGCATCTCCTTCCAGAAGAAGCGCTGCGACAAGGCTACATGTGACTTTAGGAACCCAAAATGTTCACGGGCGTCATGACACTCTAACATCAATAGTGTCATGAGCCGCTGGTCCTGGGGAATGCACAAGCGCTCCTTCCCTCTGCTGTAAGTGTACAACAGATCTGAACTGAGAGCATAGTCTGGTTCAGAGTTAGGATCTGCTTGCAGATTCCTGGCTATGGGTCCGAAAGTCGGGTCCAGAGGCAGTAGATGAGCGATGGTCTGACGGGTCTCCTCTCCAAAGGAGTGAGTAGAGGAGATCAATGCAAAAGCGTCAGGCCTACGAGAGAGGGCGTTTGCTACCTTGTTGTAGCAGCCCTTCTTATGTTTCAGTTCAAAGTCAAACATATCAATGAACTGAATGTATCGTGCCAACTTGTCATTCAGCTCTCCTTGGGACTTCATCCACTGTAAGGTGGAGTGATCTGAAAAGATCTTGAAGTCTCTCCCAGGAGAAAGTGCTTCCAGTGTTTCAAGGCACAGACAAGAAGAGCATAAAGCATATAGCTCTTTCTCGTAGGTGGAGTCCTGCAGCGTTTGAGTTTTGATCTTCTTACTCATAAACTCTACAGGTCGTAGACCATTCCCATCATCCTGCTGAAGAACTGCCCCAATGCCATATTGACTAGCGTCAGTGGCCAGGATGAATGGCATAATGGGGTCAGGCAACTTCAGCACTGGCGCACGAGTCAAGGCCTTCTAACTGACAGTGGAGGGACCAAAGAAAAGGAGTGTCTGTCTTCGTTAGGTTGGTCCGGGGTGCAGCCACTGCAGAAAAGTTCCTGACAAACTTTCTGTAGTACGAGGCCAAACCCATGAAGGACTTGACATCCCTCACTATTTGAGGTTGGGGCCACTCCTGAATAGCAGCTATCTTGGCTGCTTTAGGAGCCATGCCATCTCCAGAGATCACGTGACCCAGATAGATGACAGAGGGAACTCCAAAGGAGGACTTCTCCCTGTTGATATTATACTGGTTGTCGCGTAACGACTGAAGGACTAGGGCCAAGTGCTCCGCATGTTCCCTGGCAGTTCTGCTGAATACCAGGATGTCATCCAGGTAGACAACCATGAACTTGTCCAAGTAAGGCCTGAAGATGTGGTGCATCTCTGTCTGGAAGGTACCTGGGGCATTGCAAAGTCCAAATGGCATGACCAGGAACTCGTAAGTACCATACCTGGTCGTGAAGGCTGTTTTATAGACATCCTCCTCAGCCATCTCAATCGGGTGGTAGCCAGATTTGAGGTAGACTTTGCTGAACACTGTGCAGCCCTTTACCATGTCCAGAAGGTCATCGACCCTAGGGAGTGGCTCTGTACTCTTCCTAGTGATCTTATTGAGACCCCTGTAGTCAATGCACATTCTGAACTCGCCATTCCCTTAGGGCACAAAGAGAACGGGTGCACCGAATTCACAAGTGTTGGGTCTGATCCAGCCCTTGCTGGTCAGGGTCTCAAGCTGCTTTTTGAGCTCCTCGAGCTCAGCAGGGGACATCCTGTAGACTCGTCCCTTGGGAGGGACTGTCCCAGTTAGTAGCTCGATGCAATGCTTGGTTGGCCGGTTAGGTAGTTCAAGGGGCTCCTGCATCAGATCAGCATACTGATCCACAACCTGATGTATCTCAGGAGGACAGGAAACTGGAGGAGCATTTGTTTGCTTGACCAGAGCAATGAACAAACACTCGTGATGAAACTGGCGTGAGAGAGCATGAAACTCTCTCGCTCGTAAGCAGTAGCAAGAAATCTTCAGGTGGTGATCAGCAGCAATCATGCATGGTTGATACACCCCCTGGCTGTTTGGTAGTTCAACCTTTGGGATCTGCCAGTCGATCCTTGGGTTGACCGCCTTCAACCACTGCATAGAGAACACCAGGTCAAAGGGTAGATCAGGGAATATGTAGAAGTTCAGACTATGTCTGACTTCTCCAGCATTGTCAAAGGTAACAGGGATACCCCTGACCTTCTCCCTTATGGTGAGCACTGTGGAGTCACCTATTCTGACCACCAAAGGTTGTTGCAACTGCTTAACTTTCATCCCCAGATGCAGCTTCTTAACAGCACATGGGAGATATAAAGTTCCTGGTGGCTCCACAATCCAATAGCCCTTTGATCCTGCTGTGGTTGATCAAGGGCCGAAGTAGGATGAGATCAGACTTGCTTTTCTTATGTTCCTTCAGGTGAAGGAAGAAAGCAACAAGTGACTGAAGCGCATTCTGCCCCGGGTCCTGATCCGGGTCAGGATCCTCGTAACAGAAGGATGCTGCCCGCACAGTCCCCAAACTCACACAATCGGTCTCAACTGAAACAGCTGCAGGTTCACCTACCTGAGCAGATGAAGATGCAGCATTGGGGGGGACTGCAGTCCCCAAGGTCTGTTTCAGTTTTTTGACTGTCCTGGGCCTGGCATGTAAGGGCAGTCCTTCAAGAAGTGGTGTCCCTCACATCGCAGGCAGACCCCTCTCTCCTTTCTTCTTCTCCATACTCCCTCCTGGATCTTGAGGCCGTGTCAGGGGAGAGTGGAGGGATTGAGTGGGTCAGCTGGCATATGGACGTCTTTGGGCAGGTTAGGCCGCTGGGAGGAGGACGATCGACGTCCCTTGTCCTTCCCCTTTGCACTGGCTGAGGCTGTGGTGGGAGAGAACTTCTGCTGCTGCTGCAGAACTCCCAAAACAGCCTGAGTCAGGGCCGCTGCAACATCTGTTTCAGCAGCGGATCCAGTCCCAGTTGATGGTGTATCAGCCTGGGAATCTGAATCAGAAGCTGATGCAGATCTTGCATGTGTAAAGGTTGCCTTTCCCTTTCTACCACCACGAGGGAAGGCACCTTTCCTCCTGTCAGAGGAGGGGGCCTGGACATGAAGTTTGGCCTCCATGTCCAGGGCTGCGCGGCCAAAGGATCTCCAGTCCTTGTGCCCAGCGCTATACAAAGCAACAACAAACTTCGCAGGCGCTGCCCTGCAGAAGTTGGTCAACAAATCATCTGTAGACATGACCAACCCAGGGGTAGAGGTGAGTTGCTCAAACTCTGCAAACAAAGATTGCAGGGTACCGCTGTAGCGCTGCTGCCCCAAGCGAGCAATCTTGTCAGCAGCTTTGCGGGCCCGCTCCTTGTCTGCAAAGCGGTCCTCTAGGGGCTGCAGAAGTTTGTCCACCCCCATCCCAAAAGCCCATTCCTACATAGACTGCTGTTGACTGCTGGAAGTTGAGGTGGCCCACTTCAAAGCGGGTCCCTCCAGCAGTGCCAGAATCGTGGCCACCTTAGTCTGTTCTGCACAGACGAAGCCCCTCAAGTAGGCTTTGGTCCCAGCAGCCCAGTCCCCAACATCGGTCTTTGGGTCATCCCCTCTGAACTTGTTGGGAGCTGGGATCTTGGGACCTCTCTGGTCTCCTGCAGCAACAGATGCATAAGATGGCCGGGCTGTATCTTTTTGGGAAGGAGGTGGTGAAGGGGAAGAATGACGTGAACCAGAGGGGGTTGAAGAGGGAGAAGAGGAAGGTTTGGGTTTCGCTGAGAGAACAGGAGACAGGGGAGCGATCAGTTTGGCTGCTGTCAGCTGAGCAGTCAGATCCTGGATTGCTGTCAGGATCTTGGACTGCTGAGCTGCCAGATCATCCACCCTGCGCTCTAGACGACCTATATGGTCATCCCAGTTAGTGGAGTAGGAGCTGGTGGTTTTGTGTTCCAAAATGGCCCACTCCGCCAGATTCCTAGTCAACTGGGCACAGCGCTCATCAGATACAGCCTTGCCAAGCTGCTCCAACAGATACTCCTTTCGCGAAGCATCTATTGCAGCCTCTAGCTCGGTTGCCTCCTGTCTCTCCAACTCATCCAGCAGGGCTTGTTCCTGCTGCATTCTTTCCTGAATTTCCTTCTTCCTTCGCTAAGTAGCAGTCAGAGGGGTAGTAGGAGTGGAGGTAGAAGGTTGTGCACCTTCCACCGGCATGACCACTTCCACCTGTGGCTGCTGCTGAGCGCCTGGATCAGCCATTTTCCGCTTTCAGAACTCAAAAATAAACAAACAACTGAGAGTATGTAGCGATGTACAGATCCCTTCAGGTACTCAGAAATTGCTGCTATGCATAAAAGTCAGGTGGGTGAAGAGGCACAAACGGTTTGGGTTGGAACTGTTTCTCTGGGGTCAGGGGTCAGACAGACAACTAGTCCAGCAAAATCAATCACACGATTTCCTTTTACTGACCCTGCACCACACTGGAGTTAGGAAACACAGTTCACTACTCTTCCAGAGAAACACTAGAAAACAAGAGTTGTCAGTGGGAATGATAGAACATGGCAAGTACAGACTAGAAAGATCAAACAAGCAGAGTGATTCAGTCGGAAACCCTGTATCCTAGCTCAGACTCAATTTTCGGCCCTGATGACTCTGACAGCCATACCCTAGGGTATGGCGAAATACAGTATTCACTGTTTCCAGTGAAATACTGGAAATCCAATCAAGCGATTCTGTAGTAATGACTGTTTTTTAATTGCGATTTACTGGGAACTGACAGAACTGAATTCTGACGGTCAGAATTGGAGTTATGACTGACCCTAATTAGCACAGGCTATAAATAGATTCAGCGCAAACCTACAATTCACTGTATCACTACTTTTCCAGTATAGAGTTCACAATTTGAACATCCCAGATCCAGCGCAATATCGTAAGGCAGTCACAAAACAATTTTGGATGCAAAAGAGTCAACAGAGGGTTAGAAATGAGCAGAGGAAGGTAGGGGAGAGATGGCTATGGCTGTCCTGCAGTCTGCGATATTCACACAGTCACTGACAGACAGATAGACCATAATTACTGACTAAACTAGTCCTATCTGAATTGCTACACAGGTAGGTGCATGGAACGGACTCACTTTCAGAGTATCTGACAGAGGTTGATGAAGATTTGGCTATGGCAGACTAAAACCCTCACTTCGCCAATTCCTTCCTTAGCTTCTTCCTCTATCTTCCATGCACAGAACCACTTCAAACTTTTTGATCCCCTTCAGGATCCTGAAACTCTTCAGTCCCTTCAATCAGATTCACTGAATCTGACCCTATGGCACCCCAAAAGGCCAACTGACAAAATCTCGCCACAGGACCTGAGATCCGTTGATGCTATACATTGCCCCAGATGGGGTTATTTCCTCTTGAGATTGACACAGACTGTCAATGACACAGACTGTCAATCTCCCTCAGCGCTGCTCAGGGATGAAGCCGCTCAGCAATCCCTGAAGTCTCCAGGAGTATTTCGCCACTCAGGGGTACTTCGCAACACTACCCTCAGGGTTGGCTATGGCGAATTGACCCTGTTCTCGCCACTTTCAGACAAGCGTCCTGACAGGCTCAGTGTGCTTGCTCAGTGCAAGCACTGAACTCCTGAATCCACCGCTGAAAGTCTTCTTCCCTGCTGACTCGGTACTGGGGAAGATAAATCGCCATGAAGCTCTCGCCAGTATGTCGCCAGATGAAGAAGATGCCCGTTGCACTCAACCCTCAGTGCTCCAATTCCAATCTCGCTCCGATACCAATTGTTATGAACTTGGTTGTCTGATGATTTTTACCGCCACACACACATACAATCTCATACATGCCCATACATGCATAAGAGAAGGGGGAGAGGAGACAGAGTCCAAACTGCACACAGATCAGAGTAGATAGCGGAAGCACAGCCATGCACAGATGGGGAGAAGACACACTGTGTTTCTCACTCTCTGACGATACTCCCAACAACCAATCACAAGGAAGAACCTGCGAGGATAACAATCGGAATACACACTGATGATGAGCCAATTAACCAAAAATCGTTACAGACTTCGTTTCAGTGTCTCGCCACTCTCAGAACCTCACACTCCACTCTCTACCCTACACCCAGTTAGTAGCGCCACATCAGAATGGCCTCCCAGAGGCCAGGGCCAACCACCCGGATGAAGAACAGATCCTGCGATGAAGTCTCCAGTGCCGCTGAACAACTATGACGAAGAACCGGCAGCTACGGCTGCCGCCACCCACAAAGACTCGATGAAGAGTCTCCACATAGCCCAGCCAATCGCAGAAACCCACAGGGGTTGGTGCGCAGAGGATGCCCCAGCTATGGCAAGTCCTCCACAGGCTGGCTATGGCTGCTGTCCACGGTGAGGGTCTAAGGGTACCGCCTACAGACAATCGCCGCTGCAAACCTCCTGGCTCCAAACGTTGTATCGCGAAATGAACGACCAAAAGTCCCCAACAGTCTACGCTAACCTACTTGTAGAATCTACACTACTCTAGCCTAGGGCCTACTGGTACCGGTTCAGTTAGGGCCTACTCGGCCTCTACGAAACCGGTCCTACTGCTGCACTTAGGGCTCACGGCCACGTAGGGCCGGTAACCACTCAGCCCCTACTGTTGTTAGTCCCAACTATTTTTAGAATAGCGGGCGGCCCTTAGTGCAGACCCAAAAAAACACAGCAAGCACACAGCACACTGTACAACCTCGCAAGTCGGTCTCGGCAGCCGAAATCAGCAAGTCGTTGCACCTCCACAGTCCACACATGAGTTGGTCCTTCACGATCTCCTGAGGTGCCCACCTACTATAGACAACGCTGCTCAACTCATTTCTCCCTGCAACTTAACCTGTGACTGGCGTCTTGTGCCAGTTTTTACCGTCTTCACCCAGACAGAACGTACTGTCATTTCCGCTGTATCTAGACTGAGAGTCGTCCCAAATGCAGCTATAATGACTCCTTCCCTCGTGCAGAACTACTAAATGTCTATGAATGAGCATCACTAACAAAACAGACAATACATAAGGCGCAGTGTAGTGAAAAGTGAATGGGTGTGTGTGACGAGGCTGAGGCAGAGCAGCGAGGTCGGGGAAGAGAGACGGAGGGAGTGAGAGCACACACACACACTCACTCAACTCGACACGGACTCGACACGACTCAACGGACGCGGACACAAAGTGGCAAAGTTGCAAAGTTGCAATCTGGATTCCGAACACAATGTCGCAGCAAGTCACACTGAAGCACAAGCACTGAGGCCGAGAACTGAATCCGAACTTAGCTTGAGTCCGGTCTTAAGTACCGGACTCAAGTTGAGTCCGAGGGCAAAAGTGCAAATTTGCCTCGGGGCTGCACTGAAAATCGAAGGTCTGAGCCTGGGCGCCAGAATGCCGGATGGCGCGAAGTATCGAAATCCGAAAGTGCCAGAAGTGGGATTTGACAACGGGCGCCAACTGCAGAGGGCGCCAACAGTCAGGAACCAGAGATCAGAGACTCAAAAATACAGCCTGGCGGGCGGTAACCCGCGGACCAGGGACCGAGCCCTCGCTGAGTCCGTAACACTGTCCCCTCCCTCTGGAAGGCAACGTCCCGGCTGCCAAAGACACGATGAACACCTGTGAAGGACGGGACGGGGCCGATCACTGGGCAGAAAAGGAAAAGGGGAGTAATGCAAGTAGCACAGTAATCCTATTGAGGTTCTACAGGGATGAGGGAATCAATGCTAAAGTAACAGGGTAATACTATTGAGGTTCTACAGGGATGAGGGAATCAATGCTCAAGTAACAAGGTAATCCTATTGAGGGTCTACAAGGGTGAGAGTAGCAATGTTCAGGTAACATGGTAATCCTATTGAGGTTCTACAAGTATCAGGGTAGTCCTATTGGTGTTCTACAATGTTATAGGTTGTCAGGCTTGAGAGTAGAAAAAAATTGTTTGTTCAATGCTCAAGTGTTGGGGTGTCTGATGAGGTCTGGGATAACAACGTCTCAGGTCTGTAACAAGGTGTCAGAGGCGAAAAATGTCTTGAGGAAGGTCTTGGCGGGTGTCGCAGAAGTGGCGGTGAGGAAGCAGTCTTCAACAGTTATGTGATATAGACAGTGAGGGCTCCAGCTTGATTGTTCCAGTAGCAGGTTATGTCCGGTACATGGTGTGATGATGACGTCTGATCCGGATAGCAGGTCGCAGACCGATCTTCATGTCCCTGTCAGAGGTGCTGCTCCAGAAGTCTGCAAGTCCAAGGTGTCGGCCGAAGGGAACAGCATGGTGGCCAACCAGTTGTCTTATATCCTCGTACTGAGCTGCAGCATGCCATCGTCCTCGTGTGCTTGCCATTAGATCCATAATCGCTGGCGACGCGCAGGGGCCACAAAGAGAATTTGGACAAGAGAGACAAGGATGTGGCGGAGGACAGATGGGAGAACAGGGCGAAACGGAGGCAAGAGCGGATCAGACAGAGATCAAGGGGCAAGGGGGTTGCTGGGTGCAGGGGATGTGTGTAGTGCAGGGAGGCAGGGTTGGGGCAGGGTTTAGGCAGGGTTTAGGCGGGGTTTAGGCATAGGGGATAGCTAGGATATAGGATGGGCGCGATCATATAGGTGCGAACAAGTTTCATAGCATTCTTAAGGTTAGCAAGAGGTTCCCATGTGGATTCTTGGTCAGGGTATCCAGTCCATTTAACTTTGTATTATGTGATTGGTTCCGGATGGTTTGATACTTGTGTGGTTCGTTGACCTATGATGGATTCTACTACGAATTATGGGCCTGTTGGGAGCATGATCGATGGAGGTCTGGGGCAAGGGCGGTCGGCGAATTGGGTGGGGATTCATGGTATTCTTTTAAGTATTCTACGTGGAAGACGGGGTGGACGCGACTCATGTCAAGCGGAAGTTGGAGTTTGTAGTTGACGGGGGAGGTTCAGGTTCAAAGCGTTTGGCGGAGAGCCAGACTCTGTCCCCTTCTTTGAATGACACGTCACGTCTGTGTTTGTTAGTCATGTTTGCTTGTTGTTTGTGTGTTCTTTCAAGGGCTTCGGTTGCTTCACTGAGGAGTGCATTCATTGTTGCTACCCATTCATTCATTGAGGGAAGGGAAGGGCGTGGAGGTGTTGAGTTGCGAGGGGAGTAGGAAATCAGAGGGCAAGCGCGGATGATAGCCAAGGTCAAGGTAGAATGGAGACATGCCAGTGGAAGGGCAGACGACGTTGTTGTAGGCGATCTCGGCGGCGGTGAGTAACTGATCCCAGTCGTGTTGATGTGGATGGCAATACTTCCGCAAGATTCTTTGGAGAGTATCGTTCATCTTCTCGGTTTGTCCATCAGTCTGTGGGAGGAATGCAGTGCTATACTTTAGCGTGGTTCCGTAGGCTTTAAAGAGGTGTTTCCAGAATTGTAAAAGGAAGCGAGGGTCACGGTCGTTGATGATGTTCTCGGGGAGACCATGATGGCGTGCGACATGATCGAAGAAGAGAATGGCGACGTCCTTGGCGCTATGCGATGTGGTGCAAGGGATAAAGTGGGCGCATTTAGTCAAGCAGCAAACAATGACATAGTTGCAATCATGTTTGCGGTTGGTCTTGGGGAGACCACAGACGAAGTCCATGGAAATGGACTGCCACCGGTGGGTGGGGATCGACAATGCTTCTAGCTTGTCGGGCTTGACGTCGTTTGAGGGGTTGACGGCTTGACAAGTGGGGCATGAGCGAATGTAGGCTTTGACGTCGGCGAGTAGGGGAGGCCAGTAGAAATAACGAGAGATGGTGTCGAAGGTTTTCCGAAACCCGAGGTGTCCCGCAGTCTTAGCGTCGTGATGCTCGGCCAAGAGTTGGGTACGGAGGCCACATGCATCGGGGATGCAAAGTCGGCGAGTGCCTTTCTGGTGTCAATTTTAAAAAGTTGGTCGTGAAGGGAGTAGTCGGGGACTGAGTCGAGGTCACGAAGTTTGTTGTAGATTGTTGAGAAATCCGGGCAAGAGAGGTAGCCTTGGGTGTAGCAGTGGTGGAGTGATGGGGGGAGTTGGATACGAGTCATGGCGGTGTAGACTTTCTCAAAGGGCTTGTGGTCGGGGCGTCGAGAGAGGGCATCGACAACACGGTTGTTGTTGTCGGGGTGTGGCAAATGGTGAATGTGAATTGGGCAAGAAAGTCTAACTAGTGGGCTTGGCGTGGCGTGACGTCTTTCTTGGTGAGGATAGAGGAAACGATGGTGTGGTCCGTGCGGATGCTGAAGTACTGCCCGTCGAGGTACGGGCGCCAGACTTTGAGGGTGTGGATCACGACGAGGAGTTCCTTCTCGTTGGAGGGGTAGTTCATGTTCGCGGGAAGGAGCTTCTTGCTAGCGAAGGCGATGGGGTATTCGCCGAGTGGAGCCTCGGGGTGGGTGGGGGAGTTTTGGATGGAGGGGGTTTCAGAGGTGTCGCGAGGGAAGTGTTGGGATAGGACGGCTCCAAGGGCGAATTCGGATGCGTCAGTGGTAATGTAGAAATGTCGAGAGGGGTCAGAGATCTTGAGGACGGGGGCCGTGGTGCTGGTTTGTTTGAGGAAGTCGAAGGCGTTTTGGCGGCGGTCGTTCCAAGTGAAGGGTTCGTCCTTGCGGGTGAGTTCGTGGAGGGGGTACGAGATGTCAGAGAAGTTGTGGATAAAGAAGCGGTAGTAGTTGGCAAGGCCGAGAAATGAGTTAAGTTGGAGTAGGGTCTTGGGTGGTGGACACTCGATGAGGGCGGTGACCTTCGAGGGGTTCATGCGTATACTTTCAGCGAATATGATGTGACCAAGGTATTCAACGCTTGAAGTAGAAAAGGTGCATTTGTTGAGCTTGGCGTAGAATTTTTGCTCTCTGAGGATAGAGAGGACTTGGTGGAGATGTTGAAGGTGGGACTCGAAGGTGGGGCTAGAGGCAAGGATATCATCAAGGTAAACAACGACACAGACTTCGAGGAGGTCGCGAAAGATGTGGTTCATGGTGGATTGGAATGTGGGGGGGCATTGGTGAGTCGGAAGGGCATCACGAGAAACTCGTAGTGCCCAAAACGAGAACGGAATGCGGTCTTGTGGGTGTCCTCCTCGCGGATGCAGATCTGGTGGAAGCCATTGCGGAGGTCAATTTTGGTAAAATATTTGGCTCCACGGAGGCGATCAAGAAGCTCGAAGATCTGAGGTAGGGCGTACCTGTTCTTGGTCGTGATCCGATTCAAGGCGCGGTAGTCTGTGCACATCCGGAGTTCCAATGTTCCGCCTTTCTTGACGAAAAGGCAGCTTGTGCCGAAGGGATGAACTTGGCTTAATGAATCCTTTTTCAAGGAGTTCATCGAGCTGCCGGTTCATTTCTTCGGCTTCCGGCATGGAGAGTTGGTACGGAGGGTGGCAAGGTGGAGAGTGACCGGGCTCCAAATCGATGGTGTGGGATACGCCACGATTCGGAGGTAATCCGGCGGGTAAGGACTCGGGGAAGACGTCCTTGCACTCGTCGAGGATGGAGGTGAGGGCGGGGCCGGAGGGGGGGCCTTGGTCGAGTTTGTCCGTTGGGAGCAAGTCCTCTGAACATTCGTAATCTAGAACAAGGCAATAGTAGGTGGAGTCAGGGTACGTACTAGTCATGTGAAGGAATTGGTGTGCGGTGACGGAGCTTGGGGAGGGGGGATAGGGGGGAGGGGGAATGTCGATGATTGTGTCAGGGGGGTTGGTAAGGCGGATGAAGTTGGGGTGGAACGAGTATGGCATGTAGCGGTCCAGCCACGGTGTTCCCAAAACGATGTCGCACATTAAGTGCATGACATCGAATGAGACCTGACTGCGGAGGGTTCCGACAGTCATGGTGGTCTTGGGAACCGTGCGGTCTACTACGACGGCGGTGTCTTTGTCTTAAACGAATCGTAATCAGGGAGTCGTAACCGGAAAAGGTAAGACCGGCTTTTTGGACACACGCGTCGGTGATGAAGTTACCAGTGGCTCCAATGTCGAGGAGGGCCCGGAACTTAGTCGTAGACGCACCAAGGGTGGCGGCGATGAATTTGAGGTGAAAGCGTGATGAGTTGGCGGTGGAGATAATGGTGTTGAGGAGGTGTTGTTCATTGCCTAATCGGACAAGCCGATCGAGTCGGGTTTGTTCCTCAACAACATCAGAGAAAGTGACAGAGGATGAATTTGGAAGGAGGGTTGCGGAACATGTGGCGGTGAGGGGGGTGTCAGGCGACGAGGGTTGCCACGTCTGGGGGTCGTCCGGTGGGATGTTCAGCACCGGAGAAGGGGGAGGCAGACGTATTGTCGATGCCAAATGGATCACCGGTGGGGTGGAGATCGTCACTGATGGGATAGCCGACAGACTAGTCGTCGATGCCTGGGCAGGTTCGTGATGATCCTGGGGGCTGTGTTCAAGTGGATGAGGGATCGGGAGTGTCGGATGATCGGAGTGGCAGGGGGGAAGAAGTGCGAGCGGGAAGGTTCAAGGTCGAGGAGATGGAGCCGGGTAGGCAGCGGCGGGGGGGCGAAAAGAATCGGGGGAGGAAGGAGAACAATCGAAGGGAGAAGGAGGATCGGAGGGGAGGAGGAAGAAGAATAGGAAGAAGAAATGATGACGACGACGGAGAAGGGGAAGAAGAAGGACTTCGACAACGATGATGGCGACGGAGGAGAAGAAGAGAAAAAAAATTGTTGGCAACTTACCTGCGCGTCAGCGATGGCAGCGGCAGTGGTGACGATGACGTGGCTGCGGGTAAGAGGGAATGCTGACGATGACGTGGCAGCGACGACGGCGACGACGATGGCGATGTCCTGGCGACGACGATGATGGTAAAGAGGTAACGACGATGTCGATGACGTGGAAAATGACGGCGACGACACTGAATCAGGGTGGGAGGGAGGGCCGAAGCCGCTCCGATACCAGTGTGACGAGGCTGAGGCAGAGCAGCATGCTCAGGGAAGAGAGAGGGAGGGAGGGAGAGCACACACACACACACTCAACTCGACACGGACTCGACACGACTCGACGGACGCAGACACAAAGTGGCAAAGTCGCAAAGTCGCAATCTTGATTCCGAACACAATGTCGCAGCAAGTCACACTGAAGCACAAGCACTGAGGCCGAGAACTGAATTAAAATTATATTTCCAAGCATCAGCAATAATTTCATCTTTTGACCGAAAACAAGCAAAAGGAGGAACTCCACAAAGAGAAAGAGTGCCAATTAAGAAAGTCAACCTTGTTACTGGCATAGATTTACCAAGGCCTCCCATGAAGACAAGATTCTGATTATTCTTAAGCACCGGACTCAAGTTGAGTCCTAGGGCAAAAGTGCAATTTGCCTCGGGGCTGCACTGAAAATCGAAGGTCTGAACCTGGGCGCCAGAATGCCGGATGGCACCAAGTATCGAAATCCGAAAGTGCCAGAAGAGGGATCTGAGAACGGGCGCCAACTGCAGAGGGCGCCAACAGTCAGGAACTGGAGATCAGAGACTCGAAAATACAGCCTGGCGGGAACCCGCGGACCAGGGATCGAGCCCTGGCTGAGTCCGTAACAGATGTGTATGCATTCCACGCTCAAGTACACACACATGGTGGACCTTGCACCTCTCAAAATACAAGAAGGAAGTGACTGTTTCATCAGAACGTTACTCTTATCAAAACATTACAATCATTTAAAATAGAGCCAACTACATCTCGAACGAAAATGAGCTCCGAATGGGCAGAAAAAGCACATACTGGCAGGTCACTCACTCGCCAAGTTTGACAAGGCAGTAAAAGCAGCACAGCACTTTCTAATAAGCGTGGATGTCGTAACTACAGGGGCATGCTGTGGTGTGCAGAGGGCTCAAGTTCAAAAATGGCAAAAAAAAAATACTGCTGACTCATTCCGAACCACCACCGCATCAAAAGACTCAAGAGTCAAAACTGCATTTAGTGTTTTTGAAACTTTTTTTTTTTTTTTTTCCTTAGAGGAACTCAAACCTTGACTGAGATGTCGTTGGTTCTTTAAAATATCACATAGATATTTCTATAACTAGATAGAAGCTTGCACAGCCTTGCAGGCTGTTCAATTTTGGATCTACTCGGCTAGCTGGAAAAGGAGTTGTTCCGGTGACAATGTAAGGGACGGACCCCACAGAAAAGCACTTTGGAAAAGTCTGGAACATTGGAAAGCACAAATCATTGTTTTCGGGAACGGGAAAGAGGAAACAGACCCCTGCGCCACAGCAATTTTTGGGAGGTTCCTAGTTTTTTGTTAACGGATCAGGAAAACTTGCCCGAAAGTGCAAGTAGACTTCCGCTTTTACAGCACTCCATACAATCCCAGTGCCCCCTTTCCGCATGGGATGGCTCAACGAAGAGAGTTGGGGGGGGGAGGGAGGGGGGGGCTACTCTCTCAGTTGAGCCACCCCATGCGGAAAATAGGCACCGGGATTGGATGGAATGCCTAGAAAGCGAAGGGGGGAAAAAAAAGTAGTAGAAACAACAACGCACAAGTGGATACCATTCCTCATCTCTTTGTGAGATGCCCGGTGGTCCGGGCCTTTTGGGAGTGGTGGGCGCAGGAGACGGCGGATAAAACCCCCTTGGGGGTCACGGAAGAGGATGATGCAATTATCCTTCTTGGGGCTCTGATGAAGGTGGACAGATCAAACCGGAGGACCTTATGGCTTCATAGATCATTTGGGTGCCGGTGCTGTGGGCTCTGTGGACTTTTTTGAGGAATGAGCGATGTAGGCAGGGAGCTGCACCACCACTGAGAGCTTCATAGATCATTTGGGTGCCGGTGCTGTGGGCTCTGTGGACTTTTTTGAGGAATGAGCAATGTAGGCAGGGAGCTGCACCACCACTGAGAGCTAACTAAGAAATGGCGCTGGAGAACATTAGAATCGCCCTCTCGGCGGACTGCCGTCAATACACGTGCATAGGAGGGCAGAAAAAGAAAGGTTTTTGGGCACGATGGAAACCCTACCCGCTGCTGCTCCCTGCGCCCTCAGACGGGCCAAATGCAGTTGTGCCCTGTGCTGATGCATCAAGTACCATGGACTGATGCCCAAGGGGAAGAAGAGGACGACTAGGAAGAGGGGGATAGATTGTCATGAAAACGATCGGTTTGTAACATACCTAGGATTTTGGGATGGGTAGGACGGGATGGAGAGTAAAGACCCGAGAATGGTAGATCATAGATGTACAATAGGTAGGTAGCCACAAAATGGAGGAGATAAGATAGGCAGGGGGGGGTGGTGGGGGAGATAGAGCTAGCTTAGAGGGGGATTTTAACTTGAAACTTACGGACATAGGAAGCCAGATGAAAAAGGAATAGAGGATAGAAGACGTGTGGGAGTGAAAACAGGAGAATGCTGGGGTTATTAATAGTACTAACAAGACTGCTAGTGCTAGCAGGAAAATAGTCGGTGCATAATAGCAATCTAGTCAAATGCCACAGATGGTTAAATGGTGACTAAGGACAGCAGAGGTGGGGCGAGGCTCATATAGGGGCTGAAACGTGGCGGGGTCCAAGTAAAAGATCGGCAAACTTACGATTGAAGTAGGTGGGAGCTGGCCAAGCTTTGGTTTGGCAGGGAACAGAAAACGGTTGACTATTGACAAGCAGCCTCAGATACTGCTCTGAACGCACCCGCCGCGCCGTGCCCCCCGGTAGACCACCCGACTGCGTGTCTGGGTGCTGCTAGTAAGCCTCCCGGCCAATAGGACAATCCACCGCGAGACAAAGGTTTGGGGGCGGGGTGCACAGAAGCGGCCCCACCTTGCTTAGGCGGCTAGTGCCACAAGGGTTAGGCTGATCCCCTGTTTCTCTTCTTCTCTCCCATTGTCTCTGCATAAACATGCTTGTCGGGGATAAGTAACCTGACTGTTGTCCTGCAGAATAGAAGGGGCCTGTGTGTGGGAAAAAAAACAAGACAGAAAGAAACTACAATGCAATAGTTTGCCCAAATTTCCCGCACACAGTGGAGTCTCAAAAAACACTCTTCCAAAACTTGCTGCGTGGCAGTGGGGTCCACCCCTAAAACAGACAAGAATACACACCGTTCTTGTAGGACGTGTCAGATCTGGGGTTTCAACCCAGGCAAAGATCTTGAAATACCATCAGAGAGATGACTTAACCACTGTTCTAGACTGTGTCTCTCTCTTAATCTAACCTACAATACTACTACTTGTGCATCTGCGCTGTCTCGCAGTGCGCAATGTGGCTGGTTGTGGGTCATGGATTATGGTGATGATAATCGTGTTGTTGATGGTGATCTTGTGTGTGCAGGACACCTTCATGCAATATCTTGCTGTGAAAGAGCTGAAACGTCAGCGATGGTTGTACCATCGAGGATACAACACATGGTTCCATCACCAAGGAGAGCCTAAGGTACTTTCTTGGTTAATTTTTTTGATCCAAACGTATTTGTTTGATCCTACGTAAAATTTGTTCAATGTGATCCCAAGATATTTGTTTGATCTTTTTGTAAGGCATTTTAGCTCTTAAGCTATTTGCATTTGATCTAATTGTGAGATTCTTTAAATCACCAGTACTTCCGAGGCACTTTTTTCTCTGGGGCTGGAAAAGCACTGCACTCCAAAAAAAGATGAACCGGCGCGGCCCTCCTTTTGACTGGCACCAGAGGCCAAGCGCCGAAAGTTGCACCGGTAAACAAGCCGCATTTTTTTTTTTCACAGTGGGGAAATGTACTGGTGGCTTAAGGTATTCTTTTTATCCAATTGTACTATAAGGTATTTATTTGATCCAATTTTAAGATAATTATAAGGTGTTTCAATCAAGTTTGTTTGATCCGATTGTATATATGGTATAAGCCTATAAGGTATTTTAAGGAATTTGTGTGTATCTAATTGTAAGGGATTTAAAGATAATTTTTTCTTAACTTTCATCTGCTTGTACAGAAGGTATTTTAAGGTATTTGTTCGGTCCACGTGTCAGGTATATGATGTTAAGGTACTCGTTTCATCTGATCCTAAGGTATTTGTTTGATGGAGCTTCGATCTGATCCCAAGGCATTTGTTTGATCTGATTGTAAGGTATTTTCAGGTATTTATTTTGTGAACTTCGATCTCATTAGAAGGTACTTCAAAGTGTAAACTACCAGTATTCCGCCCAGCTATTGATGTCAAGCCTAAATTCGCCCTGCGCGCCGAAAAAAAGTGAAGCATCGCAGGCCTTCTTTTGGCTATCACCGTTAGCCATTTTGGTCCGGTACACGAACCTTCGAAAAATGCAGTCGTTAACGAGCGCGACTTTCCTTTTCAAGCGGGGAAAGGTACTTATGGTTTAAGGGTATTTCTGTGATGGACTTTGATCTGATTGTAAGGTATTTTTGAGGTATTTGGTCCTGACTCCTGAGGTATGTGTTTGATCCTAAGCGATTGTATTTCTTATTCTACGGTACTTACTCATGAAACGATTGAACAGCATTCTAATAGCCTTCTAAGGTATTTGTTCATGATATACTAGATAGAGTGATAACACTGGTAAGGAATTCATTCATGAAATCTCGTTTGCTTCCAGAGCTATACAGAAAAAGTAGTCTTCTTGATGGTCTCAAACAGTTGAAGTTAACATCAGAATGAACAGTGGTGAATACCTATTTTTGCAAGAGACTAAGGGCACACTCACACTAGGACTTTTCCGACTCAGCTCTGGACGTGATTGCAGTCAGATTCATCCAGGTCTGACCAGAATTGCAGTCGGATACATTCAGGAAAGTGGTAGTGTGAGTATGCTGCAGAAGGGTGGACGGTGACCTTAATAAGGTAAGGTTGGTGTACAGTAGTAGCCTGCCGGCTTCACCTGAATGGAAACCCACAGTAATTATCGTCGTATCTAGGCGGAAAGTTGCCCCAAATACAGGTAAGATGACCAGGCAATCTATTCAGGTGAAGACAGTTAGCTGGAATCCTGGAACTTGTTGGCATAGGGGCATCCCCAGACGATGAGAGATGTCAGCGGCCGGCCTTGGCCAAACCTCCGCATGCACTGCAATTCACACAACTTTTGCCTTTCAAGGATCTTTGGTAACCTTTTGCAGATTGTGACGACAAGTACCGAGTGCTAGCAAGTGCATGTGGCACCCCTCTCATTACTGCCGGAAAATGCCTACTACCCTCTTCCCCCCCGAGCAGAAAACCTGATTGTTATGACTGCATTTAGCCCGGAACATTCACTAGAACTGGGCATTGCATTCGGGGGAAAAGGGTAGCATGATGCTCACCTGTATAACCCATCCTCCCTTTCTTCTCAAACCTTGTCTACATTCACGCTCCTCACCTAATTTGTTGCACACAGCGATAAAAAAATTAGGACCCTAAAAATGCCCCAATGTTAACTTGGATGCGAGAAGTATGGAGCAGGGCTTGACACCATTTTCAGTGATCGAACCCTGCTAGGTGTTAGATTTCCGAGTAGCTTCTTCACCTGAATACAACGCACGGGCATTATTGCTGTATTGAGAGTGAAAGATACCCCCAAATACAGCTATAATGACCGTACGTTGTATGCAGGTGAAGAACATCTTTGGACCCTGCACAAGGATGACATGCGAAAATCGATAAACGGTCCAATTTTTTTTTCCGTCACGAGACTGTTGTATTTGGGTGAAGAAGGTAGTCGATAACCCCAACTTTTGTTTCCCCCTTCTTTCTTTGGACCATTTCTTGATTTATGCATGTCATCCTTGCGCATTGGCCATGCTCATCTTCTCTGTGTCGTTCAAATTTTAACTGGTGTCCCGAAGGACTTAACCTCAAATTTTAATTCAGATTAGAGAGCAACATCTTTGGACCCTGTGAAAGGATGGCATGCATAAATCGACAAACGGTCCACATTTTTCCGTCACGAGACAGGTTAGTTCTACACGATTGATGCGGAAAAAGGGTAGAAAAAACTTCAAAAAAGAAGACCATTTCCAGTGATCGAATGATTTGTCCCAATTTCAGTGTGTTATTTCATAGAGCGTAGGACACTAGCGCTTTCCATGGTGCATCCAACCGCATTTACGGCTCCTTCAGGATGTGTCTGACAGCAATGACAGCCACAGCTGAGAAGAAAAAAGTCTTAGTGTGAGTAATATGCCCTTAGTCGCTCTCTTCCGCGTTTTTCATTCCTTGCAATCTGACTGTGAGTTGCCATTTTCCGTGGTCCCACCATCGCAGTTATTACTGCATCCACTGCCGTCCTGCTCTCGATGCCATGTTAGATCCATCGGCTTCTCCCCGGCACTGCGTTTACAATCCAGAGAGCACTCCTGTGTCCTGTGGCTTGCCTTCACTAGCCTCACCTGTGTTTACCATGCAGGCTATCACTGTGTTTACAATGCAGGCTCCTCAGTGGGGAAGGGTACTGGACCGTTTTCTTTTTGTTTTTTTATATAGGAAATTTGGCAGATCCGGACCTTGCGGACCGGACGTGTGGAGTCCGGCCTGAATCCAGACCGTCTGGACGGCAGTCCGGACGTCCGGGTCGTAGCCACTGCTTACAATGCAGGCTTCTCCCCGGCTGGCTGTCAGTGCCTATCACTGTTTACCATGGAGCACAAATATTGTCTCACACTGCTAACGTCAGCAGTTTTGTCTCTTGTGGCTTGCCTTCACTTGCCAGGTTCTTATTGATTTGCTCTCCCCATAGCCTTACTTCGAGAAATCACTCCACTAGACTTTGACAGCTCACCCGTTGATTGGGTCTGTGCATGTTTTTCTTTCATCTTTTCTGTTTGGGTTTCCCAATCAAGCTCCAGTCTTTAAACCCTACTCCCGTCGATGGCTCTGTTCACCCCCTTCCAACGTCATGACTGCTTTCATCCTTTGCCTTCAATCCCCTCCTCCTCCTCCTGCCTTCTGTCCACTCTAGGGTTGTCAGTAGAGAGGGCAACTGCCTCAGGTTGCAGGAAAAAGGCTTACTGCGAAGATCACTGGTGATTGGAGAGCACCCTTCACATATCTTGCCAAACTTGGCTTTTTTTTCTTTTTTCTTTTTTTTTCTTTTTTTTTTCTTTTTAACAACTCCTGAAGGTCAAGCTAGGGGTAATGATAAGAGCATGTACTCCTAGGTATTCCTGCAGATGGCTCCTATCTATTGGTGGGGAGCAGCACCTTCTGGAAACTGGGTCCAGCGTCCCATGATAACATCCAAGATTGAGTATGTAGCTGGGGAGCATTACAGGCCAAACTTGGCCATATATTTTCTTGCTAAAGTCATAATTTCTTGCTAAACTTGGCCGTATTCTTTTGCCGAACTTGGCAGTACGGCTCCTGCCTCTCTCCCTGCTATAGTTTTGAGACCTGTGGTGAAAGCTTTTGTGGCGTGGGCTGGTTTCTTTGGGCCTCGCTAGACTGCGCACGAGATGTGCAAAACGAAGCATGTATCGTCTGCTAGAACTGCAAAAGATACACCTGCCGTAGCTGTTCTCATTTTCACATTTGGTGAAGGGTTTGACGACGCCCGTTATTCGTGAAGGAATGGTTGCACACAAACAGTTTGGATTCCCTCTATCAAGTCCACACATGTACGAAGCATTTGTGTGTGAGAGCATATTCACAGCAGGACTTTCCTGAACGTATATGACTGCAATTACAGCCAGACCTGGATGAATCTGACTGTAATCACGTCCAGAGCTGAGCAGTAGAAGACTTAATCCTGGTGTGAGTATGGGGCTCGTTCGACATTCCTTGGGGCGTCCTCGGAGCCCGAGGAAAAATTCCTTCTAGTCAAAAGGAAATTTGGGGCCTTTGTTCCACCTGTCCTCGGGGACGTCACCCGAGGACGTTTCCTTGGAGCGATGTCAGAAAAGTAAAAAGGGAAAAAAAAAAAAACGAATGTGCTCAAGGCCTTCAGCCAATAGGGTGCCGCCACGATCCAGATTCTCGGTTGTAACGTCTCTCTACGCGTGTGCCCGCTCCTCTCGTGAAACGCGGAGTCCTTTTGCCCAAGGGACCTTGTGAGGTCCCTTGGGCAAAAGGGAGAAATGGCTGGGGAATGCTCGGAGCCCAAGGAATTTCCTTCGGAGTGTTTTCACTTTTTTTTTTCCGACTGCATCCCCGAGGATAAGTGGAACGAACAATTCCTTGGGGACTTTACGCACCCGAGGAGTGTCGAACAAGCCCCTATGCACTGAGACCCACAAATGCCTGGAATCAGCATCCTTCTTCTTCTTCCTTTTTTTTTTTTTTTTGTTAGTCTCTTTTTTTTTTACTTTTTTTTTTTTTTTTTGCTCCATCTATTGGTGGGGAGCTTCACCTGTTGGAAATCGGGTCCAGCGTCCCTCGAGTACACGTTTGAGAACATAGGTATAAGAGAACCTTGGATAAGAATCTTTGAACACTTTGACGGGAGCTTACACTCAGCTCCCTTGAGTAATAATTATAGTACTGGCTGAGTAAACCCTCCCATCCCAATAATGCCCTTGGAGCAGCCCTCTCAATTGAACATTGAAACTCACTGAAGGGATGAGAAAATAATAAGAGAAACACTGCCTCTTCACCCTTTTTTTCCGGGCGCCAAAAAAAACTATTAACCCTAGCTGTGTTGCTCTTGAAAGGTAATCAGCATCCTGGTATGAGTATGGAGTCTATGGACTGAACACGGCGTCCTGGTGTGAGTATGGACCCGCCACTGCCATGATGGGTTGGGTCACTTGTGTGTTTTTCGTCAGGATTTACAAACCATCAGGGTATGCTCGCACGCAAACATATTTGACTGAGCTCTGGACGTAATTGTGGTCAGATACACCGAAGTCCTGCCATAATTGCAGTCAGATGAGTGTGCCTCCAATCCAGTCTTCAGGATCCATGTGTGAGTTCATATTCGTCATGTGTGTTCTTTTTCTTTCCGTGCATTCTTGGATGTATGTTGCATGGGTTCGTAATAGTGATGATACAAGTTCATTGAATCTGCCTACTGATTGATTGCAGGTGGTGACAAAGGATTATGAGCAAGGCAGTTACATGTACTTTGACTATCATCTGCAAGAGTCCAGCGCACAGCAAGCAGCGGAGGTCAAAGGCTGGTAAGTTCACCACGTTGCGACTTGTGACTTTCCTTTCTCATTTTTCATACTTGTTTTTAAACCGCCAGTACACGACCCCAGCCTTGGTAAACGAAACTCATCGCCTGGTCCGGCTCGCCGTTGATTAAAAACATCAGCGGGTGGCGTAACGTTTCAGCCTCCGAAAAGGGGCACGCGGGTGGCGCAATGTTCTCGGTAGCTTAGCACGAACATGGCATCAGTGGGGAAACCGTCCAGGATGTTGTACATGACTTTTCTGTCGATCAGTCAGATATTAAAAATTAGCTCGAGATAACAGGCGTCTAGTTTTGAAGCATAGATACAGATATCCTCCCCGGCGCCACGATGTGCATCAGGGGGGGTGGTTTTTTGGGTGCCACCGGAATCAAGGGCAGAAATTATTCACTGGACAGCAGATAAGGAGCAGGGTCGATGGATTTCTGCTTTGGTTGTGCTGGAGCTGGAAATAGTATGTATCCTTAATGTGTATGGGCCTAATGAGGTACAGGAAAGGGTCAAGTTCTTCCAGGACATTAGGATTCAAATACTGGATGATATTCCACTCATTATGGCAGGGGATTTCAATGCAGTCCCCGACAGATGGTTGTACAGATTATGGGTCCCCTCCCCTTGCCCAGCGTATATAGAGGAGGCGGAAAACATTATTCGTAAACTATGCAAGGATGATCAAGTATTTGATACATACTGACGGATCTTGTCACAAGAAAGGTTGTTCACCTGCATTCAAAACAGTAGTACCCCACACCAATCTAGACTTGATTTTGATGTTACAAGATCTAGATGGGACTCTGTTGTGGGCCGCCATCTTTCCCCAAAGTCTGTGGCCAGGGCCGATCACAAGATGTGTGTGGCCTTACTGTCCTTCAGGAAACAAACGGACAAGGAGAAACGTTTTTACAAGCGTAACACCTCCTTACTTCTTCAAAGACGGTTCAAACAATACATTCAGGATGTCTGCGATTATTGACATGCCACTAAGGAAAAACATGATTCCTACATAGCCGATTCCACTTTCAACCCATTTTGAACAGTAAAGGACATGAATACGATCAGCATAGATGAAAGTGGGTGAAGCAGACGGGCGGAAAAAATGCTTAGGTTGAGCTAGAGTTTTAGGAAAGATAGGCAAGGAGAGAGAAGATTATTGAGCCGCGGACGACACTCACCTTGTTGGACAAGAAGAAAGAGGAAATGAAACATTGAGAATGTATCTGGACCTCGTTTTATAGACCAGATACACATTTCTCGTCATTTGCCGAAGTACTCCACGTCACGGGTGGACAGGTCTGGGGATCGTACGGAGGAAGGAAAAAGGTGGGAGAGAGAGATTGAGACACAAGTGGTGGGCCAGAATGTCAGTCGTTAGTCTGATGTAGACGATGCGGCCAGGACGGGAGGTAAAAGGAGGGAAGCTGCATAAGTGGTGGGCCAGAATGTTAGTTGATAGTATGATGTAGCTGACGTGGCCAGGAAGGGAGGTTAAAGGAGGGAAGGTGCATAAAGTACAACGGGGGGAGTACTCCAGCATTTCGGTCTACAAAGCTCAAGATAGCTACATTGCAGGGAAGGAGAAGAAGAAGAAGATCACAACATCAGCAATATGGAAGAAAAGCAGAAACAGTAGAAGCTAGAGATATTAAGGTGTGCTCTCTCCAACTTCTCAAACCCCCACTCTTTTCCCCCATTCTACCTGGGCCTACAAGCCAGCGCCAAATTAATAAGTAACCAAATCACATCACGGAATAAAATAATGAAATAATTAATTATTCCTGATACATAAGATTTAAAAAAAAAAAAAAAAAAAAAAAAAAGACTGGGTGAAAATGACGATAGGAAACAGGAAGTGCACAC
>BFEA01000700.1:169602-193849 GCA_003427395.1 Chara braunii | reverse complement strand
CCCCCCCCCCCCCTTTCTCCAACTCTACCTGCTTTCTCTCTCCCCCATCTCAGTTCCCATCTCATTCATCCCTTGATCGTTCTCGCGTCAATTCCAAAAAACGCCCCCCCAAGTACCTACTATTCGTTCCATCACAGCACGTCTACTCCCTCAGACCCTCTCGCGTGCCCCCTCCCCACTTCTCCACATCTACCCCCTTCCCCTCACCCCTACTCTTTAACTCTTTCTGATTTTTTCCTGATTTCTCCTCTCCCCCATTGTTTCTTTTATTCCTACTTCTGCGTGCACTGCCACCTTTTGTTCACCTGTTTGTCTCTCCAGGGGGAAGAACAACCCACAGAAGGGAGACTTCCACCCTCCATCGCTGGGCCTCTCTTTTCACTATCCTCACGGGAAGGTAGGGTAAAGAAGGGAGAGGGAATTGATGCAGACATAAGGGTATTGAGTTGTGGGCAAGGACTTTGATTGCTATAACCATATAGTTGACGTGGCCGAACTTCACACTGGCAGGGAGATACAAGGATGGCAGGATTTAGCGCCTCATTCAAAATGCCCCGTCATATCAGATAGATGGAAGGAAGAAAAATCGGAAGGTACAGCTAGTAGCCCCCCCCCCCCCCAAAAAAAAGGGGCAACTACTGGAGTACTTCAAGTTTTTCTTCACTCCACAGCTATACCCACCAACCCTTAATCGTCTAATTTTGAAAGTTTTTTCTCGCCTACTCTACAGCAACATAAGTAGGACGACATTACCTGAATCTCGGTATCTACTACGATGAAGTTGGGTTGTTTAAAGAGCAAAGGAGCAGGGTCCCTCCTATTCTACCAGGGCGCAATGCGCCACAACATGTTCAGACAACTGGGAGGCAGACCCTATGACCGCCCCTTGATCAATCACTCCAGCAAGATGATAAGCAATATAAACAACTTGAAACCAGTGGGGGTGGGTTCTATAGCAGCCATGCAGATGGATTCCTCACAAATTGGAAAGGAGAAGGGCAAGGAACAAGCCAACAGTCCTAGTTCCGCCCTCATCCCTGTCCAAAATCACATTCAAACAGAACCTTCGTGATCACACCCGCCTTCATAGGAAAGGGCCATGGTGCCAGACGGACCAGTCAATTTGAACGGACAGATCACGTTGGAACAGCGGGGAGCCATTTCCCCAACACTGGATCTGATCATGCGAGAAGTGGATGATGAGATATTAACAGAGGAGGAAAGGATGTTGGAAAGAGATAAAAGGACAACACAAACATCTCAATCTTCTTAATCCTCCTTGTCTCCTCAGTCTGCACAGGACCAAAGGAAACCATCATGGGCACAAAAGGTGAGAAAGTCTCTTGAAGGCAGATCTCTAACAATTAGGAAACCCTCAGTCACTGAAACAGGTTTGCCAACAGAAGAACTCTAAAGTTCCTCTGAGAAATTTGTCCTCTGCCAGGGCTTATTTCCTTACACTCTTCCTTCTTCCCTCGGAGCAGAAGGTAGTGGACCAAGGAGGAAGGAAGATGCTGATGAAATCTTACCCTGCAGACAAGTTGGCACAAAGAGATGCAATCTACACTAAACATGCGAGTAACTGGATCTTTTATGATGATTGTGCATACAGATCAGTAAATGATAAAATCAAATGGATCTGTAAACATTTGGAATCTATAAAGGATGGGCCAGAAGCAGTTAAAGAATTTTTCCTCATTCAGCCAGTGACACCCACGGTCTTCACGGTACTAAGTCTGTTTGAACAGGATAAGAGTAAAATGGATGGGTGGAAAAAGTTACGATGGGAAGAATCAGACGTCCGTATCTACCCATGGATGCCGAAGAAGATAGACCCTGAGGAAAAGAGAGATCAACTGATGAGGGACTATTACTGGGTGGAATTGCGCCACATCCCGATAGAGCTTCAAGCAACCTTCATTCATGACTTCGGTCAACACTACAAGATAGTGGACTTTATAGATCCACTACCGACGTATGTGGCGAAAAGAGATGACTGTGTGATGTTGGCACTGGATCTTCGCAAAGATCAGCCCTTCTCCGTCGATGATATCATTCCCTTCAAAATGGGGGGAAGGTTATATCAAATCCATACAACATATAAATTCAGACCTTGGTGCTATAAATGCAGGGCCTACAGCCACCTCTCCATAGAAGTGGCTTGCCCACAACATCCTCAGCAGACTGTTGGAAAGGATGGTGCATTGAAGAGAGACCCCCTCTGAGCTAACAAATGGTTACCTAGTATCCCGGGGTATGAGGGATTGGTATATGTGGATGAAATATCACCTCGTGGCCAATCTGGTGGTTGGATTTGGGAGGGCAGAGGTGACCCTAGGAGGTCATCAAGACCACCTGTAGACTGGAAACCTCCAGCTCAGCATACATCTGCACGCAGTACCCGGTCTCAGCAGCCCCCCCGAACAAAACCACAAACATCCCATGGAAATAAAAGTGGGGGAGAAGGGAGTGGGAGTAAGAACAAACAACCAAGTGAACCAGGTAAGGTAAAAAGAAATGGTATTCGCATTGGACCAAATGCAGGTGCCTATATACCAACTGGTAATCGGTTCACCCCATTGAACATTGAGGGGGGAGGGGAGGATGAAGGAAAAAAAGAATCAAAAGGGCACCAGCCAACATAATATGCCCTGCACGAAAAATCGGATCAAGAAAAGGGACGCAACAAAGGTAAAGAGAAAATTGGGGACCTGGAAGCTCCTCTGGGTGCTTCTTTGGACCATTCAAATGCAGAGCCAGATCTGAAACCAATGGACATTGACCCACTGAAGGAGATCTTTGATCCACAACCAATGGAAATAAAACCAGCCCCGGGCGTCCCCCCTCCTCCAGGCAGGAGCACTAACTCGGATTCAGAGCAAACACGAACAGAAGAAAGTGTTGCAGGCCTCAAGAATGTAGCAGAATGGCTACTCGAAAGTCTTAAGTTAAAGTTTCAAGGCCATTCAGAGGAATTTTGGGACGTCACATATGTGCAGCTGGTCTCTCTATTAGAGACCAGTCCAAGTCTCTGAATAGCGTTGGATCAAGGTCTACCACGGGAGGTAAGTTGGCAACAGATGTGTCACCGTTTGCTGCCCATAGTGTCAGTGAGATTCCAACCCCCAAGAGATCAGGCCCAGACAGAGTTGGACAACACGCAAACCTCAGGATCAATTGTTCCATTGGGGAGTGCTCAGCACAACCCAGATCTGGGAGGAAGCGATACCATCTCAATTGTAAAAAAACTGAAGTCACAAGAAACAGGGTCATGTTTTGTAGAACAGGGATCTCAGATTGCACAGAGAGAGAAGCAGCACACATAACAAACTGACATGGATCAAATCCAAGGAGACTAGATGATGGGATAAAAGACTCAAATAAGGGCAAGGGGATTGGGGAAGGGGACGAGGATCTGAACGGGGATCTTACAGAAGAAGATGGACCTCCACGTTGTGCAAGCAAAAGAAGGACAACCCATCAGCTCAAACAAGTGATATCTGAACTGACAGGGGAGAGTAAGTTTTTATCGCTTACCCAATCGGTAGAGATCACAAGTAAGGAGCAACAAGAGTTAGCAATAGAAGAGAGGTTGCAGGTAACGGAAACAGAAGATAAAGAAGAGCCTCCAACTGACCTGCCAGATGAGGTTATCCCAGAAGGAATAGAGGAACACAAGCAGACAATACTTTATGAGGAGCTTCCCGAAAACCCCCCTATCCCCCTAGCAAGTTAACCTAATGAAGATGGAACTATCAATACACTGACAAAACCCTTGCAGCCACAGCATTCTCTTCCTCTCATATCTCCTTTGGAAGGTGCGCTGATTAGCAAGAGACAAAAACTACGTTTACTGGTGGCAGGAGGGTATGCGGATCTTGCCCTATCTAAACTTGGTGTGCTAATCCTACCAGTCAGATTGAAAGGCGTTTGGGAGGTAGGTTTATCTGAACCAACAGGTTCAAATCATGGAGAGGTAACAGTACATGGAGCCTCAGTAGGCCCGATCTCATCCCTGCTTGGTAAGATGTCAGGGGAAGCACGATTCAAAGCTGAAATTATTAAAATTATTCAAACGCAGCTCCCACCTGAGGGTACTGTTGTGCTCATCCTATCCTCTGACGCCCATAGGATATCAACTAAGGATGTGTACCTAGGATACGAGCACTCACGAGCAGTTAACTTACGATGGATCACTCCAGACACGCTAACAGAGCTCCGACAAATGAAGGTCAAGGCCGACTACTTTTGGACAAAAGTTGACTTCACGATTCTGCTCTCCCGCCTTCTAAAGAATGGACAGAGCCTACTTGGCCAAGGTGGTAAGCTGGACTCAGGTCATTGGTTGACCTTGTAAGTCATTCCACTCATAACTAATTGATTGAGTTATGTTAACAATGGAGGGTTCAAATGTGTTGGAAATGCTATACGAATAAAGATTGGAAACTCTTTAAAAAAGCTACAGATCTAGACCTTTGATCACTCAATGTAAATGGTCTAGCATTGGCCAAATAACAAAAAAGGCAAGCGATTTACGAGCAACTAAGAGGATTGGAAGGTAAGGAATGACCTGATGCCATCTATGTTCAGGAAACACACTTGATGGATAACGAAGACCATAATCACACCCACAAACAGATTTGGCCCCATTAGGCCTTCAAAGCACAGGCGCCCAGAACAGGGAGCGTATGAGTAGCAATATGGCTTCCCCCGACTTAAGGATTGACCCTCTCTATTGGGAAGCAGATAAGGAAGAAGGAAGATGGGTATTTCTCCTGGCTATGCTGGAAATTGAAGTAGTGACAATCTTGTGTGTATACGGCCCCAATGAGATAGGAGAAAGAGGTCGTTTTTTTTAATCCCTAAAGAGTCGTCTTCCCGCCGGTATTCCAGTAGTGATGGCAGGAGACTTCAATGCAACACCAAATAGACAGATGGACCGGTGGCAGCTCCCCTCCCCCTGTCTGCAATACATGGAGAGGGACGAGCAAATAATTGAAGGACTATGTCAATCTCTCAACCTTTTTTATGCTTACAGACGTTTGTTCCCTACAAAATGCAAGTTCACATGTTTCAGGAAAAGCCTAACAAGTAAAGTATCAAAATCTTGCATAGATCTCATACTTTTATCAGAGGAACTAGAAGGTGCCCTTCAAATAGCAGAGATCTTCCCTCAAAGTGTTTTCCCGGGCGTTGATCATGCTATGACAGCAGTATTGCTTTCTTTCAGAAAAAAGTATTAAGGTAAAGGTTTCTATAAATTAAATACTTCCCTATTGAGCATCAATCATTTTAAAGTATACTTACAAGATGTTTGGTCCTTCTGGAGAGAGCAAAAAGAAAAAATAAGGATGATATAAGGTGGTTCAACAACGACCTGATATTTTTGGGATGTAAATGCAATGAATACTCAAAATTGCTGACAGAGCAACGTCATCTAGAGGAAATAGATCTACAAAAACAACTCCAACTTCGAAAACAAGAAGAGAATTTAGTGAATGAACCTCGTCTAACCGAGATCACCAAGAGAATCGACGACGTGGAGGCCAAACTACTAAAGTACATGGAATACCGCTGGCAAGGGATCAGAATTAGAGGTAAGTTAAAGGGACATAACACGGAGGGGATGATGGATGCGAGAATTTTTGCCTCGACAAAGGTCAAAGTTGGAAGAACCATTATTGAAGCCTTTACGAACCCCCAAGGAAACCATCACTCTCTAGTCACATCTACAGCGGCATGTACAAAAATAGCAAGAGACTTCTATAAGACCCTCTTTACATCAGATTGTAAATATCAACCGCGGGAACAAAGAGTTGAAGAGGTAGAAGGTTTTCTTGAACCACTAACGAAAGCCTTAACAGACCAGCAGAAAAAAATGCTAGAAAACCCTCTTACAAAGGAGGAAATATGGTCTGCACTTATGATGATGGAGGAGGAAAAAACTTCAGGTATTGATGGTCTTCCAAAAGAATTATGAGAAGTCATGTGGGATTTCCTTGCTCAGGATCTAATAGATTTCTATCATGCAGTTTGGACCTCAGGCACAATGGGGGAAATAGTTGGACAAGGGGTACTAACTCTATTATACAAAAAGGGAGACAAAGCAAACATCCGTAATTACAGACCGATTACTCTTCTCACACCAGTTTACAAGCTGGCAGCTAAAGCTCTTGCAAACAGGGTACTGAAAGTCATTACTTACATCATTCATCCTACTCAAACGGACTTCATTGAAGGTAGAAATATTCAAGATAATATTCTACTAGTAAATGAGTTAGTCAAACTCTCTAGACAATCTAACATAATGCGACCTTCATTTTCATAGATTTTGAAAAAGCCTATGATCATGTTGACTGATTTTTCTTAGATAAATGTCTAGAAAAGTTCAATTTTGGTTCTTGCTTCAGACGATGGATCGAGATTCCACATTCGAATGCTACAACAAGGGTAATGATAAATGGGAATCTGGCTCCACCTATTGAGTTGGAACGTTTTGTGAGACAGGGAGATCCTATCGCTCCCTTTCTTTGTGTCATAATGATGGAAGCCTTAGCGGTCAATCTAAGATGTAATAGAGAGATTAAGCGTATCCAAGTCAGCTACATCCCAAAAGAGGCTATACTAGTTTGTTCCTTGTTCGCAGATGATTTATCCTTGATGGTGGAATCCTCGTACGATAATTTGCTAGCAATCAAAAGACTGATGGATAAATTATGCTCCCTCTCTGATATGAAGATCAATTGGGGTACAAAAACACAAGGGTGGTGGATTCACCATCAGGGAGTAAGACTCCAGAATACCCAAATATCAGTTGGTTGACAGCAGAAACCCGAATTAGAGTCTTAGGGATCTCACTCTCAGCAAAAGGTAAACCAACAGGGAATAATGAATGGATATCCAAACCAGCTCTGGCAAAACTGAAACTATGGAAGGATAAAAGGACCTCTATTATAGGACGCTCGTTGGTCATAAATAATGTTATTCTGGCGTCTCTCTGGTGTAAGTTTGCAATATGGGTTATGGACAAATCAGCGCTTAAACCTCTAAAAAAACAAATAACAGCCTACCTATGGAGAGGAAATCATGATTTCAAAATGTCATAAGTAGAGTTGCTTGGCAAGGAGTAATTCAGCCTAAAGCCAGGGGAGGGTAAGGAATCTTAGATCCCTTCACCCAGATCATGGCTCTCTCAATCCAATGGGTTAAACGACTACTCTTTGACCCAGAAACTCCTTGGTTAGCCCTAGCTGAATAACAGATCGTAAGACTAGCACCTGAAGTTCCAGAAGGGACAGATCCCCTTATGTGGCTAGAAAACCGTTACTGGTCCATTCCAAGAGGTGGAGCTCAGCTCCCAAACCAGTCAGTGAAACCTCATCGGCAAGCCACAAGAATGGACATTAAAAATGACTCTTTTTGGCCAGACCTTCTCAAGACTTAGCGCAAGCTACCCTTACCAGATAAAATCTCTCCAAACCGATGGGAAGAGGTATGTCAACAGTCCCTCTTTAATAGCAGGTGGCTGACTGACTCACAAGAAAGGATGTTTCATTGTATGGATTCCCCATGGAGGGGCTGGGTTAAAAATGGGATCCTAAGGATTGGGGATCTCTGGAACTCAGAGACTCGAGACTGATACTCCCTCTCAGATCTCTTGTCCTGCTTGCGCTATTGCAGGAAGACAGAAAGAGCACTAGAGACAATCATTGATGTTGTCCTGATAGAATGGATAAGGATTCTCAGAAAAGGACCCCAACTCAAAGAAAGTAATTGGGTGGGTATCCAAGGAACCCCCCAGCAAATAGGAAACGTGGTAATAGTGAATGACAAGAGATCAGTTTTACTCTCCTTGTTCTCAATCGATCAGAAAAATCGAGTAAAAGAAAGTCATACTAAGGAAACTAAGTGGGTCAATGTCGATCAAGTATTCAGGATCAGAGTTTTGAGAGAGAAAGATCACTGACTTGCTTTCAAACCATTATGTGCAATACAAAATTTGGCTATAGATCCAATCTCTTGGTCATGGACGGTTCCTTTGGGGAAACGTAGCAAGTCTATTCGTAATATTCACTCCCTGACAGTCAAATCAACTTACCGATTGTTGAGACCAAGATTGGATCTAAAGGATCGAGTGAAAGCCAGATGGATGGAACATCTGAATGTAAGCAAGGAAGATATAAGACATGTTAAGTGGTTCAAAACTATTAAGATAATGCCGACAAAAATTGCCTCTTTACAGTGGCAAATTGACCATCGTTGCCTTCCCACGAATGATTGGCTAATAGATAGGACTTCCTTGGAAGAGAAAGGTATTACCTTACCTTGGTGTAAGCTATGCTCCTCTGCACTCCCATCAAGGACCATTCTGGAAACCATTGAGCACATCTTCCTTCAATGCCCAGGTGCAGTCTGGCTATGGCGATGGTCGGATAGAATTTGGAGTTCTGTAGACACCTCACTGACCTGGCCGTGGGATTGGAGGGCTCTGTTATGCGAGACATGGTCTCCAGAGGAACTAGATGAATTCTCTCATAATTTATTTATAACTGGCAGAAGAGCCGTCCTATGGGCCCTTTGGCAACGTCGCTGTACGTTTGAAATGGAGGGAGCAAGGCTGGATGACCCAGAGTTTACTGAGGCAATCAAGCTACATGTGCAAACTGTTATTACTGCTCAATGGGACAAAAAAAAAGAAAAAATCAAATTCCTGTCAAACGAAAAAGAAATCCAACATCATATTCAACTATTCAGTGGCGCTTGGCTAGGGGGGGCTCAAGGTGGTAAGATTGGGCGGATCAAAGAAAGTGGGGTTTGAAGAGAAGATACAGAAGGGCAAAAGAGGGAAGTCCAAAGAGACTACAACCTGTCATTCCATGATTGGACAAACGTGGACCCAACAGTACCCCTTCGCCCGCTTTCAGAGTTCCCTGATCCTTTCCCCCCATCCTCACTATCCCTGGTCCCCATGAGTTGGTTTGGCCGTGTACGAGGAAGGAATTGGCTTTGGTATTCTACTGTCTGTTCTGGCAGCCATACAAGGCTGAAGAGGCTGATCTTTCATGATTCTCAAGTTCTCAATTTCTTTAATTTTCTTGAAAGAGACGATGTATAAGGGATGCTGGACCCGGTTTCCAGTAGGTGCAGCTCCCCACCAATAGAATGGAGCCAACAGGCCTGCAAAAAAAAAAAAAAAAAAAAAAAAAAAAAAAAAAAAAAAAAAAAAAAAAAAGGGAGAGAACACAAGAAGGCAAAATCGGGACACGCGTCGTGGTCGCACGGCGCGTCCCACAACAATAAGGAACCACGCCGCATAGGGGAACAACACATTACTTTAAAAGGGACAAAAAAAAAAAAAAAAAAAAAAAAAAAAAAAAAAGGGTTCAACAATGGGTTGTGTTATGATCCTGGCCAATTTCGAACTATACATTCATCAGAAAGTACAATGTCGTCCAGTTGCAAAAAGAAATGAATGAACTTGAGAGGAGAGAGAGGGAAAGAAGAAGAAGAAGAAGTAAGAAAGAAGAAGAAGATTATGTACTCCAGCATAAACCAAAGATAATGCTCTTCCTCTTCGCCAACCAATCTCCTCCTCCCTTATTCAAACAAGAAATAACAATAATACTGTTGAATGGCTGAACCAGAATCAATGTTCGAATCCCACTGCTACTGTAGGCACCACATGAGGTCCACCATAGCCATGGCCACCCTTCTCCTTCCTCTCACATGTAGGCCGAGGCTATGGTGGACTACTGAGGGCTGACAACCCAAAGCAGCTATGTCGCTGCCTCCCCGGACAACGCAAAGCAGCTATGCCGCTGCTCACTAGGCCGCCATGCCTGTCTCTGCCCCAAGCTTCCTTGGTGCGGCACTACCCCAACGGGGGCCTTCCAGATGCAGCGCCTAACAAGGTAATGAAGATGGTGTCCACCATAGCCAGGTAGGTACATCGCCACTCTCCTCCTTGGTCCTTTCCTCCCTCCTCCTCCTACCAGTAGAGCTCCACCATAGCCAAGGTGGAAGCTCCCGGCTTCTTCCTCCCAGCAGCGCTGTAGTAGCCAGCACTCCTCCAACCAGCGCTCCAACAGCGTGTCGCCAAATTTGCACACTGAAGAATGAGGCCGGGCTCTTCCCTCGCCCTCTTGATATAGCGGCCTACTTGCCTCCTGGGCGCTGACTTCTAGGCCGCTCGGCCTCCCAAGCAACCGGTACCTCCTCCCTTTCGGAGAGAAACATCATTGCAGACTCTGATATTGCCCGTACATGCTCTAGACTCATACTGGATAGACTGGTACCGGCCTAGACCTAGCCTACCGCTACTGGGCCTCTAAAAATGCCAACTTTGTCTTCTTATGCTCGGCCTCGAGTGCCCAACACATCTCCTGCTACTGGTTGTGGTACCGGCCTACCTGCTACTTGAGTGTTTTTTCGCTGCTCTACGCGCCTTCGGCCTCAGTAAGGCACGAAGAAAGTGTCGCGGGCCTCTCGCTCCGCCACTTGAGTGTTTTCCTCTGCTGCAACCCTCAATGCCACGGCCACAGGTAAGTATCGGCCCTACGATCGACAAGCACTCTGACAAGCACGAAGGTCAACAAGCACGCACACATACAGACTTAGAAAAGAATGCGGGAATCTCAGCAAGGCATCCATTCCATCGGCAAAACTTCATAAATCAGCAGTGTTCTCAGTTTGTGTTATGGCGGGTCATTACACTACCTTCCCCCTCAAGAGCGAGGTCCCTTCAAGCGAGTAACTCAATCAGTGTCCCTGCATAATGCATCATAAGCGTAAATGGCAAAGAGAGATCGGGTATGTTCCGTAGGAGTGAGGGTAGCAGTAAATTTAAGTTATTGTTTGGAGCTAATCAGTCGTTCGTATGCGTTGACGACCCGCGGGGCACTCTGAAACAAGTCTTTCTTAACAATCCAGTAAAAGTTATTCAATGGATGATATAGAAAACGGACCTTGTATTGTCTGTTTCAACTTTTTCCACTGTGCTCGACAATTCTATCAATCTCATGACCGCCATTGATTGCGCGAGGAATCATCGATTCTCGATGTGGAAAAGTTTCAGGTGGTTCATACGGAAACAATTTCGATGCGTGAAAGATTGGGTACGTGCGCTGATGAGGAGGCACGTCGATCGTGTAAGGACCAAATGCTTCATCTCCTACTTGGTTGAGCACCTTCCACGGACCGTAATACTAAAGAAGAAGTTTTCGTATTACACCTTCTTCTTCATAAAACTCGGACATTTTGACCCACACATAACTTCCTACTCTTAAAGGTTCAAGCTGACACTTTTTGTTAGCATGTTTAATCATGGCACTGCGTCGCCTTTCCATAGCTGCGACAACAACTTTGAGTAAGCGATCAAACTTAGCACTGTAGCCTGGGTGGCCAGGTGTTAGGCCAGGTGTTAGGCCAGGTGGCTGGTCAGGAAACAGATAGGATAGGGGATTGCGAATTCGCCACCCGAGGTGCAGTTGATTAGGTGTCATCCCGTGGAGGAGTGTATGGAGTTGTTGTACAATCCTTGCACAATCGACAATTTTGTATCCCAAGAGTTCTGATCAGGCAGAATTAGAGCTCGGAGAAGTTGGATCACAGTCTGGTTGATCTCCTCGGCCAGTCTATTGGCTTCAGGATGTCGATCAGACGTCATCTTGAGTTTGATGTCATAGATCAGGGAGGTGAAGTCTTTCCAATCTGCATTTATGAACCTAGTGTCCCGGTCACTCTCAAGAGTTTTCGGGGGCCCACACTGCAGAATGTACCTTTTGTGAAACTCCTTGATCACGAGGTCAGTTGGGGCGTGAGGTGGTAATGGGATCAAATTTAGAAACTTTGAAAAGCGGTCAACGATCACCATTACTTGTGAGTATCCGTTCTTGCTCTTCTTTCTCATATCCGTGAAGTCGATGGAAAGAGACTCACCCGGGTCATCAGGAATAGGAAGAGGATGCAGCAGCCCATAGGGCTTTTGCTGAGACGGTTTGATGAGTTGACAAACTTCACACTCAGCCATAAACTTTCGTGTCATTTCTTTCATCCTAGGCCATACAAACTTTTGCAATAGACTTCCGTATGTCTTTTCAAAACCGAAGTGTCCACTCCGGTCGTGAGCCAAGTCCAAGAAGTGAGTACGAATAGGCTGATGGTTGGGTACACATAGTCGGTCGTACTTCCCGTAACGTTGGAAAAGTAAACCTTTACACTCGTGGAAATCAGGCTGGCTGCTAGGGTCAACCTGATTCTGCTAAAGGATGGGACTGAGTTTCGGGTCCTTGGGAGTATGATCGATGAGTTCCTCCAAATTCTTACGGAGATTGTAGGAACCCACAAGGCAAGTCATGTACTCAGGATGTCGAGACAAAGCATCCGCAACGTGATTGTAACAACCTTTCTTATGCTTAAGTTCAAAATCATACACAGTAATCTCATGCGGCCAGCGGGTCAATGTAGTTGATGAACTATTCTGTGTCTGGATCCATTTCAAAGTCTCATGGTTTGAGAACACTTCGAAGTGGCAGCCCAAGAGGTAGTGTTTCCAATGATCTAGTGCCTCTCTCAAGGCGTAGAGTTCTCGCATATAAGTGGAGGCAACTACCTTGTGACTGGGCATGTGTTTATTGTAATACTCAAGCGGACGTAAGCCGTCACCATCATTTTGTTGCAGCACTGCACCAATCCCATACAAGCTTGCATCCGTAGTTACTACGAATGGAAGTTTGGGATCTGCAATGCGGAGCACCAGATGACTCACCAAAGCCTCCTTCGATGCTTGGAAGGTTGATGTGCATTCCCCATCCCACGTGTAAGACACGTTCTTGCTTGTCAATTTGGACAACAGATGGGCGATGATAGAGAATTTGGGCACAAACTTACGGTAATACGACGCAAGACCAAGAAAAAAACGCAATTCTCGGACATTTGTCGGTTGCGGCCATTTGCGGATGACCTCCACTTTGGTTGCCTCGCGCTCTAGGCCTGCAGCGAACAACCGGTGTCCAAGGTAGATGACATTGTCCCCCCCAAACTTAGATTTCTCTAAGTTGAGATGGAGTTGCGCATCCTTGAGGATTTGCAACACTTCGTCAAGGTGTCTCATGTGCTCCTCCATCGACTCGCTGAAGATTAGTGTGTCATCCAAATAAACAACAACAAATCGATTGATCTGATTGCGGAACACCTTGTCCATGAGACTTTGGAAGGTGGTCAGTGCATTCGTGAGGCCGAAGGGCATAACGATAAATTTTTACAACCCATCGCGAGTTTTGAATGCAGTTTTATGCTGGTCTGCAGGGTCGACTTCAATTTGGTGGTAACCAGACTTGAGATCGATCTTGTTGGAGACCTTGTATCCACCTACAGTATCAAGCAGATCGTCAATGTGTGGCAAAGGGTATGCATTCTTTTTGGTTATTTTGTTCAGTCCGCGATAATCAATACACATCCATAGTTTGCCTCCCTTCTTAGGAACAAACAAAACTGGTGCACCGAATTCGGATTCGCTTGGCTTGATCTATCCTTTTTCAAGCATGTCATCGATCTGCCTACGCAACTCCTCGAATTCGCATGAGCTCATTCGATAGACACAACCTTTTAGAGGAGTGTTGCCTTTTATCAACTCGATCTTGTGTCGGACCGGACGCACGGGGACTCCATGCGGTTCGGCCAAAACTTCAGGAAATCGATCGATAAGGCTGCGGATCTCGGAAGGAATTTTCAGAGGTGGATCATCACGTTATGTTGCAAGCATACTGAATTGCATAGGTGTAGCCAAAACAACAGGATTTGAAGCAGAGTCGTTTGGACTAGAAGTAGGCTTAGTAGAGGTAAAAGTAGTTGCATCAGAAGTAGAAACGGCATGCAAAGTAGAATCATTATGTACAACAAAAATAGAAGTCATGAGCAGGCCTAACAAAGGTTATATACATTTGCTCATCAACTTTGCGCCTGCGCCACTTTTTGCAGAATGTCATTGCATTGAGAAAAGTCACTTGGGACTCGTGCGGCTCATCCAAAAGGACTGGGCGCTCGATTCCCATGGCATCTTTGACCATGAGCTGTGAGTCATTTCATGTGGTTCTTTCACATTGGGCCTGCAACCAGCCCAAGCCAATAATTGTGTCGAAGGGGCACTTATCAAGGACATAGAAGTTCAACTCATGCGTGATTGTGCAGTCTGTGTCAAAGGTAGTGTGCACACCTTTAACTGCATGCGTAGATGTGCCAACCTCTTGGTTGCCCACTTGGGTCCGACAAGGATTTTGCAAAGTCACTTGCTTCATTCCCAAGCGTGCCTTACGAATGTCGTGTGGTGAAAAGTAGTTGGCGGTTGCGCCATAATCAGCCAACGCACGGATGTAACGGCCGTTAATGTTGAGTTTGAAGAAGATCAACTTCTTTTTTTTCCCTTGCGCTCGTTCTTGCTTCATGTGAGCCCAGCGCGACAAGAGAGCATGGAAGTCAATTTCTTCCGACTCCACCCAAGGCTCCTTGTAGAGGATGTGCGGTCTCTCAGCCTCGGAATCAGCATCAAATGGGGTCTCAAGAGACATTTGTTGAGTAGGATCAGAATCCAGTGAAGGATCTGCGCTTACATGTTCACCCTCTCCGTTTGTAGAGTGTGCTGATGATGTCTCTACCCCTTTTGATGGTTTCCCTGTTGCAATCTGAAGCAATGTTGGACCGAGTGTCCCGGTTTGGTGCAATGCAGACAAACCTCTTTCGTCACCCTGTGTTTCTACTCACTTCCACTGATCCGGAGATCTACCCATGGTTTTGTGGCAAGATCTTCCGGTTTGGATGGAATCTTCGCTCCCTTGGGAAGGAGAGTAGTATTAGTGTTGTTCTTCATGGTGTTCTTCGGTCCGTTACTTTTGAAGGCAGTCCTCTTAAAGACATTCATTGATTCGTCATCATCCACATAATCAGACTCATGGGCTAACGAAGAGCAAGATGCCTTAGTCTTGCTCTTGATCGCCACCAATATAAGGGTCCTCTATGAAGGTCTTCTCGTCAACCTCAAGCAGATCGTGCACTGCAAAACGGTTGTTGCCCGGAAACCATCTGCGGCTGGTGGTCTTTTTGCCACCCGATCCACCCGAGAGGTCTTGTGCCTCCAACTTGACAAAATCTCGCATGAGGGAAAGCCAATCTGTATACGTTACGAGTCTGAGCCCCAGGCGATGTGTTACAATAGAGGGAACCGTGTCTTTAATCACATCTAAGCAGGACTGCGCAACCATCTCCAGATTAGGAGTAGCAAAGAGTTTACTAACGTAATGTTGTAGATTATGCATGGAGCCGGTCCACTTGCTGTGCTTGTCAAGCTTGAGTCTAGCTTTAGCTGCAACATGCGGATCAGCATATTGCTTGATCAAGAGTTCTTCGAGTGTGGCTACAAGCATAGCCTTCAGCCATTTGTTTAGGTCTATTATTTTATAGCCTGACTGTACAGCTTGGACTTCTAAGAAGCCCCTTACGGCGGGTTCCACACTGGTCCCTAGGACCGACGTCTGAGTAACCGGGAGTGTCTCCAGCACATCAAAGTAGGATCACATAGAGCTGATCCATGATTCAATGTCGTCTTTTTCGTCGTATTTAAGACGGAATATTTGTCGCCTTTCTATCCATGTAAGGAAAGTTGCAGCTAGGACCAGCGGTTGCTGGGTCCGAATTCGGGGCTGCAACATTTCCAGAATGCCCTGCATTGCCACTTGCCACTACAGCAGCAGCAACAACAACAACGGGGTCTGGACCTGCTGCAGATCCGGATAGGCTGTTGACCACACTCAAAGAAGAAGAAGAAAAAGAAGAAGAAGATACAGTTAGAGGCGCGAGAACGGACTGACACGCAGCACTAGAAGCTGGGTAAACAGGTGGAAGAACACCTTGGGCTGCCTGATCAGAAAAACGTTGCAGTTGGTCTCGGCGCTGCTGCGCCATCAGGGTCATATCCTCGCGCAACTTCTTGAGTTCATCAAGCGCCTGTATGGTCTTCAACAACCCGGACCTCTACTAAAGCCCTGAGGAGTGGGATATTCTTCTCTTCCACCTCCATATCAATTAAGGCGGGCATGATACTGAAGACGGCTTCATGAGCCTTTATTTTGTCTCCCCTCTCTTTCTCCTTCTCCGCCTTCCCTCTTCAATGTTTTTTCATAAAACAATTGGTACTGCGTTTTTTTCTACCTCAGAGGTGGAGTCCATTTGCAGCTTTCATTCTGCTGCAGATGCCATGATGGAGGACAAGGGTGTTAATAAGTCTCTCAAGAGAGGTCCGTACTTCCCACACTTCGGGGACAAACACTCCTCTTCCCTCTCCTCACCCCCTCAAGAGCAACAATCAAAAGCTTTCTCTTGTCTCTTTGTCTCTCGTTTGCGATCATGTAGACGTTGGCATTTAACGAACCCAATGAAAGAAACAACTTATAAGCAATCAGAAGAGAAGGTAGAACTCTTAGCCGGAGCGACAATTCATTTGGACTGGAGAGCAGTCAAAACAGAAAATAAAGATCGGAGAGATCTGATTCCGCTACACAGTCTGGTCCGACTACGTATGAGGTCCTCTCAAGCCTAGACGGACTCAGCTCCGTGAAGACACAGCAAATCGAATTCAAAGTGTACTACATAATGCAAAACAGAATTTAGTGGTGTCCAAGGTGCGAGTCAGGCGGCGGATCGTGCGGTAAAGTCTGTTAAAACATCTTAGTTGAGATCCCCTTAGCAGCGAGTGTCCTGGTCCGAAAGCATGAACTACGAGTCCCAATCAAATAGAGCAAGGTAACTTACGTTAACATATTTGGGCTTGAGGGCCCCTTCTTGTTTGGGCCCGGTCCCACCGAGTCCCAAATGGTCCGAGTGGAGTCAAAATTGGGTCCCAACCAACAAGAGTTCCACAAAGACCTACTCTTTGCCCCTACCGAATTGAAAAACGGAATTTAGCCCTAGAAAGAACCTACAGACTACAGCCGTTCAAAATGAAATAAACAAAGCACTGTAGAAAGATATAGCATGGCACGCAAGATACTCCATTCATTCACTCGTCAGGTGAGTAAGCAGTTCAAACACCTGACATTAGATCAAGATTATGGAGGATAAAAGAAGAACCCAGAATACCCCAGCAGGCAGTCAATTCCATGCACACACACATGGGCACCCTGGCGGCACGACACTTACCTGAGTGGTCGGGCCCTTGAGATGAAAAGAAACTCACCCCCCTCTCACATAGTCCTCCTCACCCGATAGCATCCTCTACACTAGTGTTCTATCATCTAGGAGGGTCAACATCTACCCCAAAGTACAACGCCGGATCCCCCGTCGATGTTGAATATCAAAGTAGCAACTTGCAGTCCGTAGGTGCAGATATGGCTGCCACCCTCAAGCTCGCCTAACTTGAGGGGAGCCCTAAAATCACTCCTCGTCTTCCTTGAAGTCCAGATTCAAGTTGTAGGTGCCCTTCACTGTCGCCTCTCTCAAACTGCATCACGAAGTCCCACCTTGTGTCTCGCCAACACAAACATGCACTCAAGCTACCTGGTCGGGTCTAATGTCGACCCTACACGGCCTTGCCAGGTGGGAGCAGCTTCCCTTCACTACGCTGCTCCACTTAACCCTAATTTCCAGCCCTAACCCTAAGTGGTTAGCCCTTACCACTTAGGTTAGGGTTATGGCGGCAAAGTCAACTCTCGCCAGCAAGTAGAATCCGCTCTGATACCAATGTTACGATCCTGGCCAATTTCGAACTATACATTCATCAGAAAGTACAATGCCTTCCAATTGCAAAAAGAAATGATTGAACTTGAGAGGAGAGAGAGGGAAAAAAGAAGAATAAGTAAGAAAGAAGTAAGAAAGAAGAAGAAGATGTACTCCAGCATAGACCAAAGATAATGCTCTTCCTCTTCGCCAACCAATCTCCTCCTCCTTATCTCCTCCTGCCTTATTCAAACAAGAAATAACAATAATAATGTTGAATGGCTGAACCAGAATCAGTGTCCGAATCTCATTTTTATTGCAAGCACCACATGAGGTCCACCATAGCCATGGCCACCCTTCTCCTTCCTCTCACATGTAGGTCGAGGCTATGGCGGACTATTGAGGGCTCAACCCTCCTGTCCAAAGCACAACCCAAAGCAGCTATGTCGCTGCCTCCCAGTGGAAAGGACAACGCAAAGCAGCTATGCCGCTGCTCACTAGGCCGCCATGCCTGTCTCTGCCCCGAGCTTCCTTGGTGTTGCAGTACCCCAACGGGGCCTTCCAGATGCAGCGCCTAACAAGGTGATGAAGATGGTGTCCACCATAGCCAGGTAGGTACCTCGCCACTCTCCTCCTTGGTCCTGTTCTCCCTCCTTCTACCGGTAGAGCTCCACCATAGCCAAGGTGGAAGCTCTCGGCTTCTTCCTCCCAGCAGCGCTGTAGTAGCCAGCGCTCCTCCAGCCAGCGCTCCAGCAACGTGTCGCCAAACTTGCACACTGAAGAATGAGGCCGGGCTCTTCCCTCGCCCTCTTGATATAGCGGCCTACTTGCCTCCTGGGCGGTGACTTCTAGGCCGCTCGGCCTCCCAAGCAACCGGTACCTCCTTTCTTTCGGAGGGAAACATCATTGCAGACTCTGATATTGCCCGTACAGGCTCTAGACTCATACTGGATGGACTGGTACCGGCCTAGACCTAGCCTACCGCTACTGGGCCTCTAAAAATGCCAACTTTGTCTTCTTCTGCTCGGCCTCGAGTGCCCGACACATCTCCTGCTACTGGGTGCGGTACCGGCCTACCTGCTACTTGAGTGTTTTTCCGCTGCTCTAAGTGTCGCGGGCCTCTGGCTCCGCCACTTGAGTGTTTTCCCCTGCTGCAAACCTCAATGTCACGGCCACAAGTAAGTATCAGCCCTATGGGCCTGCCAAACAAGCAAGTACCCTTGCGGGTCACACACACACTCATACCGACAAGCACTCTGACAGACGCGCAGGTCAACGAGCACACACACATACAGACTTAGAAAACTCAGCAGAATGCGGGAATCTCAGCAAGGCATCCATTCCATCGACAGAACTTCAGAAATCAGCAGTGTTCTAAGTCTGTGTTATGGCGGGTCGTTAGAGTTGGCTTTTATGGCCAAAAAGTGTAACGAGTTTTCTTAATTACAAGCAAAGAATCATTTTTTCAGGAAATGAACATCCAAGAACAAATCCTAAATTATGAACTTGATGACCAGCACATAATTATTCTCACCCATTCAATATTTAAGAGCTTAGGAACCAACTTTTTGCTAAACATCGTTGGCAAGGATATCTGATCAGAGGTAAGTTGTCACGGCATTTGACCGAGGGACAAATGGATGCTTTGTTGTTTGCACTAGCTCGTGCTAGATCGCGACGCACGTGTATTGAAGGGCTGAAAGATCCTACTGGATCCTTAGAACCTTCTTTCTCATTATCCTCGTCAGGAAGTCTAAAGATTGCCTATGATTTTTACAAAAAATTCTTCACTTTATTAAAAAATATGGAAGATATACAAGAGGATGATACAACCATAAAAACTTTCCTCACACCCTTAACCCAGACACTTGCTCAAGATCAAAGGGAACATTTGGAGAGGCCTTTGACCTTGGAGGAATTATGTACACTTTATTATAGATGGATGAGGATAAAACCCCTGACATTGATGGAGTCCCCAAATAATTTTGGGAAACCATGTGATCAACTTTCTCATCCGACTGGTTTAAATTTTTCGAATCGATTTATGAGTTAGGACAAATGGGAGAACTAGTGGGTCAGGGAATTTTCACTCTTTTACACAAAAAGGGGGATAAGACAAATATAATAAACTATAGATCCAGGACTTTACTTACTGTGTTTTATGAAATATTGGCTAAGCCATTGGCTAATCGTATGATTTCGGTGATGGCAGATAGTATTTATCCCTCACAGACCGAATTTACTAATGGCGGACACATTCAAAATAATATCCTTCTAATTAATGAGATGATTAAACTCTCTGGTCAATCTAAACAAAATGTTGCCTTCATTTTCATCGACTTTGAAAAGGCCTATGATATCATGTGGATTGGCGATTTTTTGGATGTCTGTCTGAATAAAATAAATTTTGGTCCGAACTTACGAAGGTGGGTTCGGATTCTCCATACGAATGCCACAACGAGGGTTAGGGTTAATGGACTTCTCTCCCCGGAGATTAGATTACAAAGATCGGTGAGGCAAGAAGACTCTTTGGCCCCTATTTTGTTTTTAATCATAATGGAAGTCCTAGGGGTCAATCTCAACACTAACCGTACCTTAAAACGTTTACAGATTTCAAGCATTCTAGAAGATGTCATCCCCATTAGCTCAATATTTATTGATGATCTCACAATAGTGATGAAGGCATCTTTGACAAACATGGAGGAGATTCAAGCCCTAATGAGCAAATTCACATGTCTCTGACATGGTGGTTAATTGGGGTAATAAGACTGAAGGGTGGTGGATTCATTCAAATGGTGACCGCCCTCCGGAACTTTCGAGAATTCAATGGTTACCTTTAGAAGCTCTGGTACGCATCTTAGAAGTGTCACTTATAGCATTAGGTAAACCTTTTATCCATGAGGAGTGGATTTCCAAATCAACATTAAAAATAATGAATCAATGGAAGAATCTGAATACATCCATATTTGGAAGGGCACTCGTTATTGACATTATGATTCTATCTTCCATCTGGTATAAGTCAGCTCTTTGGGCTATGAGTCAAGCACAAACAAAAAAGTCCTCCATCGACAAGTCACAACCTTCTATGGAGAGGGAACCACAAGCAGGAAAAGGTAATTGGCTTTCTATATATAATATTATACTCTTCCTTGTTGCACAGCAGTCTGGTGAGCTACATGGGGAGCAACTGATCTTTGAATAGGAGGGGCAGGCAGCAAAAGGTACAGAGGAGGAGATGGAGTGGGGCGTGGTACTTTGGCGTGCATACTCGTTAAATCGCGTAGAACTTGCTCCAATTGGTTCCAATCGGTCCATCTGCAATGTCTGACTCTGGATCAGATGATTCATCCATTCCGCTTGTCGGGAGGTAGCCGTATAAATCATTTGAGCCAGATGAAGATTGGTGATGGACACCGGCGCCGGTGATTGTGGTAAAATAGCGGTCACGGGGGTCGTCTTGGAAGGAGGGGGGAGGAGGGAGGAGAGACGACAGCGGAGGGGTAAAATGGCGGTCACGGGGGTCGTCTTGGAAGGAGGGGGGAGGAGGGAGGAGAGGCGACAGCGGAGGGAGCATGAGAGACATGACTGCGTGATGGTCCGCCCGGGTTTTCAGAATCGTGGCGCTGGTGAAATCGCCCAATCGATCGGAGCCACGATCTTCGTTTTGCAGCCACATCTTCTATCGTATCTGCTATATCCTCATCACCCTGATATATATACTTGTGTATCTTGTGAATCAAGATCGAATGCTTTGGCGATGATCGCCGACAGTTGAGTCGTTTTGGGAGGGACTTTCTTTTTCGGTTTTGCCTTTACGACCGGGTTGCGAAGATGATCTATGAACCAATCTCGAGCAGCATTTTCTTCCCGTCCAGACTTATTTAGAGCTGTTTGAAATCCGTCCATGAAGTCTGGCAAGAGCTCTCCTGGCTCTTGCGGGCGCGTTTTCAGTACAAACCATGTAGCATCCTCACTTCGTCAAATTTTGCCAAAAAGGCTTTTTTGAACGTATTACAATCTACCCATTGGTGGTGTTTAAACCAATCGTGCGCAGTATTTCTTACGAGCAAGGTGATGAGTCGGGGTAGGTCAGCCGCTTCATAGCCCTGCGCTTCCACTGCTTTGAGCCAAGCCTCTGGATGAGTGTGGTTAGGATAGAATAAATAGATGTTTGGAATGCTTACCATTACATTAGGGGTAGGCACATTAGCGTTAGTCATAGCTGCTTCCTTTCTTGTCTCTGCTAACCTGTTTCCGGTGACAAGAGGAGGATTTTTCTTCTTCGGTCGAGAAAGTGCTCGTTCTCCCTCCAACTCGTCTCACTATTACTAGACCGATACGTGTCGGCTCTGATACCGACCTCACGCCCTGTCCTGTCTTTCGGTCGAAGTGATAAATTATGCGGAACAGGACCTAAAAGAACAGTAAAATTGGGTGTGCCAAGGAGTTTTGGGAATATTGAATGTGGGGCCACAAATGGAACTGAAAGCCCCCGTGCGACTCCAGTTTGAGTGAGGACGGACCATAGTTGTGCGGGAAAGAAATGGAGCACGCTGCTTCCAAATGTTTGCCTAATCAAAAAAGTCTCTTTGTACCTCCATGTGGGTTGTTCGTCGTCTTTTTGAACGGAAAAGCGGAGGTACACGCGTGGGGTCTCATTTTCGAATCAAGTCCCAACACCGCTATAGAGTTTGGAATCCGACGTGGATGGCCTCAACCTCAGAAATTCGCTACACACAGTGTTGGGTCAGTGGGGCGCTGTTGTCGCCCATGGGATGAGCATCAGTTCGTTAAAAGGCAATAATAAAGAGTACGGCGGAAAGTGGGTATCGATAATGACAAAACGAGCGCCCACGAATCCCAAACACCTTGTCTGGGGTGGAAAATAATAACGTCTACTGATCTTGGCGATGGCTTTCCGTACGTCCCACTCGTATACACGTGTCCTTTTCTCGTTGTACGGGAATGGTCGTGATGAGGATGCGGGAAGTCGGCACCCAGTCGGATCGGGACAATCGGTCCACGTGGCATAAGCAAAGTTTGAGCACATAAGTCCACCTAATCAGTTATTCAATCACAGAAATAAACAATCACAATTCTACGTGCTCGGTTGCCTGCCTTCCATCTGACGAACTGATCCAAAAGAATGGGGGTTCGATCCAGTCAAGCCGACAATCCTCATTCATTGAACGAGTGGTGAGCATGGATTCATAATCTTAGCGAAATCTGCCCAATCGATGCATATGTGTGACAAAATCCCACAATTCTACGTGCTCGGTTGCCTTTCTTCCATCCGGCGAACCGATCCAAAAGAATGGGGGTTCAATCCAGACAAGACGACAATCCTCATTCATTGAGTGAGTGGTGAGCATGCATTCATATCTTAGCGAAATCTTAGCCTTATCGATGCATATGTGTGATAAATCTCACAAACACGAATCTTTGCTTGTCTAGAGACAAATCAAAAAAAAAAAAAAAAGGGAAGATCACTTGGTTTACTGGTTCCTTGAATTCAACAATGCTCGTCCATGCGAGATTCGATTGAATTCAACAGGGACGAGCGAGACCAGGGAAGCATCAGATCATTTGGACATCCATCGGGTAGACGGGAGCGAAGGAACACGAGAGAGAGAGAGAGGGAGACAAAGACGTAGCTTGGCCGAAGAAGGGAACTGAGAAGATAGGGAGAGAGAGAGAGCTTTGATCATACAAGCAAGCTTGAAAGGGGGGGTGGCAACAATCGGCTATTCGCCGTGGACTTGGCTTTTAAGAGCCAAAAGAAGGAGAATCCGAAAATCAAGGCGCACCGGCCTTCTGCTCTTTGATAATGGCTCCTGGCCATGCAACCACTCGTACACACACACACACACTTCTTACTCCGGTACTGACAATCCCAGCTGTCACGTACCAACCTCCATACCACAACGATCGTCACCCCACCAATTCAGCTTCTGCACCAACTTGCCCAGATCCTGCATTTCGTTGCAACCACCCGGCTCACAGCCTTGCATACACTGAAGTCAGCTCGTCGGGACTTTCCAACTCGCTACTTGCACATCACCTAGCCACGACTTCCCTGAAGTTGGCAGATGGGTTGAGAGAGTTTTTCGGATGCGCTTGTGGGTTTTATAATTGCGACAAGGGAGATAGAAGATGGGAGGTGAATGAGGCGGAGGAAGGAGGGGGTGAAGCAAGAGTTTAGGGTAATTGCCCAGGAAAAGCCCTATCGATCCCCACGAGTCTTTTGCAGCCAATCAGATTACGGCATGAGGGGAGTATTCTCCTTACACGATGTCGCCTGACGGCTCGAATACCCGGGGGGGGGTCGGTAGGGAATTCCTGTATGGGGATGAAGGTGGGAAGAATGGGAGGACGAAGAGTGTGGTGCGGAGCGGGACCAAGATAGACGAAAAAGGAGCCGAGGAGAAGCGCGAAGGGCAGGGTTGTCGAGCCCCAGCCCCGGGGCCCCGGCAGGGGTCCGGGGTTTTGGGGGTAGGCACCTCGAACCCCGACTCCGGAGCCCCGAAAAAAAAAAAAAAAAAAA
>BFEA01000700.1:156211-169091 GCA_003427395.1 Chara braunii | reverse complement strand
GGGCCAGGGGTGCGGGGGTCAAACCCCAGCCTCGGCGCAGGCCCCAGGGATCCCCAGGTGACAACATGGCGAAGGGAGAGGGGATGGAAAACAGTCAGGGGTGAAGGAGAGAAGGCGCGAAGAGGGGAGGAGTGAAGATGGCATGGGTCATAGCGGGAAGCGGGGAAAGCTTGCATGCATGGCGTCGGTGCAAAAAAGAAAAAGGCACTGAAACAGTTACGTTCCATCCATTCTGGTTTAAAACTAATTCAAGATTGAAAAAAAATCAAAAGCAATATCAGCGTGCGGAATTTGAGCGCGCAAAAATCCTACGCCTATCTACCTTCCTACTGAAATTTTATTCGGCGAGTGTGGGAACATCCGCTTGCAAAAAAGGACACGTCAGCAGGAGAAGCGCCCATAATTTCCGGAGTTCCCAACTGCCGAACAAAATTCCTAGCATGCTCCCTAAGGCGCGCGTAATTCCTATGTAGATGCATGGATTGCCAAAAAGAAATTGTCCAAAAGAAACATAGTATTAGACGTGAGAGGGCCTGGTTGGCCTGCGATTCCGTGCCCTGAGATGATAGCAAAAAGAGGGGTACCCCAAAAGCCCAAGAGAGATCTGAAAAGCACAAACTCAGGGCTTCAGAAGATCGTTTGGGTACGGAAGCTGGTACGTCACAACCACTCCTGATCTCTTGCTACATTGTTCCAGCTCCATATCCTGTTCATGAAACTCCCCTGCCTGTACAGTCTGAGAGCTTCTCTAGGTGGGGCCGAATCCTGTGTCTCCGTTTCAGAGAGAGAGAAAGGGGGGTCTATAGCACATCCCACTGCTAGTCCCAACTGTGGAACCAGTCCTTCCCCCTGTTTAGGAATCGCTCCCTGAGATGCTGATTGTTGCTGCAGCTCTGCCGCCTGTGCTGAGGATTTCCCTTCAGTGTCAGTTACAATAGAGTCTTATTATGTGGGTTGGCGATGTATCACAGCAGGCGCAGTCACAAACTTTTCTTTTGCATTGTCTGTCCCTGGTTCTGTGGGGGACAAGGTTTTTTTTTTTTTTTTTTTTTTTTAATTCCTTCATTTACTGTCCCAAGTCCTTTAATAACCACCGACCTCTCAGTCCTAGGGGCCGTATTGCTGCTCAAAACTTTTATTTTTTCAAGTTCTGATGACTTGTGGCTTCCATTGTCCTCTTCAACGGACCGCTGGGATGTGAATTCATCGAGGTAAGTCGAGTTACCTGATTTGACCACTAAATTCGACTTTCTCTGCACGCTTCCAAGTGGTATTGTTGACACCTCCCCTGAACTCAAGGCCTGCCTGCCAACTGAACCTGTTTGAACTGGATCTGGTGGAGGCTGGAACCGCAGTGCCACTATTGGCAGCAAGTGGTGGCACATCTGTTGCCAACTTACCCCCCTTAGAAGACCTTGTTCAAGCGCTGATCGGAGGCTTGGGCTGGTCTCTAAGAGAGGGACCAACTGTCGGTACATGTCATCCCAAAAATCCTCCGAACGACCCTGAAATTTAAGCCTGAGATTTTCCTGTAACCATTCGGCAACGCTTTTGAGATCAGATACCCAGTCCTCAGTCTGTGATTGCGCTGAGGCTGAGTTGGTGCTCTTCTCCGGGGTTGGGGGACTCCCGGGTTGTGCCCTGAATACCTCCTTCAACGGGTCTAGGTCCGTTGGTTCTGGACCCGTCTTGCTGTTGGATGTGCTGGAGAAGGCGTCCGAGTCTCCAACTTTGTTCTTGCCTTTGGTGCTCTTGTTAACCCTGTTTTTTTTTACTGTTCCTCTCTCAGTTCCTTGTTGCCCCCATCCTCTCCCCCCCCCTGCTTTGCTTAAGGGGCTGAAACGATTTCCAGTTGGGATATATGATCCTGCATGTGGTCCAATGTGGATCCCATTCTGTCTTGTCCTTGCTGGTTCATTAGATTGCTTATTCTTGTTTCCAGTCCCTTCCCCCCCTACTGTGTCCCCTGGGGGAACTGGGGGTTTCGTTTTCGGTGGCTGGTATGTGACCTGATGTGGCATCCTTGGGGCTGCTGCAAAGGTGGTTTCCATTCTGCTGGCGGTCGTAATGACCGCCGAGGTCTCCCCTACCTTCCCATACCCAACCACCGGGTTGGCCTCCTGGCATCAGATCTTCCACATGCACCCAACCCTCGTATCCCGAGACGCTAGGAAGCCATCTGTTCGCCCGGAGAGGGTCTCTTTTCAGCGTTCCATCAGTGTCCATTGTCTGTTGGGGGTGTTGTGGACATGCCAGTTCAGTGCAAAGGTGGCCATAGTTGAGGAGGGAAACTCCAAACTTCGGAGCTCAAACAAACTACCGGTGTTGCTGTTGATGCTATCAATTTGGATGTCTCGCATAAAATCACAGCACTGCACTGTTCTTCTGACAAAGGCCCCTCACTACCATCTCCCCCCGAATACAAATGTATCGTCGTTATTACTGTATTTCCTATACTGCTGACTCAGGTAAAGCTGTCTTCCCATGAACAGGGCACATGGTCATTATGTCTGTATTTGACCTGGATAATAGTTAAGTTGGCGGCCCCACAGCCACCAACATTGCCCAGTTCGGTTACTGAAATCCCATAGCTGGGCGCAAACATGAGTTTCCTTGCACAAATTACCCACCACTACATTTCCCGGCCAGGCAGATCTCCGGCATTTTCTTCATCATGAATGAATTTGAATTTGTCCGCACGCAGGCGGCCCCATACATCCCAGCGAATACATCCCATAGTGGGTGGTTTACAAAGGTAAAATAATAAAGGACTGCAGTGGCTCATTTTGCAATTTCAAGTTGCCCCCCCCCCCCCCCCCCCTCCCCTCCCTCTCCAAACAAAACAATAAACAAAATTCAAGTTGTCAGTAGACTCAGTACCTTATGTGCATGCATATGACCAGACCAGAGAAGAACGGCCAGTGTTACGATCACCTCGTATTGATAAGAAGAGAACAAATTGAAATGAAAATCTTTAATAGAGACAGAAACAAAACAATTACCTGAAAAGTTGCATTATATACATCCCAAATTTTCATCAACCATCAATGTCTTCCAATTATAAGGGACGCTGGGCCCGGTTCCCAGCACGTGCTGCTACCCACGAATAGATTGGACCGAAAAAAAAAGGAGCAGGAAAGAGTTGGCCACCTGGTCAAACCGATGACCCACAAAGACAGTGCTGAAGAGGATGAACAAAAACTACAAACGATGGATGAGTTGGCCAAAATTGGAGAACTGGCCGAAAAGACGTACTACTCATTTGCACAAACTGAAAAGACCAAGCGAAGACGCAAAAGCACCGGTGGTGACTACGCCGACGGGCCAAGACATGGAAGTAGAGAAGAAGGAAACAGCTGACGGAGAGGGACGAAAGAGGAAGGCGGAGGAAGGAACTGACACGCTCAGCCGGGAGGGGGATCGCAACCACAACCACGACCTCTCGGAAGATGAAGAGGATGAAGGAGACGACGGAAAGGAGGACCAAGAGTGGCTCCAACAGGCAGTCAAAGATTTGGAACGGATGCGAGATTTGGAATTCAAACTCCAACAAGTGCATCACCGGTATCACTGCAAGGTGCAGCAGGCAGGTGCGGGAACGTCAAAGAAGCAAACGGCTGCCCCCGGCAGCAATCGTTTCGATGCTTTGCAGATGGAGAACAAGATGTCAGAATTCATGGCGCAGCAATAGAGCATCAGAACCAGAGTTGACGGGGACACCCTCCACGTCGACAACCCGAAGTACACACGTCAATTTCAATGGCCAAGTACATACACAGATAAAGAAGAGCTACCCAGTAAGGCCAAGCGAGGCAAGAAAGCACAGGGCGGAACAGGAACAGACGAACACCCGGAACAAGCAGCAGGTCCTCAGACAAAACCAGGCACGAATGCAGACCTCCGAAGGAAGATGCACATTATAGAAGCACAAGTTGCCGCTCGCACTGCGAAGAACAAACTTTTCGCAGACAAGCACCAGTCCCTACAGCAAATCGCAGACGGTCAGGCAGCGGCAGTCGAGGTTGCGATAAGGGTGGACGCCAAAAAAAAACGAGCACAGACGCATACTCATCCTCTGCCAATGGAACATGGCCCACAAAGACTGGGAGGTGGCAGCACACAAAACGGCAGCACTGATTACAGTCATGGACGACACACTTAACGATGGCACACTCGAAAAACAATTTGTAGAAGCACTCACACTGATGTTTACGTTGGGAGGTCACCAAGGAAACACAGAAGAATGGAAGGGTGCTGCGGGTCAGAAATATGTGGCAGACCTTGCCCGGTGTTGGTGCATGTGAACGAGCAACTCGCTCTCGCAAATGAACTGAAGTGAGTATCAGGGCAAGTAGTGGAGAAAAACCCGTACGGATTGCTGGGAACAGGCGTAGCCCCAGAGAGGGCGGCTTTCTGAGCAGCACTGTTTTCTAGCCACAGGCTGTTCCTGTCGGATGCAGCAGGCTGGCACAAGGAGATCACCACCCTGTCACAAAAGAAGGAGATGCAGTATATCAATAACTATGACCTTCCCACCAACAGCTGAGCTCCAAACCCCTCGCATAATTAAAGCATGGACGACCAGGTTGAAGCGCCGGCTTACACAGCGGTCACCCAGATGCCAGACTTGACGGTGGTATCATGGAACATCAACGGCCTGGCCATAGTCCTCAACAACCAGCAAAAATGGGATAACATCACAAGGGCGGTGGACTGTTACAGAGCTCGCCCTCCGGACATCCTCTGCTTACAGGAGACTCATCTGACGACGTCACTTGAGCACCAACAAATACAGCAAGAAATACAACGTAGACTGAGATGGGTTAAACATGCCCATTGGGCACCAGCACCAAGACCTGGATCCGCAGGGCACATCAATCCTCATACACAGCAAGACCGAAGCAGCAAAGAACATGATCATGGAGACCCACCTGGTGGACATCCGGGAAGGTAGACGGGCACAGTTGGATTTTAACCTCAAGCAGGAAAATTTTCGATTGATTACCCTGTACTGCCCTAACACACTCCATCACAGAACGACCATGCTGCAGACCTTACAGCCACAATGCACTATGTTAGCACACCTCTTGCTGGCGGGGGACTGGAACGTAGTTCTCGACCCAAGCATGGACAGGACGCCGGGAAGAGCATAGGGCCTGGAAGGCCCCACGTGGGCAAAGGCGGCACCCATCCACAACCTCATGACAGAGCACAACTTGGTGGACCCACTAAGGATGTTGCGACCTACAGACAAAGTCTTCACCTACCTCAAACGTAACTGAAGCCAACACATCTCAACATCGCGCATTGATTACTTCCTGTTGTCAGACAGCCTCAGAGGTGCAGTTCAAGTGACGGGTATCAGTCAACTGCCTTACACTCTAGGGCTCGACCATAAACACATACACATTGACATAGTTTTGGACGCGGCACCCAAGCGTGGACCTGACTTCTTCAAAATCAACAACTCGCTCTTGGAGACGCAAATCATGAATGACACCATTCTCCAAGCCTGTGAAGCACACGGTACGAGATCCACCACTTTCCCAGAACTGATGGGCAGCCTCTCTAACACCACGGCCAAGGCATCCTGAATCCTAGCAGCCAGAAGGACAGCGAAAGAAAGAGAGCTCCAAGCGGTATTGTAGGTGGAAGAGCAAAATCTGATGTCTAACCCAGGAGATATTCAAATGGAAGATGCCTTGTACGCAGCCAAGCAGCAGTTGGCAGATTGGATGAAGTAGAAAGAGATGGGAATCCGATTGCGAGCTAGAGTTAAAGAATTGGACGAGGGGGGGGAAATGACCAAGTATTTTTTCCAAGAAATAAAAACTAACTCCCGAAACAAGCTGATTGACCAACTGAGTACTTTGGAAGGGCCCACCTCCAATCCGCAGCAAATGCTACAGATTGCCGCAGACTTTAGAACTTCACACCACAAAGGAAGACCGTCTACAACCACAACAAACGCAGGCAGCTCGGCAAAACTTTTTGTCACATATGGACAGGACCATATTGCAACATCAGAGTGAAGATTTGGACAAACCAATCATGCAGGCCAGGTAAGAGAGGCTCTACACTCACTGCAGCTAAGCAAAACACCTGGTCGGGACGAACTGTCCAAGGAGTTCTGACAGATATTTTGGCCGATCTTTGAGAATGGATACATGCAGTTTCTGTGTAAGGCTGAACAAGACGAGAGCTTGGGAAAATACATCACCGTAGGAGTGGTTACCCTTATGTACAAAAAGGGTGACCCAGCGGATATCAGAAATTACAGGCCAATAACACTCCTTACCGTCGTCTACAAAATGCTTGCCAAGTTACTCTCCAACCGCCTAAGCAAGATCACCAACAACTGCTTCCACATAGATCAAACAGGTTTCATTCCAAGACGCTTCATCCTCGAGAACGTTATGTCCTTGTCAGAATCTGCGCGCTACATCACGGACAGGAGACTTAACGGGGCCATACTTCTTTTTGATTTCGAGAAAGCCTACGACCAGGTCAGTTGGAATTTCCAGTGCATGGAGAAAATGGGTGTGGGCCCTAATTTCCAGAGATGGGTGTGAGTCCTCTACAACCATGCCCATGGCCATGTGCAAATCAACGGGTTCATGTCCTCGCTGTAGTAAATGTCTCGATCAATTAGACAAGGAGACCCGCTGGCGGCTCGACTTTTTCTATTCACAATGGAGGCAGTGGCATACTTCCTGCGCAAGGACTCGTCGATAGACTGACTGATAGCTGAGCCAGCCCCCCCCGGGCATGTGGTCCATCTTACCGCACTTCTATTTGCGGACGACCTCACAACACTAATAAGAGCTTCTAACGCCTCTTTTCAGGCACTCACGAGAGTCATGCAAGCTTTCCAACTGGCATCGGAGATGAAGGTAAACTGGCAGAAGACCATGGGGTGGTGGTTAGCGGACAAACCACGCCCTCCAGTAGACGTCACGCCGAAGGGTTTCGCATGGCAGGACCCGAAAACTCCGCTTCGTTATTTGGGGATAAAACTCGCTAATGCATGGCCCGATTATGCGATGGCTCCATAAATCCTTACTAAGATGCTGTGGAAACTGGACACATGGTCCAGGATCTATAAGTCCGTTTTCGATCGATCTCTGGTACTCAACGCTTCCGTCTTCTCAATGCTCTGGTATGCTGCCTCCATCTGGCCCCAACAATGCACACGGTTGGAACCCTCAAGAAACTACTTGTGGACAGGTAACCCGTCTAGAACAAACTACATAGCAAAAGTGGCATGGTCTCACCTGATCCAACCAAAGGACAGAGGAGGACTGGGCTTATTGGACCCGGCCACGCAGATGAAAGCTTTGCAGATCAAGTGGGTGGTTAAGCTGCTCACCCAAGCTGACCTGCCTTCGGTCACCCTAGCCCTGTACTGCATCAGGCAGCTACCGGTGGCCAGTACTCCACCGAACATGCAAGGACTTTTCTGGCTGATGGCCAAAGCTTGGGCGGCTCGCCGCGGGACCCCCAGACAACAGGGAACCCTCAGTAGGAACATCTGCAGCAACGAGGACAGAGGAACAGCCAGGACTACTGGATGTACCTTATCAAGTCATGGAGGGAGATCTTCCCGGCCAAGGTCCGAGAACCAGCAAACAAAGAAGGGGTGTTACGCCAGCCCCTCTTTTGCAACCAATGCATGAAAGATCAGACAGGCAAACCATGGACACTCATGACACAGGACACACGGTGGACCACCTGTTTGGAACATGGAGTGTGGCAGATCAAAAATCTTTGGAATCACCATTTCAACAGATGAAAACACTATCAGAACTCAGAGAGACGCTCAAGGGATGCCACGTTCTGCAGATAAACCTCAATGACATGCTGACATCAGTTCCCCAGGAATGGCTACAGCTGCTTCAAGGACCTGCTGAATGGAAGAAGGGGGACTGGGGGACTTGGACCAGGGAGGACCCCCCAACAGAGGTGATGTCCTTCGTTAGAAAGGAAGGACCCTCAGATCAGTGGGCGCTGTGGACAATGCACGACATTCAACAACCAGGTCGTACAGTGAGCACGGTCTCCCAAGTCATCCGCGCAAGGGTGTCGGCCAGACCACATCTACTCAGGAAAGTGCGAGTGATTGAAGACGAATAATACAGAATTTACGGTTCGACAATGACTATACAAGACCTGGAATTCGACCCAGCAGAATGGGCCTGGAAAACATCTTCCACCATTTCAATGGTGTCTCGCCGTACCAACATCCTAGACTATACTACAAGGCTGGTCTACGGACTGAGAAGACGTTCGGTTAACACACAGCAGATACTAGCACGGCGCTGGGAAAAGCATGTCACCAACGGAATGGGAAACCACACCACAATAACCTGGAAAGTTCCACTGTCCATCAAAAACACGAAAGTGAGAAGCATGCAGTGGTTGATCTACTACTATGCACTTCCGGTCAACCAATGGATCAGCAGACGCCGATCCCCAGCAGGCCGGGCCGACTTCGATGAGATCTGTGCGCTCTGCGATGAGGGCACTCCAGAAGACCTCCTACACTGCTTACCAACCTGCCCGCCGGCAGCACAACCAGATCGGCAAACCTTTGGGAAGCAGCCACATCTACCCCCCTGCCGGATGATCCGGTGCTCACTCTTACAGGACGAAATGAACCACGTCTGCTGGAAAGGTGGCAACGTATACTTTACCGAGGACTCCGCCCTCTCACATTATGGAAGATCTGGAAGAAGCGCTGCGAGCACACAATCGCCAAACAGCCCGTGTCACTGAATGAAGCATTAGGGGGACTCATACAAAATCTCCTTGCTGAGTACCAGTCTGATTGGCGCCGCAGAAGGAAGCGTGTTCGGGAAGACCCAGCCAAAGAACAAGACATCATTGACAAGTTCAAAAAGGAAGTACTGGGTAATGGCAAGTTGGGGACCATAATGGGCAACACTCTCAGACTCGCCTGGGGAACATCGACGGGCCAGCAGCTCCACGATGACTGTGTGTCAATCGTCTCTCAGACTTTTTCAGACACAAGAGAGGCTCTTGCGAGCATCTGAGACACCGACGGAATCAAGGAAACCAAGAAGCGGAGAGTACCAGGGAAAAACACTCACGGCATCCCAAGCACTTCACCCTGCTCTCGTTAAACAAGCCAAGCTGACAGCCTCACAGCTGAGAGGAGCACGCATGAGCCAGACCCCAGGGGTTTAGGGTTTAAGAAATGTCTTTGGGTAGGATACATCGAGACATAGGAGCAGGCATGAGCCGGACCTCAGGGTTTTAGGTTTTAAGAAAGGTTTTTTTGGTAGGATACATTGGGATATTTCTGAGATGAAAGTCTGGGACAGACATTTTTTCTGTTGCGAGCGGAGGCTCGTCAGTGAAACTGGGTAAGGCTCCCAGGATAACCCCGGGTTGATTTGTGCGGTCCCTGGCCTCGATCTATCTTTGGAATGTTAAAAAGGAGATTGATTGCCAAAAAAAAAAAAAAGAAAAAAAAAAAAAAGAAGAAGATGGAACTCCATAAGTTACTTGGCCGTCAATTGAAGGTAACTTTGTCTTATGAAACCCAGTTGGAAAAGCAAAGCGGAGCAAAGCGAAGCAAAGCAAAGAAACACAAAAATGACTTTGGAGCAAAGCTGTACGAAAAACAGCTCCTGGGAAGGAAAACCACAAGAACAATCGACTGTCAGTTTTTTTTGAAAAGGCATCTGCAGAAAGAAACATAGAAAAAGGGTTTTTGCTGTGATGAAAGATTTTACCAAAAGTCCAACAAAACACTCTGGCATAGTCATGCTTTTTCTTGTGGACGTGTGTATCGCAAACATGACAACACACAACACGACCTCGCTAAGCTCTCTGCTCAGGCGGATCCATGCGGCTAGGGTCGGGACAACGGTCATGCCATGGGGTATCCATGGCTGAGTGGGTGTGTAGAGTGGATTTTTTGGGCTGTGACAGATCATTGCGAGGAGTCGAAAAATTGTGCCTTGGCCTGAGTGCAGGCCGATGTGAGCAGGAGAAGTGGACCCTTGAGTTGGTTGCTGGACACAGCATCTCCAACCAACTGGGAAGGCCTGACTCTCGGTTGGTTGAAGATGCTGGCCCAGCCAAAGACGCTGAGGCCCAGGGCACTTACAGCTGGGCCCGGTGCAGAATCTGGAAGGGGACCTTGGCAGAGGAACTGGGACTGAGAGAAGCTACTCCTGGCTGGCTGCGCGCAGGCACCCAGCAAAAAAGGAAGAGGCCAGCCTCATCCCACACATTCTGGCTGGCAGGACGTGGGAGCGCTGCTCTTGAGCCTTCTCAAGCGGAGGAGAGCCGGGCCGGAGCTGGAAGGAAGAGGGCATGGACGGAGCGCTAGGCTGCAACGCAAGGCAGGAAGGCAGCAAGCAGCAGCCATTGCCGGGCTGCTTGCTCGCTTGGTCGATGGAGGGGAGCGGTGGTCCTTGGGCGAGGGTCTTATTCGGGGAGGATAGGGGAGGAGTGGTGTGGTAGGGGCACTCGCCTGTGATGAAGAAGTGGCCTGTTCTCTCAGAGTCGGCATGCGTCATCGCGCTGATGATCTTCGTTGCAGACCTGTTGTAGCTAGGAGTCTAGGTCCAGACCAGCTGTCTGTCAGTAGTCTGGGCACCGAGCGCCAATACAGGAGAGAGCTACATGGTTGACATTGGTGATTGGAGGTGAGATGGAGGCTTTCATTATCATGTGACTTCAATGCTTTGCTTGTGTACTTATTTGCTGTGATCTCGGCCTGCGATCTGCTTTCAGTTTGGCCTCATCTGGATCTCCGCGGAATGCTGCAATCTGGTTTATTGTCATTCGCATTGCTCATTTCCTTGCATTAGTTTCTCAATACCTTTCTCGGCCTTCTGGCTAAGATCAAGTGTAGTATCTGTTCTGATCAGTTTAATATCTGATCCGTGGTCCGTCGGACCACAAAAAAAAAAAAAAAAAAGTTTCTCAGATTTACTGCCGTTCTTGTCAGGGGTTTGGCCTGACATTCTGCTACCGTCTTCACCCGAATAGAACGCCTGGTCGTTATAGCTGTATTTATTGCAACTTTTAGGCCAGATGCAGCAATAATTACCGGACGTTCTATTTGGGTGAAGACGATAGGATCGCATGGTTGGTGCGAGCACAGCCTACCACTTTTCTCTCCCGGGCGTGGGTATCGCTAGCCTCCCTGGGAGTCCTAGGGGTGCCTGCTCCTATCAGCACCCCTAGCATCAGCCCGCGCTGTTTCTTAAAATTAAAAAAAAAATAAAAAATAAAAAAATCTGGGCGATGTGGTGAGTCTTTATCCATCAGTCATATGCATCTTGGGCAGACTTGCGAGCTTCAACCTCTTTATGAGTCGGCGAAAGTCCAAAATGACACTGTCTGGGACAATCATGCTTTTTTTTTTTTTTTCTGTGGAGTTGTGTATAGCGAACATGACAAGTTGACAACACACACGCATGCATGCACCCACTGCGCCCACGCACCCACGTACATACGGGTCATGGATGTTGTAGTGAAAGCCCTTTCAGATTGGCTTTCACTGCTATCGCAGTACAGTGCTTTTTTTTTCTGTCTTCCTTTCTCTTTTTTGTTTTGGCGGGGAAGGGGAAGGTGCGGGAGGGCTGGATGTTGGGGACAAAAGTTTGCGATGTACCCAGTATTCCTTTGGAAGCATCTGTCCGACTCCGTCCGGATTCGAATTCAGGTCTGCATTTTTCAGAAGTTCATAGTTGTATTCCTTTCAAAGCATGTCATGGATTGGATCACCGTTAATGCATTCAAAATTTTTGGATTCATTTCTGGATTCATTTCTAAGATTGAGAACATTCTCAATTGACTATGAAAAACTTTTTGGCTTTTTCAAAGACTCTTAGGAAGAAAAGCTATATGACCTGCAATTGCTACAGTGTAGCCTCCATTTATTGAATTTAAAAAAAAAAAAAAAAAAAAACACCTTTCAGTTTACAGTTTAGTAATTTACGCTAGTTCCGTTTTCAACTTTTCATAGTTCGTGCGAAATTTTCTGACTTAAGTTATGCTTCGATCATGGCTTTTTTTCGCAGGTGTCCTCGGGTCGAGCACGACTTTGTGTTCGAGTACCAGTACATGGAGGATGGAATCGAATTTGGCAGTGATCAGGGAGGAGGTAGGCCACATGCAGGAGACATACCTCCCCCTTCCTCTCGCCTTAGCTTCACCTCCCGGCCATCTGCCAAAGGCGGACAGAGCTTTCTCCCCTCTCTTCTATCTCCACTCATCTCTCCTGCTGCATCTGTGCCTGCCTCCTTTGGAGCGCGTTCTTGACGTAAAAAATAATAACCATCATGCCAAACCTAGATAACTCAGAATCTGCGTGAGCGCAGTTCATCCGTCTCTCGTTCTGATGCTTTTTTTTTTTTCCCCCTTTTGTTCGAAAGTTTTTTTTCTGATACTATGGAAGTTCGAACTCGTCATCTCTGTCAGCGAAGCTTCTGGAATTTAGTAATTTACTAATTTCGTTTTTTTCCTTTTTCTTTTATTCTTTTTTTTTTTTTTTTTTGGGTTGACAAACAAACAGAACCTTATGGTCCCGGCTCCTTTTCCATTCTGGGGAATTGTTTTTTTGAAATTTTTTCTCTTTCTTATCGAGTATATTGCAGAGTTTCCCTGCCTTCTGAGCCCTTTCTTCTTCCTTTCAGAAGGAAGCACCTGCACTCAACTCTTCCAAGTAGTATTTTTCGACAAGAGGTGTTTTGTGGCAGGGAGGATCTCAGACGACTTGCACAGCCTTTCTTTTCCCCTAGGATTTTCGGAGGGACGTATCTGACCGCAATTACCGCCAAATTTCTGTCCAAAAAGTGTGAGTATGCCCCAAGAGCAACCCCTCCTCTCCCCCCCCCCC
>BFEA01000700.1:108689-156193 GCA_003427395.1 Chara braunii | reverse complement strand
CTCGTTCTCATGCGTGTATCCGGGATCTCACTTTTCCGTCTGCAGGATTTTCTCTCTCTCTCTCTCTTCTGGTGCTCGTTCTCGTTCTCATGCGTGTATCCGGGATCTCACTTTTCCGTCTGCAGGATTTTCTCTCTCTCTCTCTCTTCTGTCCAAACTGTCTCATGGAAGCTTTCTTTCTTTCTTTCTTCGGGTTTCTCAAATCTTTTTTTGCCATAGAAGATTGATTGGAACATGTCACTTTCAGTTGTAGATCTTAGGACTTCAAAATTCAAATCATTCCGCAGCAATATTATTTCCCCTAGAACAGATTACCCTCGACTTCCCTTTGTGCAGATTTCTCTCAACTCCCCTTTATGCACTTTCAAATTGCAAGTGTGCCCTCTACTTTCCCGCGTGCGATTTCGCTTGTATGGATTGCCTTCCACTACGATAAGGTTGATGAACCACCCCTCCCCCTCCCCCCCCCCCCCCCCCAAAAAAAAAGGCCCCACCACCACTCCCAACCAGGGAAGTGGATATGGTGGGAGAGGAAGGGGGATCGGAGGCTATGGGGGAAGGGAGTCACAAAAATCCCCCCCCCCCCCCCCCCCCCCCCCCCCAAAAAAAAAAAAAACTACCTGATAGCAGTAGGGTTCAGAACTTCAGATCCTAATAGGGCTCTAAGGCATTCTCGCTGAGGCCTGAAGGGTCCCGGAAGGGTCCAGAGAGCTAACTAATAGGGGTAGGGTTCAGAATCTCCAGATCCTATCAGGGCTTTTTAAGGTTTCTCTCGCTGAGGCTGGAAGGGTCCAAAAAACTGAAGAGGGGGGGTCGACTGTAGGACGCTTCGATATCCAAAAGTGACTCGAATGCGCCACAACAGGCTTGACTTTGTAAACGTCAAATGATTTGATCTATTTTTGTAAAATCTTTCTATTGTTTGGTATGGGAAGCAGTCCGAAGCACCATAAGGGTGAAGTCGCAAAGGACTTGTGGATAAAGGAAAGGAGCTTGTGGACTTTTTAGAAGGGAGTAAGAGGGCAGGTGGTGTGAGACTGGGTGTGTGACAGATATCATAACCGCAAGACGGCCTTGAGATATTATCATTGAGCTGACTGGCCCCAAGCAATTCATTAGTAGTTGGTTTTACTCGTCGAGTTCCATCATCTGGATTCGAACACAGCACCTGGTCTGTATTTAAATTTAAAACAGTTCATGTGTGTACCCACTGAGCTAGGCTCTTCGGTACCGCAAGACGTTCTCTGTATATTAGTGCTGTAGCAACCAGCCATTTAAAATTTTAAAATGGAAAATAAACTAACAATAACAACCATTAATAGAAGTGGGGAGGAGAGGGGGGTGGGGGGGGGGGCATACATAAGCCATTCGCCTCCTCTCCCCTGCTGTTCGCCACCACTTCTCCCCTTCCCTTCCCTCCTCTCATGCATATGCACACAGCCTCCTGATGAATTGGTGAAAGTCGGGCGTAACAGTCTGGCCCTGTCATGCCAACACACACACACACACACACACAACTCATGGTTGTCCATTGATTCCTTGATTTCCTTCTCGTCTCCTTCCACTCTTGGGTGATTGCAGACTCTGGTGAGAATGTAGTACGTCTACTATGTCATTGAGAATGTATTTAATGAATTTTAATTTTTTTCTGGAACCTTTTTAATGGTTTCGAAAACAGAGAGAGAGAGGGATTTGAACCCTTGGTAGTTTGTAGAACTACACAGGTTTCAAGATGGCGGGGGCTATTAACTGCTCAGCCATCTCTCCTATGGAAAGGGAATTGAAATCTACTCGAATCTTCAAAAGACTATTATAATAAAATACACTCTACAGAGTCTAAACTGCAATGACAGAGGCCTCGTGGTCGTCTTGACAGCTGCCATGAGGCTGGCCATAGAGTTACTATCTTTGACGGATCGGCATTAGTCCTTACAGCGCCCAACCCCCTGAACGAACAGACTTGAAACATGTTCGTAAACAGTCACGATGATGAGGGTGCGTTGTCTTCGGGGGAAAGACAGGCAGATTCATAGAGTCGCGGAATCGTGGTGTCTGATGCATGTGCCCTAAAACCAACAGAGGTGGTCCTACACAAGTCATCGTCCAGAGTCTGCGCCATGCGCAAAGTTGAAGACAAATTACACTTTGCTGAGCCCTGTCCCACTCATTCAAAGCATCTTCATTCTGTACAAAGCAAGGTTACGCCGGACCCAGACACACAGACCAATCCAGACTCTAAATGATAAGAATGCTTTTGAGAACTCGTAGTACTCCTTGCTTCGCTCCTTTGTTTTTTAGTCTAATTTATTAGTCACCCAAGAAACATAATCATTGAAAGAGACAGCTTCCACTACAATAGGCCTAAAGGCATGATTGCTCTTATCAGCAACACTAACATTGGTAGGGTTTTTTTTCACTACATTGACCATAGTAAAACCTCTGTCTGGACTTCTCTGGACCGTCCGGATTGGGAAAAAAAAAAAAAAAAAAAAAAAGGTTCTATTTTCTGGACCGGACACGGGACCCGACATCCAGACCTGGACCATCTGCACTGCGATCTGGACGTCCTTCCAGATCGTACGCATGGTGCAAAGCAATTTTGGCAGCGTGGATTGCCCGTTCCAGAGCAGAGTCCTGACTGTGGACAGCGTAGGGGCCTCTAAGACCAAATCGTTGTTCTTTTCCTCTTTTTTTCTGAACCACTTCCTTGTTCTTTTTTTTTTTTTTTTTTTTTCCCACTTCCTTGTTCTCGGTTTGCCAATAAAGGAGGATATGGTTGGAACATCTAATAAACAAAGAGCTGTTGCATTGACTTTTGTCTTTTTCTGAAATTTTCTCTTTGTTAGAGTGGTGGCTTGTCCAGTAGTCACATCGTATCGGTCCACATGCAGTGTAGCCAGATGGAGGGATGGTGCATCCAACCAGGGCATGTTTGCGTCAACGCACACACGCATGCATGCGCACAAGCATCCACACACACATGCACACAGTTGTGTATAGTGAATATGACAACGCACATGCAGGCACGCAGACCTGCACACTCACAATGCGCACACATGAAGGAACGCACACCTGCACACTCGCAATGAGCACACATACCTGCGCACTCGCAATGCGCACACATACCTGCGCACTCGCAATGCGCACACATACCTGCGCACTCGCAATGCGCACGCACACCACAGTGAAGTGAGAGAGATGTAGTAACGCATCGCGAGTGTGATAGCACGCACACCACAGTGAAGTGAGAGAGATGTAGTAACGCATCGCGAGTGTGATAGCTGTCGTGCTGTAAAAATGGTAGAGCAAAAATTCATACGTACAAGAAGAATGTCCAATCTTTTCTCCATTAATAATAACAAACTCAAAAATAAGATTGCCCAAGAATACAGTGCGAGCCCACTGACGTTTACAGAGTTGAGCCACTATCGTTCTGAAACATCCGCATTGGAAGGGTATTCCAGTTACGGACGTGTACGTTTTACAGTTTTACCCTTTGGAATCCGTGGCATCAACGGAATTTGATCGTCTAGTCATTTCCAGCATATCTGGAGGGGTTTGATGAGGGGGAAGCTCACACTACCTTCTTCCCCCGAGGAGAATGCCTGGTCATTGTAGTAGCGCCATTTGGGGCAACTTCCAGTTCAGATACCAGCGATAATGTTTGGGCGTTCTATTGGGGACAAAGACGGTCGGCCATATTCAACTGATTTCTAGATATGCAATGGGGGTCAGGTACTAGGGCAGGTGTTCATTGTGGTCAAGATACTTCCCGGAAAGTTCCCGGAAAGCCCCGAGGGTAGTAATGCTCTGATTCTTTCTCTTATGCATCGCATCATTCACTCGTTAGTTATTTTTATCGAAATTATCGTCCTCTGGAGTTGCTATTTCGTATCCATCGGAAATACCTAGACATAGATAGGTTTCTCACAGCGTACATGTGGGCCGTTGTGGCACACGGAGATGCGGGGGGGATGTGGGCAGCTTGCGCCCAACTTGATCAACATGGCAGCCTTGTACGTGAGAGGCATGGTGAAGGGGGAGTTAAAAAGAAGAATGAGAAGAACGATTAGTTTGTGTGTGTGCCCCTCATCTTTGTTTTATTTTATTTATCGTTACCGTTTGTTTTCCAAAGTGTGCACTTTTTCACAGTGTGCAAGTGGGCCTTTATGGCACACGGGGATGTGGGCACAGCTCGTGCGCAACCGCAATCAATGTGGCGGGCCTTGTGCATGAGAGGCACGGTAAAGGGGGAGCTTCAAGAACAAATGAAAGGGGTACCTGAAGAAAGCAAATGTGAACACATTTAAGAAAGGGGTTTTCATGTTTCTATTTGTACTTCATGTTGTTTGCTATTTTTGAGGTGAAACTGTTTCATTGTTGGGTTGTCTAAACTCAAGGGGGGCTTTCATTGTCTGTAATAAGGATTGAATATGCTTTGATTTTGGATCTGCTCCTCTGGGTGGAATAGGGGCTGTTTTGATGAATTCAAAACACACACACAGACATCCACACACACACGCGCGCGCACACACACACACACACACACACACACATGTCGCAAAGGTGCTCAAATCCCAGTCAACGTTATATCCCATGGCTAGTAGAAGCGCGCCCTGGGAGCAAACATGGTGAACTTGTTCTTTTTCTTTTTCTTTTTCTAGCACATATGATGAACTTTGCTACGACCTTACGGCCACTGGGGCGAGGGCCCACCAGCAGAGAGGACTGGATTTGACGTGTGAATGTGAACGCGTTTGTGGAGAGGTGCAGAAAAGCAGATTAATCAGAATTTCTCAAATCCTATTCTACGGTATATTCTATGGCTTAGTGGAAGCACCCCTGGGGCTAAGTCCCAATAGCAGTGTTGAGTTTCCTCAACACCTGAATCTGGACGTGTCCGCGGAGATGTATGGTTGAGCCGCCTGTCCGTTTGCCCGCTTGATAAAAAATAACACGGCGGTTAATGCGGAGATGCATAAAGTGGCGAAACGGCGGGCGCACTTGACCACATACATCCGCGGAACAGTAGTGCGCGCACTTGAATTTTGGGCCCGCAGCTGATACGAGGCGAGGTACTGGCCGTTTGAGAAAACTCTACGCGATTTCTGCACATCTCTGCAAACGGTCCACATTCAGGTGTTGAGAAAACTCAATTCTGCTAGTGGGACTTGGGCCCCGGGAGCACACGCGGCGAAGTTTTTTTTTTTTTTTTTTTTTTTCTAGCACACATGGTGAGGTTTGCTACTACCGTACTGCCCCCAGGGCGAGGTCCCACTAGCAGAGAGGACTGGATTTAATGTGTGAATGTGGACGCGTTTGTGGAGAGGTGCAGAAAAGCAGATTAACCACACTTGCTCAAATCCTATACTCCGTTATATTCTATGGGTAGCGAAGCGCACACAGGGTGAAGTTTCCTTTTTCTTTTTCTTTTTTCTTTATCTTTTTTTTTTTTTTTTTTTTTTTTTCCTAGCACACATTGTGAACTTTGCCACTAGTTTATTGCCCCTGGGGCAAGGTCCCACTAGCAGAGAGGATTTCACGTGTGAATCTGGACGCATTTCTGGAGAGGTGCAGAAAAGCAGGTTATCACAATTTTCTGCACCTGTCCACAAACACGTCCACATTCAGGCGTGGTATCCAAACCCCTTTGCTCGTGGACCTCGCACCTGAACATAGCTCCCTGTCATAGAGCGATGATAATTCTATGGAGTTATGTTGGGGGGGGGGAGAGAGGAGGTAGGTTCTGGACACCACAGATTGGGCCTGACACGACAGATTGGGCCTTGCTCCACCAAGTCACCACATGAACAAAAGACAAAGAATATGGCGGTGTATGTACCCATGTTCTAGCTGAAGGTGCATTCTCATTTTGAACAGTTCGTGAGTAGTGGAGCGATGTCCATTATCAGGTGCATGATCTGTATGCGGCCAGTTTTTTTTTTTTTTTTTTTTTTTTTTTTTTTTTTTTTTTTTTTTTTTTTTTTTTTTTTTTTTTTTTTTTTTTTTTAAATGGCCAGTTTTATCAAGGATGCTTCTTTGAGGGCTCCTAATACCAGATGAGATGTTTTTTTCTTTCTTTTTTTCTTTTTTTCCAGATGAGATGTAATTATGGCTAAAAGGTCACAATTTTCAATTTTCCCTTTTTCTTTCTCGCTTTTGAAGAGAGAGAGAGGGAGAAAAGAAAAAGGTAGTGGTGGTTTCGACACTTGGGGAAAAAAAAAAAAAAAATCCCCTTTTCTTGCTCCTGGCCGGAGGCCCCATCAGCACGACAATTAGCCTGAACCTGGATGTGTTGCTGGATAGGTGCAGAAGATTGCGATCGAAAGTGGGTTATGCATATTTGCATAACCAGCGTCCAGACCCCAGACTCGACCCAGTCCTCTTGGCTAGTGGGGCCTTCCTAGTGACACTCAGCTACTGACATAAAGCTGCTCACACCATCCTGACTTCAAAATAAATTCTGCTCTTATCAGCACCATTATCACAGGTAGGAGTGTTTAAAAAAAANAAAAAAAAAAATCAAAACAAATTTAATAAAATATATAATTAAAAATAAAGAAGATTTGTGGGGAGCGGCGTGGCAAGTTTACGGAGAGCCAGCAATGCTATGTCAGCCCCCAGGTAATTCAAGAATTTGCCTCTGGATTCGAACTCATGTCTGCATTTCAACAGTTCATGTGGGTGTTGCAACTGAGCTAGGTCTGTTGGTAGAATCAAGTTGCTCTGTTTTTTTTTTTTTTTTTGAGGAGGGGAGGAGCAGGGGGGGAAGGTAAAACTCAACTTGCTTTCGTCGCTTCGACACAAGATTATGTCAATCCATATAGAGGGAGACGAAAATAAATGATTAAAATTTTTAAAAGTAGAGGGGGAAATTTGGGAAAACTATAAAATTATAAATAAGTAAAGATAATAGCAGTCGATATATCTCTATATATGGTCAAGATGAGTCACCCCATGGTGTGTCCCCTGCAGGGCACAGGAGGGCTCCGGATTACGACGTGGCTTGTTCTCCTTCCCGGCCACGGTGGAATTCTATTGGCTGTCAGCTTCAATGAAGTACCTGGCACGACAAGGCCGGATTTTATAAATAATAATAATGATAATAGTCATAAATTCATAAATTCATCGGTTGCCTGTGGATCTTCTGAATCTGTGGTCGGAAGCGAGACTGAGAAATAGGCTCGCTCTGCACTCGTCCGCTTGGGAAAATCCAGAGGCACCCTCCACCCTTCCGGCTTTTTTCGTGCACCTTTCTCTTTTTTTTGGTTTCTCAGGGTTCCTGGCGAGACCCATTGGGCAGAAGACGTGGGGGCGGGGGAGGAGGGGGGAGGAGGGCGTAGGGGGGAAGAGGGGTAGGAGGGAGAAGATAGGCGACGTGGCCTTCAGTAAATCTTTACCTCTGGGGGGAAAGTCCGACTGGCAAGGAGCATTGGATTAAACACCTGAATCTGGACGTGTTTGTGCACAGGTGCAGCAAATCTGGAGTGATCTGTTTTTTTAGATCTCTGCATGGAACACATCTAGATTCAGGCGCTTAAACCATTAGTACATCCGACTGCATGAACTTAATAATTTCGAGATTATTGGTGCACCTTGCTGGTTTTGCGGCTTGTATGTACGTGCTTCGGGTCAGTTTGCTCTGGCTCTGCTGCTCTGATCAGCTATCACCCACGGAGGCTGCCCGCCGCCGGTTCAATTTATCTACGGCGCTGGACCCGCGGTATTTTCGTAGGCGACGAGTTTTCTTTTCAGCAAGGCCAGGCCTGCGTACTGGCAGTTTTCTCTTTGCTAGTGGGACCTCCCTTCGTGTGGTTGTGAGGTTCTCCCACGCCTCGATTCAGTAATTGAAATGAATTTTTTATTTTTATTTCTCTCTTAAAATAGAGCTATATTCTTCTCTCAACTTTATCTTTCGCTATCTACTCTCCGGCGGTTCAATTTATCTACGGCGCTATACAGGGCCCCCCTGCGAGCATAGCTACCTCTCACAATTAAGGGGATGCATGTTGCCCCCCACCCTAGTCGGCGGTGGTCACGGAGTAGGGTGGGGCCGCCGGTGGGGGGGAGGGGGCGGGGGCGCGGTGAACACGAAGACCGAGCATTTTGCCAGTAGCTGCGCCTCCCATTTATTCCCCCCCCCCCCCCCCCCCCCCCCCCCATCCCCCCGACCCACCCTCTCCCACATCCCGCACACACCCCACTCCTGTCATTCTCACACTCACACCCGTGTTGGTCATAGACCCTGTTCATACCAAATCAGGGGTATATAGCGGACCATCACTGTCGGTTGGCACTTGCTCATACCAATCAGGGGTATAAAGCGGACCATCACTGTCGGTTGGCACTAAGTGTGCCGCAGGCAGTCACGGGGCTCGAACCCACAACCTCCTGAATGCCACCTGCGTGCCTAACCAACTGGGCTAGGGTGCTGGATTGAAATAAAAATTTGAGCTGTGCTTTGGTTTTGAAAAAAACAAGTGGACCCGCCGCGGCTTCGCGCGCGGCGTACAGAGGGGGGAAGGGGGATAATCAGTGGGCAGCATACATTTGCAGAGGGAAGAGTTTGGAAAGAAAAGGAAGTCGAGGATGGTAGTCCTGGAGGGAAGGTGAAGCATGCAAAGAGGAAAGCAAGAAGAGATGCACACGCAAAAAGAAAGAGAAGGGAAGGGAAGAGCTTAGCAATTGATACCCTACAAATGAATTTGAAGATCGGTTTTGTATGACAGCCGAGCAGTTCGACCTTGTGGAAGTTGAAGAAGCCGGTACAGACACACCCTCCATGTAAAGCATCTGGACTAAAACTTGGCCTAAGTATGGATGGTGGTTTGTCAGCAACCACTCCGGCGAACCTAGAATAGAGAGCCCTGTTAAAATTGAAAAAAAAAATAGGGGAATTTTTTGAAATGCCCCTGAAAGTTACATTTATTTGCGAAATACCCCTCTGATGGCCTTCTTACCCTGATTTGCCCCTGGGACCTCGGAACTTTCCTGCAGGCCCCTGTCACGGGCGCAACTTTTTGGGATGCCCTTACCGGACCACCGGTGCCGTTTCACCAGTCGCTGTGCGATATGCCCGCATGTTGGGCATCCATCTTTCCATAATGCCCTCGCATGGGAAATTCGAATTTGGTGCTGCCGCAAAAATGTAGCTGTTCGTGTTTGTTTGTTTGTTTGTTTGTTTGTTTGTTTGTCTGTTTGTTTTTTTTTTTTTTTTTGTGTGTGTGTGTGTGTGTGTGAGTGAGAGAGAGAGAGAGAGAGAGAGGATGCGGGCACTACCGTCTTCCCCGAACATAATGCAACCCAATCGTGACTGCACTGGACCGCAAATCGAGATTGTATACATTGGTAATGAGGGTTCGTTATGTTTGGGGGAAGATCCAGATCCACAGACAGAGAGAGAGAGAGAGAGAGAGAGAGAGAGATGAAGTGGCCGCCATAGATGCGTGTCCTCGCACACCTGCCGAAAAGATGCAAGGTACAGTTAGGGGCATATGGAAAATATTTTGCTGGTATTCAACTGCGATCCGGTAGGGGCATAGTGGGAATTTGGGACGGGTGCCGGTAGGGGCAAATTGAACATATTTCAGGCCCAAGCGACACCGGGGGTTTTTCGAAAACTTCAGTCACTGTCAGAGGGGCAAATCAGGGTAAGTCAGCCGTCTGAGGGGTATTTCGCAAATAAATGCAACTTTCAGGGCCATATCGAAAATTTTCCCAAAAAAAAAAAAAAAAAAAAAAAGACTCCGGCTCCTTTGCATTCTGGCGAAGAAGACAAAAAAAAGACAAAAAAAAAACGATTCTTATTCGATGGGCAAGTCAGAAAGATCATGAATAGATACAGAGCCAGTTTCCAAGTCCATCAGATGGACAAATCCACATAACTGATTTGCAGTATTCACTCAAAACAAAAAAACAAAAAACTCCCTGTCATTGGTGAAATAATGGCTGTAAAAAGAAGAAGGAAAAAAAGATCCCCGCCTGTCCACGATCTCCTCACCTTCCCATCTCTTCCACCTGTCGCTCAGAAATTAAGAAAACGTCACCAAAAAAGAAATCACTCACTCCTGTCCGCTTCCTCTATCTATCTTTCATCCATTATCCATCCCTCGTCCTGCCCTCCTTTCATTTTTTGCCCCCCCTCCCCCCCCACAAAAAAATCCGCCTGTCCACGATCTCCTTATCTTCCCGCCGCCTCAATCTGTCATTCAGAAATCGAGAAAACGTTCCCCCCGGTCTGTTGGCGATCTCCTCGTCTTCCCGCTTCCTTCATCTGTCTTTCATCCATTCTCCATCACTCTCCCATCTCTCCTCTATGCTGCCTTCATCTCTCGTCCCAGGAGTGAAAGAAAGTGAATCGCTTTCCCAAAAAAAAAAAAAAAAAAAAAAAGAATCACTTTCTTTTCAGATTGCAAGACGACGGAGGGCATACTCACATTAGGACTTTCTCGACTGTACTGTAGACCTGATTGCGGTCAGATGCATCAAGCTCCGACCGTAATTCCAGTCAGATACATGAAGGAAAGTGTTAGTGTGAGTACGCCCTGAGAATATACCAGCTCTGAACCTGGATGCAAACTGGAAACCTTGTAGGAAGAACTAAGCAGAGGGGACGTACGAATGACGCGCATAAATTGTGAAAACATTGGAAAAAAAAAAAAAAATCCCCCCGCCTGTCCACGATCTCCTCATCTTCCTGCTGCCTGCATCTGTCGTTGTGCGCGATCCCCTCATCTTCCCACCTCCTCCATTTGTCCTTCATCCGTTCTTCATCGCTCGCGCATCTCTCCTCCATGCTGCCTTCATCTCTCGTATCTCTCATCGTCATCTCATGCTCTTTCCCCCCCATCTCTTTTCCATATTCCCTGCTGGCTGGAAAAGTCTCTTGCATATCTGCTTCGTTTCTTCTGTTCTCCATTTCTTCTCTATTTCACCTCCCTCTCTCTCCTCCATCTATCCTCCATATCTTCTCCATCTATCCCCCATCTCTCCTCTTTCCCGTCCTCCTCTCTCCTCCATCTGTCCTCCATATCTACTCTTATCTCTCTTGCTTCTCCACATGATAATGAGTGTCAAATTGTTTTATCCCCTTTCGATCTCTTCCAATCTCTCCTTCATATTTACTCCTTTCCATCTGCCATATGGAGCCATGTCCTTCTCATGCCTTCACCATCATCTCTTCTCCACGCTTTTACCTTTCTCTTCCATCTATCCATCTCTCCTCCATATCTCTTGTATCTCTGGTCGATCTCCCCTGAAACAACTGAAAGCCTTGAAAGAAAAGAAAAAACAAAAATTGTAATCTCAGCTCGGTTATTTCGAACCTCCGCTATGAGACACAACGCAGGGATAGCAAACCGGACAGCCCGTCCGATCTCTTCGATGTCTGTTGACTGCCACTGACGTTGCTCTCTCTCTCTCTCTNTCTCTCTCTCTCTCTCTCTCTCTCTCTCTCTCTCTCTCTCTCTCTCTCTCTCTCTCTCTCTCTCTCTCTCTCTCTCTCTGCCCGAATTTCCGCGTGCTCCAACGCCGCGGTTCTTCTTTTCGTTGGGCCAGCCTCTTGTCCCTGCTTTTTTCTTTTTTTTTTTTTTTTTCTTTTTTTTTGTCCCTGCTTTTTCCCAACACTGGAAGGCGGGTTTCACGTGGGAATGTCAAAAAAAAAAAAAGAAGCAGAAGAAGAAGATGTGTTGCTCAATTGTGGCCAAGTTTCAGCAGCTGAGATTATCGTCACACTTGTACTTCCTTCACTGGACCTGGCACCAGGATGTGGTCAAATACTTTGTCCTCATAATTGCGGCTTCTTGACTGAATCTGGCGGTGGAATGTGGTCAGATACATCCAGGAAAGTCCTTACTGAGTATGACCCAAAGCCCTTAGCAGCCACATTGCCCATTATTGTCACCCTTGAACGCCAGCTAACTGGCCGTATCTGGCCCTATTATCAGCCTCAATATAGTTGGTGCATGGTACTGCTAGTCAGAGAACCAAGCAGTCAGTACCTCTGTACCTTTTCCCCAGAAGTTGCAAAAATGATGATATGAGTTATCATTGTGCAACTGACCGGGCCAAAGTAATTCAGAAATTACTAAATTAGTGGATATCATTCATCTGGGTTTGAACCTTTTTTCGTTTTTTTTTTTCTTTTTTTTTTTTTATTTGGACCATTTCTCGATTTATGTGTGTCATCCTTGCGCAGGGGCCATGCTAAACTTCATTCTCTGTATCGTTCCAATTTTAACGAATGTCCCGAAGGACATCTGGGGTTTGAACTTTGAATGCAGGTGTCTTTTTTTTTTTTTTAATTTCATGGGTGTAACGACCGAGATAGGTCCGGGGGCTAGGTCCCACTTGCACGAATTAAGAGATACGGACCATAGATAGCAAAGATCAACGGCCCAAATCTCCTAAGTTGCGCAAGTGGGACCTTGCCCCGGGCCCTTGATTGTTGGCATTTTCTCTCCGACAGTCTGAGGGCCTTCTCGTCGTACTTTCTTGGATGTATCTGATGGCAATCATTGGCATTATTAATGGAGACATTCCCACTGTGAGTATGGACCTTGCCACAGGGCACATGAAACGAAAGGGAAATGAGTGCACCTGCGCACGAGAGGTGACAAAATACATCGATGACTATTTATTTATTTTATTTTATTTTTATTTTTTTAACGATGACTATTTATAGCAAACGGATGAACCTGTTCATTTTCTGTGGGAAGATGCACTCGATTCCCTTTTCTGATGCCCTATGGCCACACAGCACCAAATGTGCACTCGATTCCCTTTTCCGATGCCCTATGGCCTCACAGCACCAAATGTGAAAGGGATAGGCATGTCTCTCTCTCCACGTTCTGGCAGTATATTTTTGTAATCAAACCACCAATACTTCCAGTGCACTTTTCTCCAGGGCTGGAAAGCCTTGCGCGCCCAAAGAAAATGAACTTGTGTGGGACTCCTTTTGGATGTCGCCACCAGCCATTTTGCTCCCGAGGCCCGCCCCGAATGTTGCGACGGCATGCAAACCACATGTTTTATTCTTTGGCTGGGAAATGTACTGTTGGTTTGAAGACAGTTGGTAAAAAAAAAAAATTAAAAAAAATAAATAAATAAAAATAAAGACAGTTGGTGAGTAGCGGAGCGACACCTAGACCTATTTGTTGACGCGCCTCAAAAATAATGTGGCAGATCCAGTCCATGTGGCTGAGTGGTACGCCCATGGAAGTGCTGAGCTCCCGATGGATACCGTATTATTGAAGAGAAAAAGACGAAAAAAGAAAAAGTGCTGGAAGAGCCTATTTGAAAAAGACAAAGCTGCCACGTGGCACTTTCGTCTTCCCCCAATCAAATGCATGGTCTTTATATGTACTCCTAGCAGTTACAGCTCATATGGCCACGTCTTTTGCTGACACGCCTTTTCTGTTGCATTGAGAGCAGTAGCCCTGTCAGAATCCATTCCAGTGTCTGCACCAGGACATCCGGTTCCGCAGGTGCATTCTTTCGACAGAATAAATGGGTGTATTTTTGAACTCAGTAGTACCATAAAAGAGAGAGAAGCTTGCAACAACATTAGATAGGCGGCCAAAAAAAACTGGAAGAGGCGCATAGTGCACTCCGACACACACACACAAAACGACAACTGCAGTGCCACAGAGTCTTTTCCAAGTCTTCTCATGGTATCCTCTTAGCCATCACACTTGCAGGTTCGAACCACTGGTGCTTTCAACTGCAAGGCTCGTAAACCTGTTTGTACATTCTATGGAGGTGGTCCAGCCAACCCTCTGCCAGATAGAGTCTGGCAGTGCATGCCAAAAAAGGCTGGATGGGAAGAGAGGGAAAGGCATGGCGGTGGTCCACAGGACATTCAGCTACCATCTCCATCTCCACCTGAATTAAACGCCTGGTCATTATCGTTGTATCCAGACAAAACGGTGGCCAAAATACAGTGATAATGACCCACCGTTCCATTCGGGTGAAGATGGTAGCCAGCACTAATTTTGCTGGTCTATGGCATGGAGGCAGGGTGGGGAGGGGCAGCTGAGGGAGGGGGGAAATAGTTCTTAGGAATAAGTGTCTGCCGCCCGATACAGGGCAAAGGGGTTTGTTCAACACCACAAAAGAACCCTAGAGTCACTTTTTTTTTTTTTTTTTTTTTTTTTTTTTTTTTAATAATGCGACAATCTATTCGTTGGGAGCAGCACGTGTTGGGAACCAGGCCGAGGGTCCCATATAGAGTTACACAAGTCATTTGAGATACCGGGACCATTACCCGGCTTCGGCTGAGAATCAATCTGAGAACTATTGGAGAAATTCAAGAGACTTGAAAAAACTATGAATGACTACTGATCTCTTCTTGAATGCTCAGAAACCCTAGACTCCCAACCAGAACTCTCTAAGACTGTCCAAGACTATCTTTTTTTTGGTGAAAAAACATTAAGGTCGACCAGTGAGCCTTGATTTCTGTTTGTATGAAATGGACAAAGTTCAGCAACCTCTAGACCTTCTAAACGGATTCTTTCTCTTACTCTTACACAACGTCTGGACCATATGGTCCATAATACTGCTTTACGACCAATTTCAAAAAGGTTACTCTGAAAGTTTGAAAGAGAGAAATCGAGTGGATCCCACCTACCCAGTAAAGTTGTCTTCCAATCCCAAGGTCAGTCCTCCCCTGTTAGACTTTTCCAGATGCAGTCCCCTCTTCTCCATAAGAGGACCGAGCCTGAACATTGCAAAAAAATATGTTCAATGGTTTCCAGGATTTTCCTCGAGGGAAAAGTTGATAAACAAAAAGGACACCAAGGAGTGGCCAAACCTTGCTGCTCCAGTGACGAATGGTAAACTAGCCAATCATTTGTAGGTAGGCAGCGATGAGCGATCTGCCACTGGAGGGATGCAAACTTGGCAGGACGTTGTTTGACATACTTGAAAATTTTGACATTCCTAAGAAGTTGTGAATCAACATTCAAATATCGCGCCCATCGTTCTTGCAGAATTGCTGATATATCCACCCTTGGTCTTACAAGCCGATAGGATGCCTTGACTGTGAGAGATTATAGCGAATGAGGTTTCCCCTTTTTATTTGTCTGCCATATCCACTCTGCAGGGTCAAAGGGGAGTTTTGGGATAGGTATTTCAGTATGGAAGGAGCGCCAACCTTTGATGGAGGAGATAAAAATAACTCTGATGCGATACATGTGGTGAGGGGAATAAAAAAAAACACCCTATCTGAAGGGGTCACGGAAACAGTATGATCCTTATCTATCGGTGTTACACAAACAATTACTCCTTGGGGTAACAAGTGGATCACTTGACCCACCAAAAGTTGTCCGTTTGTATCACATCCTGCTACCCAGTCTGCCTCCTTGAACCTGATCCCTTTTTCGGCGTTTTAACCCAGTCTAGAGGGACTGAGAAAATAATTTGGTCTAGGTTTTGAGTTAGTTGACGAGGATATCTTAGGGTTTCCTTCAGTTGGCCTGACGATTTCCAATCTTTCGTTCCTCGGTCCCATATAACCTTCACCCTTACTACCCCCCTTTTGACCCACTGGGATCACGGAGAATCTGAGTTGTTGAAAATGCAGTCATTCTGGTCAGTAATCCATCTATTTCCAAAAAGAGGTTGACGAAGTACCTCCTCATACCGTGAGGGAAATAACCTATCTGGCAATGGCAGGCGACACCATGTTTTCAAAAGACAGACCCAAAATTTATTTAACAATAGATTTGTTATTGTTGCTCCTCCAACTCCTGCCTCCCTTGATTGTGCCCGAGCTGTAGGGATACGCCAAAATTTCGTACTTTGCGCAATGCTTTATGAGGCCCAGTAGAAGAGGGCAATTCATAGATAGCATCCACAATCATTTCAATGACTTGGCTAATAATTGACATTTCGTTAAATCTGACATTTTTTTCTAAATTCACGAAAGTGGACTTGGTCAAAATTTCATTGCTCGTTGGGTGAGAAAGTGGTTATGTCACTTTGTCCATCTGATGTACCTCAACGTAAAGTACCATTAACATACATCCGATGATCAGATCATCGGGAGTCGCCACGACACCCGATGATCTGATCATCCGACGTCATGGGGACATCGATTTCGTGAGTTTAGAAAAAAATGTCAGTTGTAACGAAATGTCAGTTTAATGATGTATCTTTCTTCCAAACTCTCTAGGGATACGCCAAAATCTATCTTCCACCCAGGTGAGGGGTTGAATATTTTTCGTGGACCGGGGTGCCAACCTGCGAATCTGCTGCAGGGTCATGGCTTTCCATGAGAAGATTATTTTTTTTAACCATTGAGCCGAGAGGGCTGGATATTGTAAAGTTGGATCCAACACCCCCAAACCCCCTTGGTACGACCCTATTTCTTTCGTGATCACCCCTCCCAGGTAAGGGGTTGAATATTTTTCGTGGACCGGGGTGCCAACCTTCGAATCTGCTGCAGGGTCATGGCTTTCCATGAGAAGATTATTTTTTTTAACCATTGAGCCGAGAGGGCTGGATATTGTAAAGTTGGATCCAACACCCCCCCCTTGGTATGACCCTATTTCTTTCGTGATCACCCCTCCATAGAAAGGTTGTAACTTTTCTCTGAAGGGTTTTGGTTCTCTTCCTACTAACACACCATAATGCTGATTTGTATCAGGTGGATGCTAGGATTACATTGTTTATTATTAAGGTCCTTCCAAAAATTGAAGTATGTTGGTTCCGTCATTTACTCATTTTGTCCATAGTTGGACCTGATATCCAAGGGTGGAGGAGGGGGAAGTCACAGAACAGATAAGGCTGCTCTTCCAGCATGAGATCGCGGCGCAATGGCAGAGAGTTGAGGAAAATATGGGCCGGCTGCACAGTAGAAGGGACATTAAGAACAATATTTCCCGGTTTTTCGAGAGTTGGCTGGGAGGGGAGAGGGAGGGCTGGGTCGCGAAGGTGAGTTGGACAGGAGACAGGTTGGATCAGCAGAACGAAGGACAAGGAGAGGGACAAGAGAAAGACCTGGGAAGAGACTATCATCTTCATTTCAAGGACTGTACCAAGGTGAATCCCAGCGAGCAGTTGAGACCCGCACAAGATTTTGGTGACCCCTTCCCCCCCCACCCGCTGGCGCTAGAGGAATATCTAGGGACTTAGAGTTATCTAGAGTTATTTAACGAGGTACTGTGTAGAGAAATTAGTAGGATGCAGCATGATTGCAGCCGTTGGGTAGCTCACTTCAGTTATTTTCAAGTCTTTCATTTTCAGCCCTTATAGCACTCCAGTTTTTTTAAACATAACCTTCATGGGACGCTGGGCCCGGTTCCCAGCAGGTGAGGTTCCCCACACAATCATCAGAACTTTCAGTACTCTTCAATTTTTCTCAAAAAAAGACTTCAGTTGATCTAAGTTGATGCCACTGCAGGCTGTTTCTGCTGCTTCAAGGGGCGCCATGAGGATAGTGGGTGGATGGCAGAGGCTAGGGGATGGAGGGAGGCTCCATCGTGCCCCCCGGTGCCCCCCCCCAATACCCGACTCTGCTGCAGGTTAGGTATTGAAGAGTAGAGCTGATATGGGACGCTGGACCCGGTTCCCAGCACTTTGGCGTCACTCTGATTCATGTACTGTGTGGCAAAGATGTATTTGTGGGACCGTGACGCTGGACCCGGTTTCCAGCAGGTTTTGCTCCCCACCAATAGATGGAGCAGCCCGCTAGGCAAAGCCTCAATCCCGGTGGTTCTCTTACCACCACCAGGATAGAGGTCTCGCACAAGGGTCTTTCAAAAAAAAAAAAAAATCAGTCATGATTAGTAGCGGGTCTTCCTTGGGTTGTTAGGATTACTCCCAAGAAACGAATTGGAGCGTCGAGTGGAAACCAACTGACTCGAGGAATCTCTGGGGGTCTAATACCATTTGAATGGATTCACCATCCTTGTGTTTTACTTCCCCAATTTACCACCATATCTCATACTTGCGAGAATTTATTCATTAAAGTTAGGATTTCTTCCATATTTGAATGTGATGTCTCCATCATAATAGTGACTCAGAGGTCATCTGCAAACATTGAATGAATAAGGATTGCCTCTTCAGGGACACCTACAAATTGAAGACGTATGAGATTACGATTTGTTTTCAAATTTGTCCCTAGTTCTTTCATTATAATCAAGAAAATAAAAGGCGCTAAAGGGTCCCCCTGCCTTATTGAACTTTGTAACATAATTTCTGGTGAGAGGAGACCATTGACCAATACTCTCGTAGTTGGGTTTGAATGTAGAATACGAACCCAATTACGCATAATAGGCCCAAAGTTCATCTTTAGTAGACAAGCTTCAAAAAAACATCAATCCACGTGGTTATAAGCTTTCTCAAAATCTATGAACACAAAGGCTGCATTTTGTTTTCCTTGATGCGTTAACTTACTCATTTCATTAATTAGAAGGACATTATCATGTATATGTCGTCCATTGATAAAACCGCTTTGAGATGGATGAATGATATTTGTCATAATTGGAATCATGCGATTGGTCGGGGCTTTAGCTAAAATTTTGTAGACAACGGTGAGCAGGGTGATGGGTCTATAGTTCCTAATATTTGCCTTTTCACCCTTTTTTTAAAGTAGGGTGAGGATACCTGGTCCCACCTGTTCTCCCATAGCTCCTGACTTTTTGACTGAATCAAAAAATTCATAAAGTCTAAGGAGAAAGAGGGTCACATTACTTCCCAAAACTCTTTAGGAAATTCATCCACTTCTGACATTTTATCCTCATCCATCTGTAGGAGGGTTGTAAAAATTTCCTCCTCAGTCAGGGTCATTTTAAATGATTATTTTGTTCTTGTATGAATGTCTTTGTCAAAGGGGAGAGAAACTGCTCGATTATCTGATCATCTTCTAGTTGAAGTGATGGGGTCTTGGAGGAGGTGAAAAGTTTCAGAAAAAAAATAATAAGTTATCTTGAGATTGTCTGGCGACGAAGTTGTCAATGGGATATATGATACATCCTCTGGATAAAAAAAAACTTCAATAGTTGTACGTCTTACTCTTGCTTTAGCTAACACAGAAAATGAAACATTCATTTGACCCTCAGTCAAGAATTGTTTTTATTTTCCTTTGACAATTTGTCTTTGTCAGCGATGTTGAAGCAAAGGTTAAAAGTTGGTTCCGGAGGTCTTGGATGTTTTCTTGGTTATGATGGTTACTAGATTGCTCATGAAGTTCGTAATTTATGATTTTTTCTTGGATGTTCATTTCCTGAAGATAGCGGGATTTTGCTTGTAGTTTGAAAAAATCATTACATTTCTTAGATAAGAAAGTCAAACCATTGTTGAACCAAACGATGAAGGAATAGCATTTTTTCTTTGTCGAGTGCCGATATTCCCACACATCCCTGATATACTGTCTGAATTGATTCTGGCTTAACAAGAAAGTGTTAAGTTTATGGAATCTCTTCCCCTGATCAGGTTTTTTCCTAAACGAAAAAACCAGTTCATGAGCCGCCCCTTGCCCAGGAAAGATAGTTGCCCATAGCAGAGCACGATCAAGATCTTTGGACATTAGAATTAGATCCATTATGGACCTAGATTGATGCGGCGTATGGCTATTGCGTATGTAGGTGAATAAACGCTCGTGAGGAAAATTTCTTCTATATGCGTCATACAAACGTTGCGCTTCACACAACCTTCTTATAATTTATTCGTCTTCTTCTATATCGGTCGGGCAGGGAGAGGGTAATTTCCAACGATCCAACCATCTATTAGGGGCTGCGTTGAAATCCCCTACCATTATGATCGGTATCCCATGAGGGATTTGCATTCTGATTTCCTGAAAGAAATCGATCCTCTCTTCTGGATCGTTCGGACCATATATGTTTATAGCGCAAAATATTTCTAATTCTAACATGAATAATGCATAGACCCACTGGCCTTTTTCTCTGTCTGCTGCCCAATATACTATCTCTGCTCGCGACTCTGGGGTTATCCATATTGCCACTCCTAGGTGTTGGAGCGCTGACGTTTTGAAAAGGTCATACAATATTGTGTACTCTCTGGTGTGTCGGTGAATCTGTGAGATGAGTTTTTTGTATGCATATGATGTCTGGCCACGTACAACTGCCTACCTACACCCTTGAGCTGTTCTAACGAGGCTTTTCTTTTTTCTTCATCTGTCGTGGCAAGATCATGTGCATTAAGTGACCTCAAATCTATATCCGCTGACCTAGTAGCTTTGTGCCAATAATGGTTCTTTCCATAACACGTACAACTGCCTACCCCCTTGAGCTATTCTGACGAGGCTTTTTTTTTTTCCGCATCTGGCGTGGCAAGACCATTTACATTAAGTGATATCAAATCTATATCCGCTGACAAGCTAGTAGCTTTGTGCCAAGAATGGTTCTTCCCATAATAGGTTTGGAGTGTCTCCATTCCTTCTGTGAGTTAGAACCCTCTATCCCCTACCTCACCTTGTGATGTCCTATCCACCTCATAGACGTACCCACCTACTAGTGTCCAGGTCTGAGGGTGTCTGTAGAATTCCTCTCCGTAAGACGAAGCACAAAAATCGTGTAGATCTCATTTGAAGGTTTTATCTACCACACCATGTGACTCCCCCATACTGGTCCTGCCTAATTGGTGAGAGACCTATTTCCCACTTCCCTCCTTTCTTCCGTACTGGTATGATGAGATTTCCCTTGGATGTTCGTGCTTTAACCACCTGCCCTTTTTCCAACAGATGTTGTAATTTTTGCCTTTGCCCTATTTCCTGCATGATGGGCGGGGGAAAGGAGATGAGCCCCTAGGGACCATTCTGGCTCTGAGGTGTTGTACTCTTCCTTTGGTCCAAAGGGAGTTGTTGTTGCTCTTGAGGTGTCTGGGACATCTGTTCTTGAGACTGTTGTTGCCCCAGATTTTGCATGTGCGTCTGCTGCAGACTCTGCCGACTTTATACTTTCATAAGTGCATGTCCTGTCTACAGTTGCAGCAACCGTATGTCCTATGGTGCCTGTTGACCTTGGTGCAGTTGTGGTTGCTGCAGTTCATATGTGTCTTGCAGTTGTCCCAGCTCCCCCTTTTCTTTTTCATGTCCTTGGTGTCCCACTTGTGGAGCCAGCTGCTGATCCATTGGGAGTTGTAGCACTATGGATTGCTGCATCTCACCGTTTTGTATTTGCAGACTCTCTGTGTGATGAGACACCCCATCTCCATTTACATTGCCTTGTATTTGGTGCTCCACTTGCTGAGCCTGCTGTTGTTGTGTTCCACCAATCCGTAGCTGCTGGTCCTCAGTGTTATGAGAAACCATATCATCCTGTATATCCTCCACTGAAATGATTTTTTCTGCTCCCTGGGAAGCACACATATTTGTCTCCCCAGGGTTGTCAATTATTATCAATATTTTTTATTATTATTATCAATTTTGTTTTCAAAGTTATCTTCTTCTTGGTCTGTTTGTGATTTATCCAGAGAAGAACCATCTGAAGCGGTACTGCTAGAGTCCTCTTGAGTCCAGGCCATGTCCTTCTCATCTATTGATTGTGCTGGTGAAATCGGTACAACCAAAATGGAATTTTCACCTCTTTCTTGTTTTGCATCTTCCTGTGAGGCGGGGGGACAAAACTTCGAGATTACCACCATCAGCATTCTCTGGCTAACTACTCGCCAATGGGCTCCCATTGGCAGACCTTTCTCCAAAACCTCTTTCAAACTTGAACTGCCAATGAGCATGTCCACCAACTGTATGTAGGTTTTGTCCCAAAAATCATCTGAGGCTGGAGAACCCTAGAGTCTCAAGTGCGCCCTAACCCGAAAATCATGATTAAAAAATACTTACTGCAATCTTCGTTCAATGTGCACTTCACAAAATACTTGAAACGATTGCACTTGAAACCGAACCCCACGGCTTGACCAATCCTGGACCAAGATCGCTGTTTGCGCAAAAATAAATAAAATAAAAATAAATAAAAAAAAAAAAAACAACAACAACAACAACAACACTTGGAGTGTTGGCGGTATCCACTGGCACTTGAACTCAAGAAGGCTCCCCGAAGAGGTACCTTGAGCTCAAGTGCGAATTTGCCCCCGCGACACTTGAGTTTCGAGGGCTAGCAGTAGAGAGCCGGAAAGTAGAAACAACTCCGCGGCCAGGTTAGGGTGGGGTCGAACGAAGAATTTTCCTTCAACCCTTGAGTTCAACTGGTGTCGAACGAGGCCCAGTGAGGTTTCACCCTATTTCTCAAAAACCTGCACAGTTATTCATCTGGACACTAAAGCAACCAATGTTGGCAGACGTTTTCTCAATTACTTTTCCTGAGGTCATCCTGAATCCTTTTGTATATGGACGTTGGACCCAGTTTCCAGCAGGTGATGCTCCCCACCAATAGATGGAGCCTCTCCCCGAGTGCTAGTGGTGTCTGTTTCGACCAGCACCACTAGCACTGCAGGGGGCCGTTTTTTTGAAAGTCATTGCAGCTGGGTGCAGATATCAATGTTTTCTATGCTAGCAGTTGCACTCTTGCCATATCATTCTATAGCGTGTCTGCCCGTGGAACGGCAGTTGGCTAAACAATTCTCTTCCCCTAAAGCTACCTTTTGGCTACTCTTTTGAAGGCACGTTCATACTTCCATAACGAGGTACCTTAAACCACCGTTACTTCCGGGCCTCTTTTTCCTGAGGTTGACATATGTTGCGCGTCGATTAGTGCCGAACCAATGCGGCCACGACATTCTTTTGTTTTCGCTGGCATGTGTGCCCGTTTTGGTTCCGCAGGCGAAGCTCTGAAAATCAAGGTGCGTTAACGACGGCGCCACAGCAATTTGACTAGGAAACACGCCGGTGATTTAAACCACCACTGCCCCCAAACCTACTTTAACAAACTGATGTCCAAATCACCAACTCTCCGTTGTTGAGCCTCTTTTTGCTCATGTTCCCCAGGAACAGTTCTTTCTTCCATCCGTGTGCGGCCTGAAGCCGCATATCCTCGGATGCACAAAAGGAGGAAGGTCAGTCCGCAGAGAACAAAGACGAACTTCTGGAACAACTGATCTAGAGTTAAAGATAGATAGGCTGACATCGGGTGTGCAGTTCGTTCTTTTGGCTTGACCTTTTTTTTTTTTTTTTTTTTTTTTTCAGTCCGTTCTTTTGGCTTGGCCTTTTTTTTGCTTTTTTGTTTTTTTTTCAAGAAAAACTCCTACGTCTACAGATAGGAGGGATGATAAGAGCATACACTCTTACCTTTGTTGCAGAGTGCTCCAGTCTATTGGTGGGGAGCTACACCTGCTGGAAAACGGGTTCAGGGTCCCCTGATAAACATTAATAAGTTGAGGGGGAAAAAACAGCACGTGCTGGGAACCGGGTCCAGGATCCCTCGTGAACTCTGCTGGACTCACCTCTAAAAGAACACAAAGAGAAGAAAAAACCTCTTCAGTTCAAACGAACTGCCGGATCTAATATTAACAAACTAGCGTTGGTTCCCCTTCCCACCTTTTTTTTCAAACATACCATAACACCTCTACCAGAGCTAGATGAGAAGGGGAAAATGGATCTGGAAAATCTTCAGGGTCCCCGAGAAAGACTCTTGATCATAGCGAAAACTAGTCCTTGAAGCCGAGTTGGAAGTCCTCTTGAAAATGGATCTGCAAAATCTTCAGGGTTTCTGAGAAAGGCTCCTGATCATAGCGAAAATCGGTCCTTGAAACTGAGTTGAAAATTCTCTTGAAAGAATCTTTCGACCCTTCTCTCCCTGGCCATGTGACCTCTCCCAGACTCCTCTCCCCTGCACCACCCAGCCAGTCCAGTACAAATTTCTGAATTAAATGTTGAATGTCCTTTTTCGTTTGGAAGTCATGAAGTTTAGAACGCAAACCATCCCAATGGGCCCTGATTTCTCTTTCTGCAAATTGAATAAATATATTCTGAAATTTCAGTTCCCCGCATCGCTACATTTTCCCTCTCACAGACACATCATTTGTACCATAAGACCCAAACAATCGTTTTTCCCACCAATTTCGAAAAGATTGAACTGAAAAGTAGATAGTGTAAGATCTTGCAGAACCCAATGTCCTAAAAGAATGGCCTTCCAGTCTCAAGGTCAATCCAAACCAGTGAGTTCCCTCCAACCATAATCCCATATTCTCCATATTAAAACCGAACCAGGGCATTGCATAAAAATATGCTCGATAGTTTCATAATATATTTTACTAGGAAATGATGATACACATGATTTGCACCAATGTAAGGTCAATCTTTCTCTTCTAGCGAAGAATGGTCTATGAGCCCATTGTTAGTTGGCAGGCAACAATGAAGAATTTGCCACTGCAGGGATGAAAATTTAGTTGGGTATTGGCTGATATGTTTGAAAATTTTTATATGTTTAATTGAGTTCAAGTCAAGATTTAGGTGTCTAGCCCATCTTTCCAAAAGGATTGCCGAAATGTAAACTCTTGGTTGTAGGAGATGGTAGACAACTTTTACCAATAGGGATAGTAATGATCTAGGTTTTCTTTTCGTGCTGGTTTTCCAAACCCACTCTGCAGGATCAAGTGGAAGCTCTGGGATGTGCAACTCTAGGTGAAAGGTTTTTCACCCCTTAATTGAGGAGATAAAGAGAACCCTGATTCGGTAGAGATGAGACAGGGGGAATAGACGAACTGGATTTGAAGGAGAATGGATCAAAAAAAGAGCTTCATTTATCTTACAGGTGCTCACTAAAGCTCCTTGCAGAAGCATGTGAACCACCTGACCCACTACCCTTTGTCTGCTAGTCTGGACCCCTACCACCCAATCCGCTCCCTTAATCCTGCGCCCTCTGCTAAGGTTTGTTACTCATCCAAGGGTATAAAGAAAATAATATGGTCCGGACTCGTATTGATATGATGAAAATACCTAAGGCATTGCCTCAACTACTCCCCCGCCTTCCAGTCCTTCCTACTTGGATTCTATATTTTTGATTCGTGTGACCCCCTTTTTCACCCACTGAGACCATGGTGGAGAGAACTATTGAAGACGCATCCATTTAGGTCCGTGATCCATCTGTCACCAAAAAGTGGTTGAAGAAGGACTTCCTCATATCGAGTAGGAAATGGTCTATAAGGCAACTCATTTTTAACAGATTTACCCACAGATTATCCAAGACAAGATCAAACTTCATCCCCTCTCGGTCCCCCTTCATATTTACACTTACCTTTGCCCTAGGAATCGACCAGAAGTGATCCTCGACCCATGAGAGCGGGGGGATATTTCTTCACTAGAGACTGGGGCAAGTCTATGAATCCGCAGCCCTCAGGCTTCGGTATAGTGGGCTTCGGCGTCTGCGTCAAGGTGTCGCATTTTCAGCGGCAAGCGACCAGGGCTCAAAGTGGGTTTTTAGGGGGCAAAAGTTTAGGGGGGACCGGTCCTTGGCAAAATTGGGGACTACCTACAGGCAGCTCTGGAATGATCGAGACTTTTGGAAAAAACAAGGACCGGTCCTCGGGTGGAAGTGGACCCCAAAAAGAAGTGGGGGTGGGGTAAGGGTCTTCAGGCCCAGGCGTTGAGGCCCGTCTTCTCAAAACAGGGAGGTCACGCGCAAGGAAACAGGCATTTTGCAAGAGGCACCTTCGGCGATTTTCTGTGCTCGGAGGAACCCGCAGAATAATCTGAAAATTTGAGAATCCATATATGAGGTCGTGTTCTTTCTAGGAAAAATATTAGAACATGTTTAAAAGATTATTTAGACCGAGAAATAATTGTCGCGCCGATTGGGCACATTTTCCATTTTTGCCACTCAACCATGGGTGGGCCAACTTAAAAAGTACTCCAAATTCAGTGAGTTTTCACTCTCAGAAGAATGCGTGAAAAAACCTGAAAATTTGAGTACTCGTAGATTTTGTTTTAATCTTTCCAGGAAAAACGCTAAATAATTTTTTAAAAAATCATTCCAACTGCGAAATAGATTGCGGCCGCAATTTGACCCATATTTCAATTTTGTCATGCAGCTTCTCTCTGACTCTCTCTCTCTCTCTCTCTCTCTCTCTCTCTCTCTCTCTCTCTCTGGTAGGCCCCCCCCCTCCCTCTCTCTCTCTCTCTCTTTCTTTTTTTTTCTCTCTCTCTCTCTCTCTCTCTCTCTCTCTCTCTCTCTCTCTCTCTCTCTCTCTCTCACTCGTATCAACAGATGGAACAAAACTCTCTCTCTCTCTCTCTCTCTCTCTCTCTCTCTCTCTCTCTCTCTCTCTCTCTTTCTTTCTCTCTCTCTTTTTTTTTTTTTTTCTCTCTCTCTCTCTCTCTCTCTCTCTCTCTCTCTCTCTCTTTGGTAGCCGCCCCCCTCCCTCTCTCTCGTTGTCTCTGGTAGCCCCCCCCCTCTCTCTCTCTTTGTTTCTCTTTGTTTTTGCATTTGGTAAATAGTAAAGTGAGGCCTTAGTGAACTATGTTGTGTGTCGTTGTCGTAGCAAGGGTGTTCGCCCTTGTTTTTGAAGGTCGCATTGGGTGCGGCCTTGATAATAAAAGCGCACTGATGGGACTGACCCTGCCGCAGCTCTCACCTCGGCAACCTCCCCCATGGCGAGAGTCCGAGCCAAGTGGGATCGAAATAGAGTGTGTATGGGGCTCGCATTATTGCGTGACATGGTAAGATGAACATTAGCCGTCGGCAATACCAGGCCGACGAACGAAGGCTTCGCGCAAAGGCGCAGACAGGGAATGAGCGTAACCAAGAATTGACACACGCACATAGTGCAGTCTGAGGAGACGGGATAAAAATCACCATGCAATCACATGGACAGTACAGGCTACGCCCAGAGAAGCCCGGTGAAAGACGCCAAAGCCGTTAGGACCCTGTATCCACATTCTCAATTTTTTTTTATTTTTTTTTTTTTCGTTTTATAGTGTCCAGCTTTACTTCCTGATTGGCTCAACCTCCTAGCAGGGTCTAGCGCGAAGGAGATAAAGATTCTACTTTGCGCGCGCACAGGAAGACTGTGTTTGATGGCACATTGAAAAGCGCAGTCTTTCGGCACTAGCATGAGGAAAGTCGGAAGTTTCAACGGTGTATGAGCTGTGCCCGACAACCAAGGTACGAAACGATTACGGACCTAGGCACGGGGAACGTCACCTGGTGGCTGTGAGTCTAGCAGGTAGGCCGAGGCGAAGGCCTGGTTTGTGTTGTAAGCCCAGCCACGACGTCGGGACAAATATTTGTAAAATTTGGCGCCTACTTAGTCGCACCTTGGGCTTAGTTCTATTGATTATGGCACTGAACTTTCAAGCGATAAGGCTGCCAGCAAGAGACTATGAAGCGAAGGAGCACGATCGGCGGTGGTTGAAGGGTCGAGGGCCTTATAGGACTATTCCCCTTCGTTCTGCCAGACGGGCCGGGACGTGGGTCCGACTGGCAAGGCCAAAAGGGTGCCAGTGGGTCCCCGTCCTTCCCCCCTCCTCAAGTTCCTCCAATTTTATTTTTTAATTTTATTTTAATTTTATTTTTATTTACCTTATTAATTAAGTCTCATTTTTGGACCGGGGGGATACTGGCTCCGGGACCTATGGTGCAGTCGACGGGCCTAGCCCAGTTGGTACGTCCACAAACCGTCAAATTACAAATGTCGGTCTGAATTTGTGTAGATTTAGCTTAAGTCAAAATATGAGCGAGGGACCGATAGCGAAGAAGTACCGCGAGGGAAGGATGAGAAAGAGCTTTGAAAGAGAGTTAAAGCGTGTTTGAAATTGCTAAAGGGAGGAGAGGATGGAGGATGGAGGATGGAGGAAAGTCGTGCATCATCACTTGGGTGGGGTGGATGGCGACTTCATCGCCGCCCTCCTTGACGGACGTAGGGTGCCTACCAACATGGGCTGCAGTGGTCCTCATTGCAGTGGGGAACAACTAAAAACCCCTACGGGTTGCCATCATGGCAGTCGAGACCCTTGAGCACGCCCCTCTTTTGGAGGGCGCGATCGGTTTCCTATGTGTTCAGGGCGCTGACAAAATTCCTCTATCCTACCCATCTTGAAACACGGACCGAGGGACGGTCAACGTGAATGTGAACAAGTGGGTGTTCCGCCCACAAAGCGGAAGAAACATGCTTGACGGGGGTACTTTGTAGGTGCATCGTCCACTACATGTAGTCACGATCTGTTGTGAGAGGTTTGAATGTGAGCATGCCCATTGGGGCCCGAAAGATGGTGAGTTGCGCTTAGGAGGGACGCAGGAACTCTAGTAGGGGCGCACAGCAGATACTAACGTGCAAATCGTTCGTCGAAGTTGGGTGTACGGACGAAAGACTAATCCAATCATCGAGTAACAGGTCCCCTCCGAAGTTTCCCTTAGGATAGTTAGACTGTTGAATGGTTTTTCTGGCTGCGCCAGACACTGTCAAAGAACTTGAAGAAAATGACGAAGATAAAGAAGACGGGAGAGGGAAGATGATGAAGAGAAGGAGTAAGAAGAATAGAGTTTGCCCGTGTGTGGGATCAAACCGGGCGGGGAGAAGGGTACTCCGGGAATTTTTTACCCTTGCGAGTCTAATGGTGATATTAATTTGGATATTAGAGTTGGGGTAGAGGAGATAGAGGAGAAAGAGGTGTGCAGCGAAGTCGAGCAAAGAGAAAAGAGGAACGAACGGGAATGAAAAATGTATATCTCGCTCGTTCCTTAATGGATTCGGGCGAGCGAAAATGCTAAATGGAGGTTTTGACATGCTCTGGATCATATGGGCGCATCAGTTTTTCAAATAGGGCAATGGTTCCAGTGGCATGAGTTGTGAAGGCTGCAAGAGGAAATATCGGTATGTACCTTCTTGTGATCTGGCGGTAGATTCATTCTCATATTGCACATATAGTGAAGCAGAGCTCACTCATTGTTGGAATTGTAGCTGTCTACGTCAGTTTTAACCCCACTTCGACTACTCATGGTAACCCGTTGTGGTTCTCGTCACTATGTGTGTTAGCGACCTTTCTCCTTGGCTCACACACGTGCACAACCCGCATCATTACATATGTGGTCGTCAAACTCTTCACCCTGTGCTTGCAAGTCTTCTTCATGGTCGCCTTCCTGATCGTGATCAAGACTGTCGTCTCCATGCCCGACATCCCTCTGAAGCCTGATCACTCCGTCTTCTCCACACCACGTCGGCAATCGTCTTCATTCTGAGTCAAGGTACCAAATGACAGTGGAATAGGAAGTTGAGAGAGGGCGGACGAGCGGGGAGGGAAGGGGAAGATGGAGGGGGAACTACCTGCATCCGATCGGTATCCCAGCCAGGTACGTTCAAGGGAAAAAGCGAGAGAGAAATGGAAGAAGGTAAGAAGGACCGACATATCAGAAGGGAGAAAAGTACAACAACGGGTCTCTACACACAAGTGAAATTTGGGGTAAGTTGGCGGTGAATCCTTACCGATTGTAGCAGGGGATTCATTCTAAAAACTATGGTGTATCTTCCTATGTTAGCGGAAGATTCACTTTGATATAATAGTGTATTTTTTCGTTGTTCTAGCAGGAGATTCATTCTCATCCTGCGCATTGGAGAGTATTGAGTGAGGGTCGTGGTGTTGATCGCGGCTTCCTTCCCTCGGTATCGTGGTAGATGCATGTCCCAGTGCCGCTCGTGATCGCGTTGCGCCCCGAGACCCTCACACAAATTGAGGTGGTGGACGTGTGGATCGTAGTGGTGATCATCACGATCATCAACATGTTGCCCGTCTTCATGTTCGTCGTCATAACCGATCTGAGTGTGCTCGTCCCGGAGGTCTTTGCCTCAATACCCGTCTCGGCAGTGCTCATCCTGGTGCCCATCACCGCGGTGGCAATCACCCTGGAGGCGCTCGTCCGCTCAGTAGAGATTCTCGTCAAGGTAATGGTTTTGCTCAAAGACTCAAAGTCATCTTCTTGAGAGCACGCATGGGAGTGTCTGTCCTGGTTATCGTCTTTATTCCGGTGGCCTTCCTATCTATACGGATGCCTTTCATCAACATCATGGTTATAATGCGTAGGCAGTAGCTACCTCTGTTGGGCCAGTGCACCCGGACGTCCTCTAGTAGGAGATCCAACTAATCCTTAGCTGGGTGGTAGTCAGCAGCGGAGGTAGTAGGCAACAACAGCGAGCTTGCACTGTATCTTTACTTGTTCTAGCAGAAGATTAATGCTCTACAGTACATTTGGTAAGTAGTGTAGTGAGACTCATAGCAACGCACGTGGTCGTCACTCCGTCAGCCACGTGCTCATCATTTTGCCTGTCGTGGAGATCCAACTCGTGCCTGGCGTCGAGATCTGTGCATGGCAGCGCTAGTAGCGTTGCTTGGCGTTGTCGTCCTAGTGCTACATCCTCATGGTGGTCAAGACGGGGGTGCAACTATTAAGGACACGACAGGTGCACGTGCACGAGAGAGAGAGAGAGAGAGAGAGAGAGAGAGAGAGAGAGAGAGAGAGAGAAAGGAAGGAGGGTGAATTTCACATGTGTCTGCCTTTAAGAATGTATCTTCCCGCTTTCTGGCTGAAGATTCATTTTTGTTTTGGTATTGGAGCTAATAAAGGATACTTCTTTCCATTTTTTTTTGTCAGCGGAAGGAACAGGAGCATGCACGTAAGTAAAGGAAGGGGAAGCTTTGGTCGTGAGGTGTGGGCAAACCGTGGAAAGAGTAAAAGAGAGGGGGAGAGAGAGAGAATTCAAAGCACTTACCACGGAGAATTGGACTACGCGCCAGGCTAAGCGTTAGCATGGCGATTACCCCTCGTCATGGTCGCAGTACTCATTTGCAAAGCTGTAGTGGACACATTGGTGCAGCAGTGATTTGTTCTACAGTGGTGTGCATCGTTCACATAGTGACCAACTACTTCGATCAAAGACCCCTTTCTGTTCATTGACCAGGGTCTCACTGGAGACAGATTGCGATTCGCTAACTTCAGACACGACAATCGTTGAATTACTCAATTGAAGGCAACTGCTGATTCTTACTGGCCAAGGTAGCTGCAACCATTCTGGGGTTGCTGCTACTTTCCCTTAGACAGGTCGTAATTGGTGCTTTCTATCGGTTGTGTTGTAGTTGTTGTTATAATTCATAGATAGTCGTTGCCACTTAGATTCAGGGACCTGTGCGACTGTTGAGGATGGTACGGTTGTTGTTTTTTAGAGTAGCGAACTTCTGGTGGTTGCGGTAGGCCGTTGCTGGTTACTGCGTTGTTATTATGCTTTGGGGTGAAGCTACAGTGCTAAGTGTTTCTGCTGTGTTTCTGTCACTACGGATTGTTGAAATTTTTCACTGTTACGACTGTTGTCCGTCACTGTTGGCATTATGACTACATGATTACCATTGATCCTCTATTCTTGGAGTTGTTGCATTTATTGTTCCAAAAATGGCATTTAGAAGAGACTGTTATTACGGTCTCAACAGAGTGATGTTGTTTCACGTTGGGCCACTATCGCGATACCTTCCATTGGGGTGTTGTTGGTGTTGGGGTTAGCTATTGTTATTTTTGTAATATGTTTGGCCATTGCAGAAGGCCTTCAGATATTGCGGCAAATGTTTGGGTGCAACTTTGATCCTTTCATTACTCTCCCGATTGACCGTCATTGAGGGGCCCTCAGGATCTGAAGTTAACGAGGCCCTCTCCACGCGAGAGTGGCCCCTCTGAAAACTTGAGAGACGGACTTTACTTTGTTTATCCTTCTTACTCTCGATCTACTCTAACGATTCGGGAGAGGCAGGCGGCAGGTGGGATTGCAACCCACTAAACCAAAGCAAGACTCTGTGGGGGGTTGACCCACCGATTGCGGAAGCTCTGTCGGAGCCCAGGCAGGACTCTGGAGGCAGGGAATTCAGAGGTAGGCCGACACGAATCCATTAGAATCCAATAAACTCCTACCTATACAACCTCGCGTTGTTCTGTTTGGTTTTGACTTATGTATATGTTTTGATTTCTTCTTCTAAGCTCTAATTGAATCAGAAGGGAAATCTACTATATAAGATTAATTCATTTGCTTATAGAAAATACGTTATGATTTTTTTGCATGCGATGATCTGAATGAGTCTCAACATGATATCGTACTGACTGATCTAGGCGTTTTGCTATTGTTTGTTTGCAATGATTTGAATGGGTCTGGGCATGATGTCGTATCGACTATTCCGGATACTTTGGTTTCGTTTGCATGAAAATTTAAATGGGTTTGGACGTGATATCACATCGACTGATCCAGATGCTTTGCAAGTTTGCGTGAAAGCTTGAAATGGATTTGGAAGTGATGTCGTATCGACTGATCCGGACGCTTTGTTGACGTTTGTCTGAAAGTTTGAAATGAGTCTGAAAGTGATATCGTATCGACTGATCCGGATGCTTTGTTGGCGTCTGCCTGAAAGCTTGAAATGAATCTGAAAGTGATGTCATATCGACTGAACCGGACGCTTTGCTCTGTTTGCCTGAAGGTTTGAAATGGGTATGGAAGTGATGTCGCATCAACTGACCTAGGCGCTTTATAGTCGTTTGCTTAAAATGGGGTGAATGGTCCCAATTCGCACGAACATGATATCCTATCGACTGATCCGGACGCTTTACTAAGTCGTCACTTTGCTTGTTGATGAAGTTAAACTCTTATTTTTGTGGGAATAGTCCAGGCAAGTGTGTTAATGATCTTCATGTATTTTAACTAAAAATAACTCGGAAAGTGAGGATTAACTAAGAAATAAGATACATGACTTACGTTTGAAAGACAAGGAGAGGTGTGATGAGGACAAAACAAAACATAAAAACTTTGATTGAACGAACCCCTGGTTTGCAGTGGCTTAATGAGTTCTTGTTCACGTCGCATCCTTGCTGACAATGCCTTGTCTTTTGTTCACAACTCAGTCTGTTTTTCTCCTTTAGTAGGGTGGTCTGTTAGTCAGCAATGCCTTGTCTTTTGTTCACAACTCAGTCTGTTTTTCTCCTTTAGTAGGGTGGTCTGTTAGTGCTCGTCTTGTGCTTGAGCGATAAAAATAAAGTTGTCTACTTTTTGTTTTCGCATTATCTCTTCGTGCATGATTCCTTTGGTAAGATTTTGACTACCTTCTAGGTGCTGTCAAAATTTTTGTAAAACTTTTAAGTTAGTCAAGATCTTGGGATACCTGTTTGGGTTAGAATCCGATTAGTCTTTAGAGTCGGTAGGAATTATGAACGTCTTCCTTGTTAAAGGAAGTGCTGCCAAAATTTCTACTAAAACCAAAGAGTTGGTTTATTTTTAGATAGTCTTTGAGTTTTCATTTTTCTTTTTAAATTTTGTCTAGTAAAATATTTTTCTTCAAACATACTTCCCTAAAGAAAATTCTAGCAAATTTTATGTTATTTTATATCATTACCGGACGTTGCTGCGAAGTAATTTAGAATGCGATACGGAGTTAATATCCGTTAACTTGACAGGCGGAATTTACCTTGGTTCTGTGACACAGGTTGCCGTTACCGACGAATATTATCAGAGGTTCTGATCTTCATCGACTTTTATTATCGAACTGATAGCCGGTTGGTTTGTGACTCTAACTCCTACCCACCATGATACCCACGTCCAAATGTATATGACCTCGTAGACAAAAAACATTTCCTTGTAAATAAGATTCCTACCCTTGGAACCTTTTTTGAATGCTCATGCAAAAGTTGTGTGAATTGGAACGGGAGGGTATGCCTTTCAAGTTGTTGAGCAAGGATCACAAAGGGGCGTAAGGGACATGAATGTGGGAACAAAGGGGTTGACCACCTTTGTGACACTTGCGCTTGGATTTTCGTTGGGCTTCATGTGTGTATAGGTACACATAGGAGCGAGGGTTTGCTCCTAGATTGAGAATGATATGGATGGATGAGTGCAGGGTGTGGGTGAGATGCAACTGTGGTTGTGAGAATGACTCTCCCTGATTTCCTTCATGACTTTTCCCTTTCTATTTTTAATTTTTCACATTCTCTTGTCGCTCGCATCTAGCGAAGAAGCAGGAGTAGTCAAGTGCAAAGTTTAGCGCTAAACTCCTGACTGAAGTGAGACTTGGTTCGGGTATGGCGAATTGCTTGTTATTCGCACCTACTTTCTTTTTTTTTTAAATCTTTATGCGAGAAAAAAAGGAGTGGACTTCATCATGAAGGATTTGTTTTTTAGATTATTGATCATACTTTGGTCCTACATTTGGAATTCGAGGTCCTTGTCCAAAACATTCCTGGTTCTGGTCCAGCACAAAAGTGTTTCGCCTATGTGTCAGACTCTCGCCCCTTGCTCACCTCCACCCACTGTTTAAAAGTCAAGGGCGACGCTAGGCTGAACAACTTATCCTTCAGCCGTTCAATATCGTAAAGGATGATTCCTTCACGATATTTAGTTTTCGACACTTGAGTGTCGTGCTGGTTTCCCTTGCATGTGCATTTATTTTTTGCAACCTTGTGCGGGCCTCGCCCAGACACTTCAACGTATTTTGAAGTTATGGGGTTATAACATTTGAAAAAGGGACAAGGCATATATACATGTTTGAGTTAGTAATATTTTTTTATTGTGTGGCGTGTGGTTAGGTTAGGATCTCTTCATCGACCGGTGCAAAATCGCACGTGGGAGATCAGTGTCCCTCGCGACAGTTGGCGTGAAGGTCTGATTCAAGTGTGGACCATGCGTACCCCCTATTCTACAGCGTACAAGAAACGCCCTAGGTTGGGCCACCTCCGTGATTGCACGTAAAAGCTTCCACGTGTGACTCAGTAGTTTGGTGGGGATATGCCCACCCAAGGGATGGTGACAGCTCCCGCAGGTGGAGGGAAGTTGTACCTCGCAAGACCTTATCCTGTCGTAGCGGATTAATGGAGGTATAGTTGGCGCACTCGGCCGAAGTGGCTCCGCGGGTTCTCTTTACGTGACACGGCTCGCGAGTCTGCCAATCCTGCGTGACGCGGCTGGGAAGATCCCCTTTGCGGGGACCGTGTGGTCGACACCTCGCTCCAGTTACTTCAATACAAAGCAGACGGTTGCCCACTTTCAACTGGATAACAACCTTCCTTTACTTCACAACATTGAGCCTGTATAAGGATCATATACTGGGAGTAATACAAACGGTAAGATGACCTTCAAGTTACCAGATTTTTTTTCTTTTTCCGGTAGTTGTCTTTAATTTTATCTTGATGCATTATGTTGTCTCCCTACTCCAAACGTTAGTCTGACAAGCCAGCCTGACATAATGTAGATCCCTACTTCGTTATGGTTTCTTCATCGCAGAGTGAAGGAGGGGGGGGACACAATGTCCACACTAGCAAACAGGTATAAAAATGTGTCACGCAATGTGGTCCCCACCAACAGCAAGGTAACGAAGTGACATAGTGTCAGGGTTGATGTTATTTCCTACCACACTTTTACACGACCGTGGATAGAGACTGCATGCGGATGTAGTAATACAGTTCTTAGAGGGTTTTTTTATGTAGAGGTTAGCGGTGGTTTAAACCATCAGTACAGACCCCCAGCATTGTAGAAAACATTCTGTCACCTATTCCAAAGATTTCGCTCTTCGCGCCTATCGATCCGTAATGGCTGGCGGGACCAATCAAAAAAAAAAAAAAGTATGTCGCTGGTGGTTGGGGAAAGGTTGACGCGCAATGGAGCACTTCTTCATTTGGATATATTGTTGGTGTAAGGAAAAAAAGAATGTATATCCCACAGGGTTTGTACATATGCAGGTAGGGCCAAAGAGGTCGTCATTTGACTCATAATGAAATGATAAGATGGAATAAAGAGGGGATATACTCTTGTGATGTTTCAATTATTGATGACAAATAAAATATTGCAAGGTTTGGGAACCATCGTGTTCAAATCCTTTTATTAATGACACTCTGTTCTCTTTATTTCAAACTGATATTTTTTTTAAAAGCATGTTGACGAGCCGTTATCAAACCTGCCTTTTAAATGAGAGTTAGATTTGTCTTATTTCATTAACGCCACTTCCTTCGAAGACAAGGTACAAAATGATTATCTTTTGGAAATTTAGCTCTGTCTTGGCTGGTTTGTATGAGAGTTTGGTATCAGGCGAATAATAGTTTTGTAGGTTGATATTTGATAAACCTACAAATTATTTCGACTTCTAACATTTATGCCTAATCACTTGCATGTTGATCCTCTCATAGCAGGATGACATAAGGTAGGAGACTTAATGACGGTTCTTGGGACAAAACTAAAAACTTGATCAAGATGCTCGGATAAAATATCGAAAGCGCAACTATGGCCCCTAAGATCGAGACGTCGATTTTCAACGGACATAATGTTGTAATGTTTTTCCAACATTCAAGCAATTGGTTGTTGCTCATGAGTGGAGTGAGCAGACAATGTTGAAAAGGGTAGTATCATGGGTACATATAGACGTGCGTGATGATGTAGCAAAGTTGGTCTCCGAAGCCAAAAGTTTGAATGATTTCAAAGAGGGAGATAGAAAAGAAAAAAGAAAGTAAGGAGATCCGGATAGTAAATACGATAGTGAGAACGATCATTCATAACGTCCTTATAAACTCACTAAGGCTAAAAGGGTTGCGTGTAACTTGGCTAAAGTGTATCAATGAGCCAATCGTCGGGACAAGGGAGTTTAACTCGTCAGACCAGGTGAATCTTGGGGAGGGGTGTAGACCACTTTGAATGTTTAAGTCTCCAACTCATATGCAAAGCGAACGGTTTGGTACAAATGAAAGGAGGGAGCAAACTTTAAATTGTAATAAATCTTTGAAATGTATCTACCGTGCCTTGAAAGGTCATGATACAAAATTTTTCGGAGACTCAAATTGGATACTTGAAGGGGGATTATTAGTAGAAATGAGAAAGGGATGTGGTTTGATTGGAAATACCCCCCGACCATTCTTGTTGAAGAGGATAATTGAAGCATTAGAGATATAATATTTGATCAAATATCGAATAGGATTAAAGAATTTATTTAGATTGGACGCAATGAATGAAAGTGAAGGTGAGCATCAAGATAGATATGTTGAATCTATAAAGGATAGTTCATCTCCTACAGTAGAATTGACGACATAAAAAGATTTGAAGAATTTCAAGCGGGATGTGCAAGTAGTGGAAAAAAAAATTATTATTGACTTTGAAAAAACTGTTCGTCGGATACAGGGTTCAACAGATAAACAAAAATATTTTGTTTTCCTAACATATTTTTGTAAGGTCGAGCAACAAAGCTTATCCATGGTGTGACTGGCAACTCAGATTTGGCAAGGATCCGTTCGAATTTCAACAATGGGAACTTCAATCAAGCACTTCAAGTTAGTCTGCAACTTCGCTTGATACAATCTGGGGGGGAATGTTGAATGGTAAAAGAAAGGGGGACTTAACCCTCATTTCAATGCTCTCGAAAGTGAGGGAAATGATGAAAGAGATGCAGAAGAGCTTGGGAAATCAACCAATGATTGATCCACATCCCATGAGTAGAGAAAGTAAGAAAATTTGCATGAATAACCTCTTTAAACAAACTGCTGAAAAAAAGGAGTCATGTTTGTTACTTTCTCGATGACGATAAGGGCAGTAAGCGAAGAGAGGGAGATTGTATTGGAAAAACATTTTTTGTAAAAGTAGTGGTAGAGTCGGACATACTCCGAGTATATGTAAAGGGTCAAAAGTCGACAATAAATAAATCGTTTAATTTATGGTTCAATTTTTCGACCGAACTTTGTAATTTTGTGGAAAATCGTGACGCTTTATGTTTTCAGCCTCTCATAAACAAATTAGGGGCGAGATAATTTCATAAACATTTTGTTCTAAGTTTAATCGGATTTCCCTTTATTCTCGTGATTTCTGTGTAATGCCAATTGAGACATTTGTAGGAACATATTTGAGAAAACCCTTAATCCACGTTTTGACTCATGGCTTGAGTAGTTCTTACCATCGTGGAAAAAAAATACAGGAATACGTGATCTTTTTTTTTCATATCAACATAGCTCTTGATCGGGATGGTGGCGAATATGTGTCTTTTACAGGTTCATTATATGAACGGCATGCGTTTGACTTATGTATTTGTCTTTATGACACTTAAATCTCACTTGCTATCATGTCATGAACTTTTCCGATAAAATTGCGAGCTTTGTAGGTGATAGTAAGACTCGCACCGGAGTCTTACCTTATAGATGTGACAATCATAGAAGTGCAAGCTGTAAATTGGGATATGCATTTTTTACAGGTTCACCATCCAGAAGACATGCGCTTGAGTTATGTATTTGAGTTTATGACACTTAAATCTCGCTTGCTATCATATCATGAACTTTTCCAATAAAATTGCGAGCTCCGTAGGTGATAGTGAGGCTCACCCGGGAATTATACTCTTGGTCCATAATGAGATGTTGTCTTCCAGATCCTATGTGGAATACTGCACTATCACTGTCAGGGATAAAGATGTAGAAGATGCTGATCAATTTTAATGGTGGTCGAGGTAGTTATGACAAAAAACGCAGGGTTTGGATTTATCACTTGGACTTGATTGTTTTTACTGGGTCCGCCTTACTTTAAAAAAAAGTGAGTCAATAACACATCTCGGACTTAGTACGGGATTATATGTTCGCACTGATAAATTGTTGAGTGTTTAAAACATCATAATCGGAGGGAATTTGATGAGGCTCAAATCAAAAGTGTGGCTTCATGTTGAAATGTTATCTCTTAAATAGGATTACATCAGTCCTCAACGCATATCACAAAATGTTTGGAATTGTCTTATATGATATAAAGCGGAGTAAAATTTTACTGTAAAAAATTCATGTCACAGATCGAATCAATAAAGAAGCTCGTCAGCGATAGGACAACATGTTTTGATCGACGTTCTCCTTCATTGTTGTTACTGGACGAAATTTAAGGAGCGGGTCTGCAACGGGGCAACCCGTCTTGATCGATCTTCTCTTAAAAACCTATATTGGTATAAATAAGAATTTGTATGGGGCAGGGAAGTCTGTCTAAATCAATGTTTTCTTCTGATTTGTATGAATATAAAGAGGAGTTCGCCTACGACAAGAGACATGTCTCGATTAGAGTTCTCCTCCGCTCTTTGAAGGGTATGTCCGCGGCAGTGCGATCTGTCTTGATCAGAGTTCTCTTGGAACATACTAAATTAAAAAGTAAGGAGATCGATTCATTTGCGACAGTGTAACCTGTTTTGATCAACGTTTTGTGCTCAACTTGAAGCAGAGGGGAGCTCGTCTGCGGCAGAGAAAATATCTTCACTAGCATTTTCTTCTAATTAATTGAGAGAAGAGTTCATTTGCGGCAGAGTAATCTGTCTTGATCAGTTTTCTCTTATAAAAATATCAGAAGTTCATCTGTGACAGAGCAATCGATCTTGATCAATGTTCTCTCCATAAAACTTATATCGATTTTGAGTCTGCGACGTGGTTATTCTAATCGGAATGTGTTTTAAAATATGGAGATGGACTTTACATGAATGGTTGTTTTTTTAATGATTAGTTAAAACTGTGTGAGGACAATGTTATGAAGGTTGTATCAACCTAATGGATGTTGTTTTGGTACTGGCTGAGGTTATTCGATATTATCCTGAGAGATAAATTGTTGGCCGCCAGTGAGATGATGTTGGGACCATTCAGCTCTTAGACTTCTAGGGGCTTAACCTAGTGGAAAGTTTCGGCTCATTTCTAAACGTTTGTTTGAAGTGTCATATTTTTTTATTATTTGCTTTCATATAAGAATTTCATAAAATATTATAAATTTTTATATCAATTTATGTGAACAACGGAGACGTTGTTCAATGGTCTCAGGATAGAAACCCTGACTAGGGTATGTGCCGGATATTTTTAAATATTGAGCAATATGCGACTCCAAGGAACAAATTCAAATTCTTTTCCTAATGGATGACCTAGTGTTTTGAACTATGTAGAGTTTGATCTCATTTGGAGATCAAGGACCCAGCCTGAACCCAATTTTTTGGTTGAGGGCTCAGGCTGCTACCATCACCTTCCCACAATTATAAAAGCAGCCTATTGCCTCAACTGGCTCAAAGTTGTGAGGCAATGATGTTGTTTATTTGCTAGAAGGCAAATGTAGCATTTGTTGGGGGGAAAGGTTGCCGGAGAGTGAGGAACGACTGCTGAAGAGTGAAGAAAATGGGTTATTGGAGAGTGAGGAAGAAGGTGATCTGCAAATGGAGAGGAGAGGGGAGATGCTGGACTAGGAGGTGGTCTGCATCGTGGATTGAGGGGGAAATGATGCCCCACTCCATAGAGGTGTGAAGAGGAGGTATTGCCCAACTCCATGGTGGATTGTATGGTGGAGTAAAGGAGGAAGGTGCTGCTGAAGTTTTGGGAGTCCGACAAGGTATTTGGAAGAGTTGGAGAGGGTGGCTATGGTAGATGCATAAGTGGTAAGCGAGCAAGTGGGAGAGAGGAAGGATAAAAGAAACATATGTATGTACTAATTGAGGGAGAAGGTGATAGGAAGATTTTTGTGGCCGACCATCATCGACCAAGCTAGAAAACGACGAAGGGGGAGTTTGTGCAAACATTGGAGAAGTCGGTGGTAATCATAGTCGTGGCGTGGAAGCTATAGTCAAGGACTTGCGAGTGCGCGACACAGACAAAGTAGGAGGTAAAAGAAGTGAGTGGCGGTGAAAGTGGTGGTGGAAGGAAGTGAACGACGACCATAACCGAACGTTGGTGGTCATAGTCATAAGCTTGGTGGTGGGGTACTTGCGACGTCGGCAGCCATAGCCGCAAAGAGAGGGTTGTGGATTGTCGTGCAGCGAAGCGGTGACAATTTGTTATTGTAGCGGGAGTGGCTACAAGAAGTGAAGGTGGCCGACAATTATATTTAGTGAGCTTGACGATATTGTTGTTGATCACCTCAAAGGAAGTGGTGTCACTTTAACCTTCACTACCCAATGTCGGTGGACGATTCAGGTCCTTCCTTTTCCTTCCACCCCATTTGCTCCCACACTTTGCATGACCCTTTAATTTTTTTATGCTTGGATGTTCAAAAGCAAAGAAAAAAGGACCATGGGGGTGGTATGTTATTGTGGTAGTGGGGAAAAGATGGAAACCTGACTGTATGCGGAGGTTTTTTTTTTCTCCTTTTTTCTTTGGATTTGTGATGGCTATGGCATATACAGGTATGTGAGAGAAGAGGTACATGTTTGAAAAGAAAGTGAATGGAAAGGATAATTTTTTCCTTCTCTTCTTGAACTTTATTAAAAGCGTAATGCTTCCTGAATAAAAGATATGAAAGAAAGTGGAAAACGTATAACGAACGTAGTCCATATTGTCCATCTTCTTTCTGATTCCCCATCAATTTTCCTTCCTTTTTTATCCAAGTCCCAAGTTAGGCAGGAGGATGAGATGAACGGTTTCCGCTTAGGCTAGATCGTTCCTCTTCTAGGAAGCATCAAAGGTAGGGGATTGTATGCTTTAGGGGTCGGCCCTGATATGGACTTGGAATGGACCCGACATGCCGGGAGTGGTACCTTGCCGACTCGGTGGTGAGGGTCCAACCTCTGAAATTGAATTTTGCACTCGGACGAGGGGAAGGAGTATCCGCATGCCACTTCTTAGAGGGTTGGGTGCGTGATAGCATGGGATGGGGCCGTTTTTTCTCAAAGTCCTCAATAACAAGGGGTTGACTTAGAACCCCTGTAGTGGTCATCTTAGGTGTTACTATTAGAACGAAAGGTCGGTGACATAAGAAGCTTGACCATAAGACAAATAAGTCTCAACACTATTGCTCGTAGGTGTCGTGACCGATGAGAGATCCGTGCCATAAGAAGCATGAATCCAGGAAAAGAGAGAGTAATTGTTAGAATTTTTTTATTAAAAAGTGATGTGGTAAGTTTATTAGAGACGACCCAGAGGTACTACCATTGGCTCCTTAAAGGTAGAAAACTCACAAATGGTATTTTATACGTTTTCTTAGTTAACGATCATCACATTTTTTTTAAACAAGGAGGCTGCCTCAAGGTGCGTAGCTTAGACAAATAGGCTGTGAATAATAGCTTTGGCAGATCATCTCATCAAGTCAAAAATGGATCAGGGGTCGGATTCCACATCGGTTTGGCGTTCCCTCCGACGCGGCTTGAACCGAACTTGTGCGATTGGATTTGAGGTGTATTAATTTTATTTATTTTTTCTGCAGCAGAGTGCAAAGGAACTATAATTATTTGTGGGTTTCACGCTTGATTGAAACCGTCCTAATCGATCGGCGTATGCTTTGTACTTAAGAGATCACCGCCGTAAGGACGGAGGACGTCCGGGATCAGTAAGCGTTTTATCCAAACGTACCTATGCTACAGCGAAATGAGCAAACGTCATCGATTGACCTACCTCTACGATTATATTTAAAAGCTTTTGTACGTGGGTTTGTAGCTCGGTAGGGTGGTAACAGCCCCTTATGAAAGGTAAGTTATGCCTCGAGGGAACCTATCCTGTTGTAGGGGACCGCGGGAAGTACAATTGGCGCACCCGGTTAGAGCTGCGAGGTGACAGCGCGGCCATGTCCACCTCAACAGCTCGGAGGATTATCTGGCGTTGTCCCCAAGTTGTTTTTTCTTGTGTTTTTTTTTTCCTTTTATTCCTGTGTGACATGGTTGAGAGGGCTCTCGCCTTTTGGGAAAAAGGCAGGAGCCGATGCCCTCGACAACGGGGCCAGAATACACAAATGTATAATTGAGGGGCATGAAGGAATGAGAATCCACAATAACATTTTCTCATATCAACTCCCATGGGCAAGGAATTTTGCTTTCAAGCAACACATAAGGTACCAAATTGAACAATTGGGGCGGGAGAATGGGTGGAAAATACATGTTCATAAGGTTAGAGGAGGGTAATATAATCATGATTTTATGAAAATCAATCAAAGTCAGCTGACAACCTAAAATGTTATCGAGTCATAGTGACATGTGCATGCATACTAGAACATTACGGCACTGGAAGGTGGCATGATAAAATGTTCTCATAATGGGGTCAGACTCGTAATAAAAGTGCGAGAAAATGTTAGCACATTGAGGTCAAACTCATAATAAAAGTATTGTATCATTAAAATAACATAGAGGATAGTGGTGATATAAAATATGGTGCAAACTCTTGTGCTTTTATAGTTAAGTGTTTTCAACATTCTTCAGGAGTCGATAACATCAAGAAATATCGGTGTACAACCGAGATCGAGATCGTAGAAAATAAGTTTGAAAATAGTGGCGGTTAATCCAGTAGTAGACATTTCGCTTGGATGAATGTGTAGCAAAATCGCTCCCCGATACTTCCCGAGAGTCTCAACAAAATGCATGTTGCGACTCTAAAAATATTGTATGGAAATGTACTGGTGGTAAAGAACTAGTTTTGTTGTATAGTATCTATCAAAAATGTTAACTTTTGCGGATTGATGTTTCTCTGATAACAACAAATGCTCACTTTGTCAATAGACACTACACAAAAAATTGAAATATGGATAAAATTGCGGCCGAAATCTATTCCGTAGTTGCAATGATATTTTGAAAATGCAATATTTTTTTTGTAAAGATCAAAACAAAATCTACGAGCACTGCAATTTTCAGGTTTTTTCTTGCATTCTTCAGAGTGTGAGAAATCATTGAAGTTTGAGTATTTTTTTCGTTGACCCATATATGGTTGAGTGGCAAAAATGGAGTATAGGTCAAATCGCCACAACGATTATTTTGCCATTTTAATCATTTTCTCAAACTTTTTTGATATTGTTTCTGGAAAGACCACGACCTAATTTATGGATTTTTGAATTTTTGTATTTTTCGGATAATTCCTTCTAGCAAGAAAAATCACCAAGGTTTTCTCTTGCAAAACGCCTATTTTGTTGCGCCTTCCTGCGTTTTCCCAGCGATGACCTCCCTATTTTGAGAGGACGGACCTCAACACCTGGGCCTAAGGGCCCTTTTTCAGTTCACATATAAGGGAGGATTGGTCCTCCAATTTTGCTACCGTGTAGGTTTTACATGTGATACCTATAGGTAGTGTAAAAATGCGGTGGACTGGTCCTCCAACAATTTTCACCTTATTAGAACTCACTTATGCGTTTGTCCCCCGCCGTTGAAAATGTGCCACCTTGACACAGATACCGAAGCCTATTAGACCGCAACCCTAACTCTCTGAAATCGGAGAGTGGAGAGTAGTCCAGTGAGACCCATCGTGACAGTAGAAAAAGACACAGCGTTATCACCATTTTGTTCGCCTAAACTCCAAGCATTGTCTACCGTGTGGGCGATAGGATTGGAGCTCTTAGGTAGCCGAAGCAATGGAACTAAGAGAGAGAGAGAGAGAGAGAGAGAGAGAGAGAGAGAGAGAGAGAGAATAACAAAAATGGAATATTGGTCAGATTGTGGCCGCAATCTATTTCACTTTTGAAATGATTTTTGAACTAGGCTACCAGCCGGGCCGCCTATGCCACCCTATTTTCTTGGGCGGCCTAACCGTGCAAGGACCAGGGGGGTCCGAGCAAAAAAAAAAAAAAAAAAATCAAAAACATTCGGAAAAAAACTATGTTATGTAGAAAAATAAATGGAACCAGTTTTGCCCAGGATCACATCAAAATTCTTAAGCAATTGTTAACTACAAATTTAAATTAAAATTAATTATTTTTTTATTTTTCTATATCTTTTTGGCCTGACCGGGCAAGTGGATATGGGTCACTCTAGTAGCCTAGTTTTTTAACATTTATTTAATATTTTTCCTGAAACGATCACAACAAATATGTGAGCACTTCAATTTTTAGACTTTTTCACACATTCTTCTAAGCACGAAAAATTATTGAAGCTGGAGTATGTTTTCCGTTGGCCCACACATGGCTGAGAGGCAAAAGTAAAAAATGTGTCAAATCGGCACGACGATTATTCGACGGTCTAAGCGATTTCTTGAAAAATTTTTAATATTTTTTCTGGAAAGAAGTACAACCTAATCTATGGATTCTCAAATTTTCAGATTTTTATGCGAATTACTCTGAACACAAAAAATCATTAAAGTTGCCTCTAGTACGGGACTTGACCTACCGGTACCCTCCGCCTTGGACAACCTGCATGGAACTCCCGACAACACCTTCCCCTCTTACTTTTTTTCGGGGTTCGTTTCCACCTTAGGACCAGTCGTTCCTTTCTACGCAAGTCTCGGTTTTATGAGAGGTATCTGTAGGTTATCCGGAATATCGCCAAGGGTCCTAAGAAACTTTTGCCCCTTGAGAACCCAATTGCGTCTTAGTTATCCGCCGCCGAAAATGCGACACTTTGACATAGACGCTGAAGCGCACTATACCGCATCCTTAGGACTGAGAACATTTTCTAAATTTGAAGCCCTACGGTGAGTTCCTCAAAGGTCTATCCGTGGAATGAATTTTATTTGCTAGTAGGCTTCGAAGTCTATGTCAAGGTGACACATTTTCAGTGACGGAGGACCAGCACACGAGTGTGTTATAATGGGGTGGAAGTTGTGTGGGGACTGGTCCACTGCGTTTTTACGGACTATCCACAACTATTGAGTGTAGAACCGGTGCAGTAGCAAAATTGAAGGATCGGTCCTCCCTTGCATGTGAACTGCAAAAGGGCCTTTAGGCCGGGGCGTTGAGGCCCTTCTTCTCAAAATTGGGAGGTCAACGCTAGGAGGACGCGGGAAGGCACAACGAAATAGGCGTTTGATGCAAGATGTAACTTTGACAATTCTTTGTGCTCAGAGAAACGCAAAGAAAAATCTAAAAATTTGAGAATCCGTAAATTAATAGCTCGTGGTCTTTCTAGGAAAGATATAAGAAACAATTCAAAAAAATTATCAAGACCACGAAACAATCGTCGCGTCGATTCGACACATTTTTCATTTTTGCCACTCAGTCATATGTGGCCCAATAGAAAAAATACTCCAACTTCAGTGATTTTTCGCCCTCAGAAGAATGCACGAATAAACCTGAAAATTGAAGTGCTCGTAGATTTTTTTTCGATCTTTCAAGGAAACAATATTAAATAAATAAGTCACAGCCCCCCCCCGCGGCGATGTTGTGGCAGGTGGGGGGCTCCATTGATAGGATGAGCAACGCACCGACCAACAGGTAAGTCTCCAACCCCGCGACTGGCCTTGCGCTACTTCCATCCATAGGGTGAGCAAAATCGAATGAATTTTCTGCAAGAAAATGAAAATATACACCACTACATTTTTTGTGTGTATGTGTGTGTGTGTGTGTGTGTGTGTGTGTGTGTGTGTGTGTGTGTGTGTGTGTGAGAGAGAGAGAGAGGAAGAGAGAGGTCCAACCATGCACGCAGAAAGAGAGAGAGAGGCTACTTCCACCAATAGGATGAGCAAAATTGGAATGCATGTTCCGCTAGAACATGGCAATATACACTGCTTTCTAGCCATGCGCACAGAGAGATAGAGAGAGGCCACTTCGATCGATAGGATGAGCAAAATCGAAATGAATCTTCCACTGGAATATGAAAATATATATTGCAAGTTTTTTTTTTTTTTTTGACAATTTGTCTAGCACCCTTGTATTTTCCATTATTTTGCGCCGCGCCCCTCCGACAGCCGATTTACCCTGTCGCGCCCCTGGGCCTAAAAATATTTTCGTCAGGCCCCCATTGGTAGTGGGCGCAACTTTCCAAGACGTTCTCCCTCAACTGGCTGTTCCATTCCATTGGGCTCTGCGCCATATGCCCTCATAAAGGGCAGCCATCTCCCTCTACTGCCCCTGCAGCAGTGAGACACTTGCAATTTGAATTTGTTGTTGCTGATGCGCCGCCACAATTTTTCTTGAAGCTGCTGGAGTGCAGTAGACACTCGTCTCTGACTGCTTGCACCGTAGAGAAGCTCGTGAAGGCCAACCTCATGTCCCGCTGCCCTCTTCGTTCTCTCTCGTCGCTGTTCTTGTGCTTTGTGTTTATGTTGTTATCTTCCCTGCGAGTTTGTTTGTGTGTGTGTGTCAATAGGATGAGAAAAATCGAATGAATCTACGCTAGAGCATGAAAATCTCTCTCTCTCTCTCTTACTCTCTCTCTCTCTCTCTCTCTCTCTCTCTCTCTCTCTCTCTCTCTTTCTCTCTCTCTCTCTCTCTCTCACTCTCTCACACACACACACACACACACACACACACACACACACACACACACACGAACAAGTGTGGCAGTGTATATTTTCATGTTCTAGCGGTAGATTCATTCGATTTTGCTCATCCTATCGATGGAAGTAGCACGTGGTCACCCGCGAGGTTGGAAATTTACCTGTTCAAAAGATCGATAGTACCGGTAGGGGCATATCAGAATTTTTTCCAACGGCTATCCAGTAGGGGCATGCTGCAAATTTGGTGAGGGTACCGGTAGGGGCACTACGAAAATATATAAGGTCCAAACGACACCAGGGTTTTATGGAAAATTGGACTTGTGGCCAGAGGGGGTTAATTTGTTTGTTTGTTTGTTTGTTTGTTTGTTTGTTTGTTTTAAGCCCAAGTTGTTGTAGAGGCTGGATTACAGACATATGAGAGTCACCTTCAACACTCGGCCATGTGGTAGAGGCCCCTAAATCCTATAGGACTCCCTCCCAGCCTACCTCTTTCGTAATTTCTCCCGGCGCACTCCTACTCCTGTCTCTTATACACATCTAGATGTGTATAAGAGACAG
>BFEA01000700.1:71175-99192 GCA_003427395.1 Chara braunii | reverse complement strand
TCTCTCTCTCTCTCTCTCTCTCTCTCTCTCTCTCTCTCTTGTGCGCGTTCTTAGTCTCATTGCTTTGGCTACCTTAGGGCTGCGTTCCCCGTGCCCACGCGGTAGACAATAGATCCGATCCATATTCCATTTTTGCCATTCAGCCTCTCTCTCTCTCTCTCTCTCCTCTCTCTCTCTGTGTCTGTCTGTCTGTCTTCCATTTTTGCCATTCAGCCTCTCCCTCTCTCTCTCTGTGTCTCTGTCTGTCTCTGTCTGTCTGTCTGTCTCTCTCTCTGTCTCTCTCTCTCTGGTAGCCCCCCCCTCCCCCCCTCTCTCTCTCCCGCTGTCTCTCGTGCGCACTCTTAGTCCAGTTGCTTTGGCTACCTTAGGGCTGCGTTCCCCGTGCCACGCGGTAGAGAATAGGCTGGGCACTTTCCACCCCGCGGAGAGTGCTTTTCTATGGTGGTTTCTTACAGGTATCCGAGGGTTTTTGGGTGGTGGAATCGCGTAGTTAGTGCAGCCATGAAAACCTCTCCGAAATCGGAGAGTGGAGACTAGTGCAGCGCCGTATGCATTGTACTTGTAACGAGGTAGCGCCTTGCAGAAGCGCGGTCGTGCCCAGCAGATCCAGCAGATTTGGGCCCCCGGGCTGGCTCCACGTTTGCGGCCATATACACAGCGCGAATATGGCCGGGTATGTGGCCTGAAACGTTTTCTCTCAAAGGATTAGCGGGTCGGGCCCCCCGCCGTGTGCGTCTGGCGCCAGAAAAAAACTTCGCTGCTCAGCCAGCAGGAACCCTGTAGCAATTGCCAACGTAGAGAACGAGTAGGAATTGCTGTAGCAATAGGAGTGCAGACGATTTCGATCGTCACTCTCGCGTGGCGCGCAGCGCGCAGCGCGCGCGTGATTGCGGAAGATAGCGGCAACGACTGCTCGCGCGAGGGAATCGTGGGCGGGAGAGTTAGGATTGGTAGGAGTTGATAGGAATTGAGTTGCCGCCTGGCAAACGGTTAGCCGCCAAGTGTTAGCGATCACCACGCCAAGTTTTTTTGAAATCAATCGCCGCCACCTCTCAGGTACGAGTCTCTCTCCCCCCTCCTCCGCTCCTCCGCTCCTCCCATTCTCCCTCCTTTGTTTCTTTTCTAAACAATAAGCGTGCCAGCCCCTAGATTATTGATCCTTTTCTATCCAGCTGATTTCACCGGGATTCGAACTCGTCCTCTATCCATCAACAAATATGTGTATGTATCAGTCAACCACACGGGCTGGGCTCTTTTCTCCTCTCCTCTCCTCTCCTCCCCTCCTTCCCTCCTCCCCTTCTCCCTTCTCCCCCCTTCTCCCCTTCTCCCCTTATCCACTTTCCCCCCCTTTCTCCTCTTCTCCCCTTCTCCCTTTCTCCCCCTGTCGCGCTTGGCTCTCGTCTTATGAACCCCCCACTGCTTTAACCTCCCTTGGTACTCACTCTCTCCTTTGGGACTTCTAGTCCGTCGTAATCCGTGGCGGGAAATTTTCGATCTATTCGCGCGCGCTCGTGATTGCTCGATCAGCTCGATCGCTCCTGCGGCATCGCCGCTTCCCCCTCCCTCCCCCTCCCCCGCCGCCGCCTCCTAATTTCTACTCCGTCCATCCCCTCCTCATCTCTCTGTGGAGTGGTTTGATATCGTGTGACACGTCGATATTCCCTGACTCTCACATCCATTGGTGATCTCCTCGACCCGCAACGGGAGGGGGTTCCGCGATCCCGTGTCCTCAGGCGATTGGACAGTTCCTCGTGGAGGCGGCGTCTTCAGGCCCATTATCATTCGCTTTTCCCAGCGGTACTGCCGATCAGTGAGCAATCCATCCTTCCTCACATAGGTCCGAAGCAGAAAGCAAACACGCGCGCGCGCACGCGCACGCGCTCGCGCTCGCGCTCGAGCCCCCACCCAGGAATACCCTCGAACACACACCTAATGGTCCTCACTCCACTTCCTGTCTCTTATACACATCTAGATGTGTATAAGAGACAGCTTCAGGCCCATTATCATTCGCTTTTCCCAGCGGTACTGCCGATCAGTGAGCAATCCATCCTTCCTCACATAGGTCCGAAGCAGAAAGCAAACACGCGCGCGCGCACGCGCACGCGCTCGCGCTCGCGCTCGAGCCCCCACCCAGGAATACCCTCGAACACACACCTAATGGTCCTCACTCCACTTCTCTCGAAATGTGCAAAACGGGAGTAAATCTTTCGCTAGAATATGCAAGTATACACCGCGATGATTTTTGTCTTTTGTGCATGTCGAGAGTAGTGGAGCGAGGCCCACTGAATCGTGGTTTTTGATAGATACGTAGGTGGGCAATTGGGCAGCTAGGTGATGGGTACTAGTTGGTAGGAGGAGGGAGTTCAATGGATCGATCGATAGATCGACAGCTCCACACACACACACACACAAACACACACACACACACACACACACAGAGCGAGCGAGCGAGAGAGAGAGAGAGAGAGAGAGAGAGAGAGAGAGAGAGAGAGAGAGAGAGAGAGAGANGAGAGAGAGAGAGAGAGAGAGAGAGAGAGAGAGAGAGAGAGAGAGAGAGAGAGAGAGAGAGAGGGGCTAGCGTTCATCACTTCAGGCGAGGGAAATCCGCTATGTCTAGTATCAAGTGAATCGAAAGCGTGTACTCCCATAGAGGTGTCCTTTCGCGCCAAATCTAGCTTTCAGTTCGCGCCAAATGTAGCTCTCAGTTCGCGCCAAATGTAGTTCTCAGTTCGCGGCAAATCTGATCTTCTCTGGAATCTTGGGGCGAACCGAGGACGCTCCGGAGTAAGCTTTGGATTAACAAACATGATGATGATTGATAATCGTAATGTAATGAACTTCAGCCGTGTTCAATTTTCATTCTTGTCGTACTCTCTCCTCCCCTCTTCCCTCTCCTCTCCTCTCCTCTCCTCTCCTCACCTCTCCTCTCCTGCTTGTCATGAAAAGAAGACGGTGCGACTTTGAGGCTTAGCGAGTCCTGTGTGTAAACTTATTTTGCGTAGGTTTTATGGACATACTGTATTATTAGTATATTTGATCATTTTGTTTTTGACTTCTTTTCCCTTTGTTTTCTTCGACTGTTCTTTTATGGTCCCCAGGATGACGCAGAAGAATCTTTTCAAGGGTAAGAAGAAACCGGGCAAGGGCAAGGAAGAGGCTGCTAATCGACATGGAAAACCTTTGAGAACGCGAAAGGGTGCGTAGAGGAGGCAACATTCAATCTCCAAATGACACCACCACACTTCCTGCTTCTCCCCCTTTCATCAGAAAACTTCCGTTCCCTACTTCACACCAGACCTACTAGCGTTCGAACCCCGGTTGAGAAATCACAGAGTATTTTTTTTTGACATTTTCAGCTTGAGAAATTTGATTTGAAGTTCTTCCAATTCCAATTCCAATTCCAATTCCAATTCCAATTCCAATTCCAAAAGAGAATCCCCATCAGATTCTCCATTGCTAACAACTCCATTTTATTTCTCCAAATTTTACGCCCCGCCCCCTTCCGCCCCCTTCCGCCACCGCCCCCGGCCCCCCTTTTCTCCCCGCTCCCGTCTTCCGCCTTTCTTTTCTCGTTTTTCCGCCTTTGCCTACTTCGTTTCCCCGGTTCCGCCCCCCTCCCCGCGTACTCGCCCGCCCCCCTCTTTTCCCCCTGGCTCCTCCCCTTCCCGATTTATTGTAATGCTTTGAGGGAATGTCCCCTTCCCTCTTGTTTACCCAATTACATGTAGTAATGTTCTAGTCGGAGGGAAGCGGCAGGCAGATAGCAGTAGATAGCGGGACATAGTGGGATAGAGAGGCGCGCGCGCGGGAGATAGAGTCAGACAAACAGAAAGATCTGTGTACAGGTAGTAAACAGGTCAGTTGTTGAGATCCATAGATAAGTCACAAGAGAGAGAGAGAGAGAGAGAGAGAGAGAGAGAGAGAGAGAGAGAGAGAGAGAGAGGAATCCCAGGTCTTGCCGCTGCGGCAGCTGGCCTTGTCGAGTGATTGAACTAGAAGAGGAGGGTGGTAGGAACGAAGCCTGGTGGAGGACAGGATTGTTTTGTGTTTGTTTTTTGTTTTGCTTTCTTAACCTTTTTGGAGGTGCTCTGAGATATTAAAGAGGAGGAGTAGGCGGTGTCTAAAGGGGTGAACACGCGCCGTTGTTGTAGCTATGGAGATCTAGTCAGTAGTCAGTGCAATTCCTATCTTCTCTCCTACGGTCCGGTTTTAACTTTCCAGTGTATTTGGCATCAGCGAATGTCTAGCAACGAGTTGGACAGAACGTACTCGTTACTTGCTATCTCTACTGCACGGGAGACGTATGAACAAGAGCAGACAGACACAGACACAGCGCGCTCATTCCCGCTCTCCTCTCAAACGCTCCGTTCTCCGTCTAGAGAGAGACGGAGGTCGTGGAGACCTTGGTGGGCGGCGGCGGGAGGTAGAAGGAGCAAAGTGCCGTCTTCCTTCTGGAAAACCGGTTGGTCATTTCACACCTCAAGACGAGAATCAGGATATTCAGGAATGGTATCCCGATCGTCGACGTCCTCGCCGAGCAAGGAGGTGGAGAGTGCGGCGAGCGATATTTATCACGGAGCTGCGGCAGCTTTCGAGTTAATGAATACGGACGAGGGAGGGGGTGGGGAGGGGGAGGAGGAGGGGGAGGGGGAAGGGGAGGAGGACGAGGAGATGGAAGGGATGGATGGGAGAAGGGGCGGGGGGGTGTTGGGTTTTGGTCGTGGAGGAGGAGGTGACATGCAGCTTCGCAAATCTTATGCGCGCATGGCTCTGTACAATGCCCTTGCCAATCTTCTCGTCGCGCTGGCGGTGGCCGCCATATATCTGGTCTTCTTCGTGCTCAAGGAGTTCTCTAGCCCCATCTTGTGGGCCATCCTCTGCTCGGTCGTCCTGCGCGAAGCCAAGGATGCTATCATCGGGTTCTGGAGGCCGCACTTGGAGAGGGGCTTGTTAACGGCGGCGGCGGCGCCAGCTATCCTTGCCCATCGAGTGGTTGCCGATCGCTGTGCGGAGGGCAAATTGAAGGTCAGCAATCTAATCAACGGGGTTTTGGGGTACCTTTGGCCATCTGGTCCGCGGTTGGGATCGGGGAGATCCGTCTCCTTGCGACGGCGGGCGTCAATCAAGAAGGCGGCGGCGGGGTCCACTCGGCTATTTGAATGGTTATTTGTCTTTGCGCTGACCTGTCTGGGCTATGAGGTCGTTACCCTGGAAGTGCTACAGACCTCCGCCATACTCGGAGCTCTCTATGTCAGCCTCTGGATTGCCTCCTCCAATTACGTGGAGCCTTCTCCTTCCCCCAGCGGCGGGGGGGGGTCTTCGACCAACCCGTCGCCCTCCTCCTCAGGGAGTGGGGGGCCCGGCGGGAAGGGCGGTGGCTACCGCCCCTCCTCTTCCCCCCTCCGCGGCGGCGGCGGCTGTCATCAAGCAGTCGAGGAGCAGGCGCAGCAGCCGTCGGGGCTTCCTGAGGATGACAACTCGGACGGCGAGGGGGAGGAGAAGAGGAGGAGGAGGAGGGGGATCATGTTGGTATCCCGACTGTGGGACGCGACGGGGATTGTGAGGGAGGCGGCGCGGTGCGCATACCATGGGCTGGACAGGTGGGTCTGCCGAATGCTGCTCTCCTCCTTGCACTCCCTCGTCGCTGTCTGCTTGATTCTGGGCATGGTTGTTGGCGCCATAGCGCTTGTGATGTTCTTCTCCTATCAGATGGGCCAGGAGGGGAAGGCGGCGGTGCTCTCGGTCAATCAACAGATTAGGGATGGGGCGATCGCTAACACGACGGCGGTTCATCAATGGCTGGCAGAGAGCCACGTGTTGGAATACGTGGACGTGTCCATGGAGAAGGCGGCGGCGTGGGCCAAGGATCACTTTCGAGATGCCCTGGAAAAGTACAATTTAACCGAGCTTGTGGATGTGTTCTGGCACGAATTTGGCGGGTACATCGTCAGCAATCATCACGGGGTAATCGACATGAACAGCTCCGTCACGGGGGGCATTATCTCGAAGACGAAGAGGGGGTCGCCTCTCCGACTGAAGGCGGAGACGGTGAAGCAGAAGCTTGTCGACCTTGAGGTACAGGACGCCTTGGCAGAGATGCAAGACATGGGCACTGTCCTCTTACACGGCCTGCACATCTCGACGGATCAGTTCATGGAGCACGCGAGAGTGGTGGGGACCACCGCCATGACGGCTCTCAAGGCGGTCTTCGCGCAAAGTTCGAGTCTCCTGCTCGGCGGAGCTTCGGCTATGGGGGTTTTGGGCAAGATGGTGCTGCTTGGAGCCGTGGGGGCAGTTGGCGTTCTGGTGCAGTTGTTTCTCTTCTTGATGATTTTGTTCTATCTTCTCTCGTCGGAGTCGGACCCCTGGGGCAGCCTGCTGAATGTGTTCCCGGCAGGGAGCACCAGGGACAGGGTGACCGAAGCCCTGGGTTCCGCAGTCAGAGGGGTGCTCATCTCGTCTCTGAAACTGGTCTCCTTTCAGTCTCTATTCACTTGGCTCTTGTATCGCACAGCGGGGGTCAGATTCGTCTACACGTCCACGTTGGTAGCCGGAGTGACCACCGTTCTTCCGTTTGTCCCCGTTTGGTTGGCCTCGATTCCGGGGTTTCTGCATCTGCTTTGGGAGAGAGGGTTGGTACTCTCTCTCCTCTTTCTCTTCGTGCACATCTGGGTGATGCAGTGTGCTATGGAGGCCATCTACAGCGAGATTCCCGGCTCCCATGCCTACCTCACCGGTCTGAGTATTTTTGGCGGGATGTCCGTCTTCAAGTCCCCCGTTCAGGGGGCCATTATGGGCCCGGTACTCGTCACACTTGCCGCCGCTGTCAAGAACCTCTACATGGAGTTCATCGGGAAAATGGAAGATCCATAACACGTTTCAGATCCAGCCAGCCAGTCAGCCTCTGTACATGAGATGGACTACACTGGAGTTTTTTTTCTTTCTGTGCTTATGAAATTTTTGTACCTAGGAGGCAAAAGCTTGAACATTGTGCACAACGTCCACTTGGTTGACGTATTGACGACGTATGACAAGGCGAAAAAAGGGGGGGGGGGGGGGGGGAGAAGAATGGAAGGTGCGTCGTGCAACCTCTGCCTCTACATTGCTGGGAGGGGTTTGGAAACGACAAAATTAGAGTTCCAGAAACCCTCAACTTCCCCTTCCCCTTCCCCTTCCCCTTCCCCTTCCTCTCCCCCTCCCCCCCCCCCGGCTTTCCTCGACTGGAGGGAGTTTCTGGGAAAACGGGGCATGCATGAGGGAACATCCAACGAACTACTGCCTCTGCTGCATTGAGAGTATTGTTGTTGTTTTTTTTCCTCCGTCAACGTTCGAGCCCTGGATCTGCTTATCAGCAATCATACGGTTGTACCACTCAGCCACGAGGGCCAGGTCTGCATGGAGTTTCTGGGAAAATGGAATGGGACATGGGGCATCTATAGAACTGCCTCCGCCTCCGCTGAATGGAATTTTCAGACGGGGGAGGGAGATGGTGGGKGAGCAGAGACCCCCCCCCCCCCCSCCCAAGTAACGTTTTCTTCTGCATCGAATTCAAATTCCAAGTCTATTATTTAACAGCGAAACTGGGGGAAGTGTCAAAGGTGCAGACTTGATGGGAAAGATGAGATGGACGTGCTGAGGGGGAGGCAGATGGTGGGCGAACAGAGACCAGAGTAACTCTTTTCTTTTGCGTCGAATTGAAATTCCAAGTCTATTTAATAGCGAAACTGGGGGAAGAGTCAAAGGTGCAGACTTGACTGGAGAGATGAGATGGACGTGCTGTGCTGTGCCGGGTGTTGATCACACGTGCTGCAGCGTTGAACGACTTGGAAGAAGGTGAACTACACGTGCTGAAGTTTGCAGTGGAAAACGGGAAAAGGGAAGGGAAAAAAAGAAGGCAAAGGATCATTCCTCACCATCAGTAGAAGGCGTGCATCCTTAAAGAATGGGAGATGATGGAGATGCAAAGGTACAGGTGGTTGGTTGGTTGGGTGCGACTGTAGTGGGCGTGATGCCCGGTGGAATGTGTATATCACAGCCCCTTCTTTTCCTTTCCTTGTGTTGCTTCTTTTCTCCTTCTCGCTCTGATTCACATAGTGACAATATATACACAAACACATGTATAAATATCCTTAAAAATTGTACGGATCTCAAGGTACAGGTGGGTGAGGGTGTGGTGGTCATATACTTGGCTTGTGCCCGGTCTTTTCCACTTGAATGGCAACTCTGAACAACCGTTTAGTTGAGCGAGTCTGAAGAGCTGTCAGCTGTCAGATGGATGGAATTTGCCGCGAAAATAGACGATCGATGGATTCCGGCGTGCATCTTGCATTTGCCTTTGCTACCAGGGTGTTGGTGCTGGTGAAGTCACTGTGACACGTTTTGCTGCCGTCACGGGGAGAGGTGTGTTTTCACCGATGAAGGATTTTCAGCCCGTTCGAAGCCAAGCTCCTTGCATAAGGCCAGTTTTTGACCCAGGTTAGGCAGGTCTTGCATTTGCCTTTGCTACCAGGGTGTTGGTGTTGGTGCTGGTGCTGGTGTCAGTCACCATGACACGTTTTGCTGCCGTCACGGGGAGAGTTGTGTTTTTTCAGATAAAGGATTTCAGCCCGTTCGAAGCCAAGCTCCTTGCAAAAGGCCAGCTTTTTGACCCAGGCTGGGCAGACTTGGGTGGAAAACAAGAGGATACCGTTAAAAAGGGATTTCAGCCCTTTCATATAGCCAAGCCCGTCGCATACTCTCGAGAGAGAGAATTAAACCGCCAGTACGTGGCCCCAGGCTTGCTGAAAATGCAACGCAACTCGTAGCCTACGGAAAATTCAGAGGCTCGACTCGAACCACAGGAGCACGATGGCTGGCGGTGCCAGCCAAAAAAGACGGAAAGTGCACCGCTCGCTGGCGGTTTGGAACAGCTTGGTGCGTAGTAAGGCTCCTCCGGGCCCGGGTGTACTGGTGGTGGTGGTTGAAGGGCAGCTTTTGACCCAGGGTGGGCAGGCTTGGGTGGGGAAACAACAGGATCCTCCGCAGTCGCCGGGACACGTTTTTACCCCCGATTTAACCCGATTAGGATTTCGGCCCATTTTGGATATGCTTAGCCCTGTTTTGACCAGCTTGTGACCGAGGTTGGACAGGCTTGGCTGGAGAAAAAAAGGTGATGCATGTATTTCTGCGTGCATCTTGCGTTTGACTATGCTGGCCGGGTGTCGTCGGTGCTTGTGCATTTTGGACAGGCTTGGCTCTCCACCACAATTTGCTCCGTTTCGGCCCACACTTCATCCTGCTTCGGCCACGTTTTTCCCCGTTTTGACCACGCTTTTTTGCCCGGTTTTGGCCTCTCTCGATTGCAAGAGCCGTGAAGTAACTCCAGCATGGGTGGACGTTGGTAGGATAAGGAGAATTTGCCAATCAGTACAGACCACTACTTGGGGTAAATTCATGACTTTCTCTTTGTTGAAGGGCTGGTGCGACATGCATCGTTGTGTTGTCCGTTCGACTTCTGTCGGCTACAGGCAAAAACAGACGTGGCCCGTTATGAAGAACGTGTGCAGGGATAATGATGATTGGCAGAAGGGTGGTGGATTGCTTTATGTGATCGGGCCTGCTACCGCGCAAGTGTATTTGCCTAATTAAAGCCTGGTATTCTTGCAGTTGATTTTATGTATTGATTATTTGTGGGCAAACGAAGATGGAGGATCCAGTGAGAGAATGAGAGAGAGAGAGAGAGAGAGAGAGAGAGAGAGAGAGAGAGAGAGAGAGAGAGAGAGAGAGAGGATTCCCTGACAGTCACTGAGGCTGCGGCACGTACCACCGGGTTCTGTGAGTGGGGTCTCTGGTGTGTCTGTGGGATCGGTCACTGCGACTGGGATCCGTGGAAGATCTCCCATGCAGCCAAGATTCTGACTGGACTCTGTGACTGGTCTCTGGGACTGGACTCTGTGACCGGTCTCTGTGACCGGTTTTGGGACTGGGCTCTGCAACTGGTCTCTGCCTGTGACCAGTCTGTGTTACTCGCCTCCCACGCCGCCAAAGTTCTTCTTTCTCAGAACAGTGAAAGGCGTTTGTCTGCTCTGTGTTCGGGCGTGTGTGTGTGTGTGTGTGTTGTCATCTTCGCTATGCACAACTCCACAATAAAAGCATGACCGTCTGTTTTCTCTGACTTTCGGCAACTCATCAGGAGGTCGAACCCCGATAGTCTTCCCAGGATGCATTTGACTGATGGATAAGCACTCACCATATCGCCCAGAGTTAGTGTTTTGTATGTATGTGTGTGTGTGTGTGTGTGTGTGTGTGTGTACCAAAGGCGATATGCATGCAGCAGCTTGTCTATGGAATCCACACCGTGTTCTGCTGCAGTCCTGCAGGTTTCCACTACAGATGTAACGACGTTGTCATCTGGCTTCTGACATCACTTGGAGCAGTTTCACCATGCCGAATGTCTCTTCGGGCCTGCACTCGCCCGTTGTGATGTCCGGTGCCAAACAAGAACAAATGGTGTAGTGATGTCCGGGGTGCCAAATTTGAAGAAAATTTTGAAGTCCCTGTATGCCCTCCTTGTGGTGTTGTAAATGGACGACGTGGAGTGAGGTTTCTGTCCTCTTCCTGGGGGGATGCCTGAGAATTCTCTTAGTTGAAGGGAGTCCTCTGTGTTCCCTTGTTGTGGCATATGTCTCAATCGCCTTCCGTGGCCATGTCTGGGAATTCCCTGAGTCGTGCAGGGAATACTCTTTTGGCATATGTCTCAATCGCCTTCCGTGGCCATGTCTGGGAATTCCCTGAGTCGTGGAGGGAATCCTCTTTTCCCTGGCCATGCCTGGGAATTCCCTGAGTCGTCGGAATTCCTGGGTTCACTCACGGATACGGCGTTTGTTTTCTCCTGGCAAGAGAAACTTTTCATGATGGTGATGATGATGATGATGCTGATCTCCTCTGCTAGATCCCTCAGTTTTTTATTGTTGCGGTAAATACTGGATGCCGATGCGAAGCGGATGTGGGCTGCATGTAGCTTGCAGGCCCCAATACGCAGATGTCAGAATCTGTGACTGCATACACTTTTTGGGGACTAGCGGAAAACTTCAGTCTCTTTTCTTCCTGTGCCCAGGAGTCAACGGTCACTTGTCTGTGGCGTCGTTTGTACGAGCAGTGCCCTGTAAGACGTGCTAAACCCTAAACCCTAACCCGGCGTGAGAGTTTAGGGTTTAGGGTGTGACAGAGGCCATCTTGTAAGCTTGGCAAATGGCGAGTGGCGGAGCAAGATGGTGGTCTTGCGCTACCTCTGTGTATACCGTCCTCGCTCTCATAAGATACAAGAAGACGGGGTGTGTCCATTTGTGCACGGATGATTGGCTGCACGGGACAGGATGATGTGCTTGCCTATGCTCTTTCTTCGGGCTGTCATTGCTCACTTCTTACCTTGTGGTGATGGCAGTTTATTCAGAGTCACCACTTTTCGGTGCAGCTTCCAGGTGTGTCCTGGCTTGCGTCTTTTCAATACATCTGGTCATGCTGCTTGAGGATTCGGCTGACAGGCAGATGTGTGAGTTCGGTCAGTTTGATGAGCTTGCCTATGCTCTTTTCTTCAGGCTTTCATTGCTCAGGTCTCACCTTGTGGTGATGCGAGTGTGTATTCAGATTCATCACTTTTCGGCTCAGCTTCTAGGTGTGTCCTGGCTTGCGTCCTTTTAATACAGCTGCTCATGCCGCTCGAGGATTTGGCTGTCAGGCAGATGTCTGAGTTCTCCGACGCTCTTTTCTTCAGGCTGTCACGTCTCACCTTGTGGTCATGGGAGTGTATTCAGATTCATCACTTTTTGGCGCAGCGCCTCAGGCGTGTCCTGGCTTTGTCAATTTCCAACACGGCTGCTCAGGCCGGTCGAGGATTGGGCTGGCAGGCAGATGTCTGAGTTGGGTTAAGTCTGCGACATCGGAAATAGTTTTTACCTCAGCGGAAGGCAACATGACCATCGTTGTTTGGTGCTACAATCTCTCTTCACCGCATATCACTTGAACAGTTGGATGTCGGTAATCCGGGACAACATCTTGATGTCCGGAGGCATTCCTTTTTCCACATGTATGTCTTTCCGACTTCTCCACGGGGACACATTTGCACATCCCGAGAGGTACATGTTTTCACTTCTCCACAGAGACATGTTTTCACTTCTTTCCAAGCAAAATGAGGGAAGTGGCGTAGATCAAGGGAAACATCGTGTCCAGCTGAGTGAGAACCCCTTATGGAAGGAGCAGAAGGATCTTGAATAGATTGAAAAAGCAGAGTAGCATAAGGAACCTCGATAGATGGAGAATGCAGTGGGGAGGTGAGAGCAGCCCCTGCACGCATCTGCGCGGTTGATTCAAGTGCTTTGGATGGGTTGTCTTGGCTGCTGGCAGGCATGGGCCTGCTATAACATGAAACGGCCGGGCCTGACCTGACCTAAATCTCCTGGAGCGGAAAGAATGGATTGACGTGATGGATGGGTTGGCATATAAAGAATGGATTGACGTGATGGATGGGTTGGCATATAGATCAAGGTAAACGTTCTATACTGGATTTAGAACCCACGGCAGTTTTTGAAACTGAGAACAGCTCCTCCGTTCATCTGTGGTTGTTTACATGCTTTGTATGGGTGCCACATCTGTGGTGGACATGGGGCTGCTAATGTTGAGCAATCGACCAGATCCGACATGGTCTTCTGAAGCAACGACGATCGATGCTGCTGCGGCGGGGTTGCATAGATGGAGGGAAACAATCTGTTGGACTTAGAAACCTACATAGAGCAGAAGGAGAAGGAACCTGGACGGACAGGTAGACATGGGGCTGCTAACGTTGAGCGATCGACCAGATCCGACATGGTTTTCTGAAGCAACGCCGATTGATGCTGCTGCGGCCGGGGGGGGGGTTGCATAGATGGAGGGAAACCATCTATCGGACTTAGAAACCTACATAGAGCAAAAGGAGAAGGAACCTGGACGGACAGGTAGACATGGGGCTGCTAACGTTGAGCGATCGATCAGATCCGACATGGTCTTCTGAAGCAACGACGATCGATGCTGCTGCGGTGGCGGGGGTTGCATAGATGGAGGGAAACAATCTGTTGGACTTAGAGCAGAAGGAGAAGGAACCTGGACGGACAGGTAAGAAAAGGGGAAATGGTCTGTCAACTCCGCCGCAGTGGTGTGCTAGGCAGCAGAGGGAACCTTTTATGTCCTGCAGAGGAGAAGCCAGTAGGTGGGGGAGGCTTCTCGATGGGCTCCCTTTTATTTAGAAAGAAAAAAAAAGTGGATTGGTTCCTTTCTTGGTTCAGAAAGGCGCCGAAGGTTTGTGGGCGCCCTCCATTTCAATTCTTTTCAGTATATGGCCGCCTGCGTAATGCCGGTGTCCTAGTTTGCGGGTGCTGGTCTCCACAGCAGGATGTTGTTGGTAGAATGATCGGTAAAGGCCAAACTAGATTAAACTTAGGAAGATGTTCTGATGATGAGAGGTGGTGAGCCGAGAGGGGGGGTGGGGTAAGGGGGTAGTGGCCCTTCTCCTACCCAACTGTTTTTTTTTTTCCGTTAGTTACGACTGCTTGGTCTTCGCTACCCTTGGGTGCGGCCCCCCTTGGCCCTCCTCAGTTGGGCCCCAAGGGGTAGGGGNTTTTTCCGTTAGTTACGACTGCTTGGTCTTCGCTACCCTTGGGTGCGGCCCCCCTTGGCCCTCCTCAGTTGGGCCCCAAGGGGTAGGGGAAGGGGGCAGTGGCCCTTCTCACCGCCTAAGCTGTTGATGCCTCTGTGAGCATGGGCTAGAGCACCCCTGATGACCCGCAACCTTTTTTCTTTTTCCCCCCAGAAAGCATCCTGCGACCTGCAGCTTTCTTTTGCAGTCTAGGTGAGTTTCGTAGTCCCCCCCCCCCCCCCCCCGACAGTAAATCGCTCATCCTTGTGGTAAACTCAAATGGTGTCAGAGTTTCCCTGGAGAGGATGACAGTGCCTAGGTAGAGTGCGATTATGGTATGAGAGGCAAAGGTAGGTCAGTGACGTTGCCGTCTGTATCCAGGACACGCTCCTGTAATTAGTTGTGTCTCGCACGGGCTTGAGTAGAGTAGAGGGCTTGACAGAGCGCCATTGCAAGTTGTTGCAGCAAAAGACTGAGGCAATGTGGTGGACTAGTCTTCTTTTGGCATAGTTAGATGATGGCTAGATTGGTGATTCTTGCTACGTTCTAGTCTCAGCGCAAATTCTTGTGAGTTTAAAGCACAAGTACACCATACATCGGCCCCGTGGGTGTCAGCTTGAAATCGGCACCACTTCGGAGGCCGCCAATTTTTATTTTTTTTTCAACGGCGCCCCGTGCGGCACGGCCCCTCCTACGTTTCCTAGTGGCAACAAAAACTTTCTGCAAGGCTGGGGCCGTGTTCTGGCGGTTTAAGTAGCTCGGTCTGATGATGTTAGATGATAGGAGTATGGAGCTGCATAGAGTGCTACTACTTTGCAGGAGACTAAAGCAAAGAGCTGGTGCTCTCTCTTTTTTTGTCATAGTAGTCTAAATGAGGACTCGATAGCACTTGAGGAATTATTATTCACCGTTTAGTGAATAGCAGAGTGGCTTCTGTATAGCCAGTTGCAAATGTGCAAAGGACTTGCATGTATAGGAATTGATGACCAGTGCAATGGTTGGTATAATAGTGAGTTGCAGGTGTGCAGAGGACTTAACGAGTAGTGTAGGCAGTGGGCTGGGAAGTAATGATAAGATGCATAACGATGACCCAGAGGAAATGACAGCTATGGGTCTGTGCATGTTTTCATCTGTCATTCTTTAATGGCATCCTTTCATGTTGCTGTCAAAGCCCTTGTGCTGGAGTGCGTGCTTCATGCGTTTTTTTTTTGTTTTTTTTTTTAGTAACTATTTATCCCTTTGAAAAAGTGAAGTACGTGCTGGGTTATTGCAGCATGCAGGACCTTGCGCCTCTGTTCTCGTAATTTGTGTCGAGTGTAGAAAACCTGCACACCTCATGGTGTTTTCCGGCACTCTGTTTGGAAGGGATGTAAACGCTCTCTCTCTCTCTCTCTCTCTCTCTCTCTCTCTGTTTTTTGGGTTTTTGTTTTTCGCTCGTTTTTCTTTGCAGATTTTTTCACTTTGTTAAAGTTTGTTTCTTATTTGCTGGAATACCTGTAGCTGGCATTGAATTCATTGCATCAGTTAGCAGCATGGACATAAAAAAAGGTTGGCTAGCAGTCAAATGGCTGGCCGCTTTGGATGCATATTGCAGGAAGAATGAGAAAAATGATCAGTTTCACTGTGCCCTTCATTTTGTCTCGTCTTTCTTTTTCTTTTTCTTTTTATATTTACCGTTTGTTTTGCAAAGTGTGCTCTTTTATTTTCGTTCATAGATATATGACGACATAGAACGTTTGCATTTATGTCTGCACATTCTCCTGTCTTGGGTTGTAACGACACGCTCGTTCATTCTGTGTGCGTGTTTGGCTTTTGGTTTGTTGTGCTCATTGCACTTTCATTATTACGATCACACGGTCACTCTTAGAGTCTTAGCTGATGATGTCTGGTCTTTTTTTTTTTTTTTTTTTTTTTTAACTAGTAAACAGTAATAATTGCTGTATTGGCGTTAAAGTATTCAATTGGCGACAACATTTTCATCGGTGTGTGATATTCCGGCATGCAATTGAATCGGACTAAATCCGCATTTATGTCTGCATTACAATTCTGCATTCACACTTGTTTTAGTACTTTGTGTCTGAACATTTGAATTCGTGTTTTCCGGCATCCAATTGAATCGGACTAAATCCGCATTTATGTCTGCATTACAATTCTGCATTCACACTTGTTTTAGTACTTTGTGCCGGAACATTTGCATTCTTGTCTGCATTACAATTCTGCATTCACACTTGTTTTAGTACTTGCGTCTGAAGCCACCAGTACACGGCCTCAGCCTTGCAGCAAAATAACTTGTCGCCACAAGAAGTAAAAGGCGGGCTCGGGGCAGGGTCGGAGCGTCAGAAGGTTTTCAAAATTTTCGGCCCATCTCAAATCCGTACTTCCCAAAAAACAAAACAAGCTTTGGCCGTGATTGCAGTTGGATACAMTTTTTGGAGTACTCGTGCGAGTTTGCCCTCAGTGAGGGCACTTCAGCAGAACGTAGAACGCGGGGAGCAGGGCTGTCGACCTCTCAAAAAAAGAAGGCTGCAGGTACCCTCACGCAGAAGGCTCGGAAAATATTGGCGCGCAGTTGGCAGGTAGGTTCAGGATTTTAGGTGCGGATGTACTGGTGGTTTTAACAAGATTGCACTCGCTTCGAAAGGGACGCTTGCTGTCGTACGCGTATGCCATTTCACACAAGTGCCAGCTGCAAATTAGACAGCAATGTCTAGTTTCTGATGCCCTCTGTGCTGGTATTGGTGTCACCCAAAGAAAACGCCGCGTCGTTATAGCTGTATTTTTCGGGTGTAACTTTCAGTTGAAATGCAGCGAGACTGGCGGCGCATTCCATTGGGGCGAGGACGGTACTCTGTTGAGTCGCACTCTGTCCTTTATGTTCCTAACAGTTGAGTCTCTCGCTTGTGCTCCTTCTGCCCCCATGTTTATGTCTCCCCTCCGTTCCCTCTGAGTTCCAGTCGTAGGACCAAGTCCGATGTCCTAGTTCCCGGCTCCATCCTTGAAGACCATCATGGTCCTAAGGCAAATGATGCAGTCATCCGCGCAGGGGCAGGTTCTGTCGTCCAAACGGGTTGAAGACTTGGGGGCAGGACTGTTTGCCAACCAATTTCAGCGCGTACGCACACCAGGACTATTTATTTATCTTGTTTATGGACATAATTGCAGTCATATACATCCAGGTACGACTGTAAATTCAGTCATATTCATTCAAGATAGAGGTAGTGTGAGTATACTCTCAGTTAGGGTAGGATCAGGGTACCCAGCCTGTGTGGCTGAATACACCCATGAACTCTCGATAAACAGACGTAGGTTCGAATAGTAAAAGTAACTCTCGAGTTTACCTGGGGCTAGTCAGTTCGATCATGATATCTCAAGGGGGGGGGGTAGGATCAGGCCCTACTTTGCAGCACGGCTGTGCATCCCGGGCAAGTTGCCCGGGGGTCACCTGCATGGGGCACCCCGTGCGGCAAAAATCAGCCCTTTTTTTTTTTTTTTTTTTTTTTTTGAGCGGGGCACCTCTGCGTTCACCCTGTTCTGTCCGAATCAGGGCTGAAGTTTTGCTCAGAAAACACTTCCAGGTTTCGCCCAAACCAGACTCTAACAAACTCAGAACAGACAAAAAAAAACAGACTCAAATACACTCAAACACAGGTTGAAAACAGAATCAGACAGACTCAAATGGTCCTGTAGACTAAAAAAGACTAAAAAAAGACTAAAAAAGGACTCAAAAGAGAAGCTCAAAGAGACTCAAACAAACTCGAACAGACTCAAACAGACTAAGAAGTCAGAACAGGATTAGACAGATTCAAAACAGACTCAGAACAGACTCAAAACAGACTCGAAACAGAACCAGACAGAGGCTTAAATGGATGTATGGGCTCAAGCAAACTGAAAACAGACTTGAACAGAATCAGGAGTCAAAATAGAAGTATTCGCAATGTGAAGTTAAGCTTCTTAAGAATCACACGAGCGTCGTCGTCACTTCACAAACAGCCTCCCTGAACTACAAAAATAGCAGGAGATCTTTTTGGGAACTCCGTCGCAGCTCCCGGCCCAATGGACGAGGCTGGCCATGGCCAAAAAGAGCGAAATCCGCCCGACACCCAGCCCGGCGCATCTGCAGGGCCGGGCAGCCTTCCGGGTAGATTTGGCTGTGGCCTGCGCACCTCGCCAAACAGCCATGCTCAAAAGTTGTTATTAATGCGAGGTGCCACCGGCGATATGTTCATGCTAACAAGCATGCACCCACCCGGTCGCAAACTTGGCCAGGTTTGTGCTAAATTCTCACGAGCGTAGCAGCACCTGTGGCAGCCCCACTCGTAAGAGCACCAGGGAGCAAGATAAAGTGGACAACAATTCAAGCGTGAAGAACCCCCCACTACCACCTTCACCCGAATACAACACACGGTCATTATATCTGTATTTGGTGCAGTTTTCAGTCTAGATACAGGGATAATGACCGGGCATTCTATTTGAGTGAAGACTGTAGATACAGGGATAATGACCGGTCATTCTATTTGAGTGAAGACTGTAGATACAGGGATAATGACCGGTCATTCTATTTGAGTGAAGACTGTAGATACAGGGATAATGACCGAGCATTCTATTTGAGTGAAGACTGTAGGTCCCCATTTCACTTGGATCATATCTCCCAAGATTTAGTTCCGGGGCTGACCGGCCCAAGGTAATTCAAGAAGTTGGTTCATCTAGTTCCACTTGGACTGGACCTCAGGTCTATATTTCAACAGTCAATTCGTCTGCTAACTGAGCTAGGCCCGTCGTAGTCTCCTCTTACTCAGCTCGGTCCCAGATTAGTCTTTTTTTTTTTTTTTTTTTAATAAAAACAGAACCTTACGGTTCTGGCTCCTTTTCCATTCTGGGGAGCATCAGTCCGGTTCCTATTCTACCGGCAAGTCAGAAAGAATTACAATGGGTACTCGCGCACGCTCCTCCCCCTTACGGTGGGAAGGTACGAAAGTTGGCATTGATTACTTCCCAAGGAAGGATGTACCACCTTTCACCCCTGCCTAAGTTAGCCTGTATGACGTGACGTAATCTTGGACCTGGAAGGCTTCTCGGACTTATGGCCCTGTGTTGTAGTTGCTGAAGGTCTGCCTATGTGGGCTGATTCTAGCTTTTCCTCTCTCAGCTGTAAGGCTGTCAGATCTGTGTGGACTGTTGGTAGAGCTAGTTCAGCATTCGTCGGTGCCCTCAGCTATGGCCCTATCCCTACCTTTCTATGTACTGTATGTCGCTGATTAGTCGTTGTTTCTACTCATCTCGGTCCCAGATTAGTCTTGTTTTCTCTACTCGACTATATCGCTGATTAGTCGTCTTTTCTACTCAGCTCTGTCCCAGATTAGTCTTGTTTTGTCTACTCGACTATATCGCTGATTAGTCGTCTTCTCTACTCAGCTTTGTCCCAGGTTAGTGATGTTGTTTGTACTCAGTTGGGTCCCTGATTAGTCTCGTCTTTTCGACTCAGCTCTGTCCCAGGTTAGTGATGTTGTTGTTTCTACTCAGCTGTGTCCCCAATTAGTCTCGCGTTTTCTAATCAGCTCTGCCGTCCCAGATTAGTCTTTTTGTGCCATTGGGATCGTTCAACACAGGATGGAGTCGCCTTTGGGCCGCTTTGGGACATCTATTCAAATTGGAACAATACAGAGAACATGAAGATGTATCTCTTTGAGAGGATGAGATGCATGCACAAATGAGGCAGAAGATGACATAGCGAAAAAGGACATGGAGGAGGAGGAGGAGGGAACATGGCAAATCAAACAGAAAGCAACATGGACATCAATAGAGAGGAACGATAAACGTAATCACTACAGCCTCCTCCTCTCCCTTCTCCCCTCCAACTTCGTCAAGACGGAGTTCGAATCTTCTTACCCCCTTCTCGTCGTTGCCGTCATCATCATTATCATCAATGATTCATCATCATCATCGTCATCATTGTCATCATCTCATTTCTTCTCCCCTTCCCTCTTTGTCCACCCATTTTATTTTTGAATCGTCGTCATTTCCCCATCCCTTTTCTTTCCTGTGCTCCTCTCGAGGTAGGAGGATATTGACCACCATGGCTTACCCATGGAACTGGGCATATGCAGTTCCATGAACAGAAATGTTGAACCTGGCCCCCAAACTGGTCAGGTTCATGCTGACGTCAAGGAGGACGACGTGGAGAGGAGGATGACAGGAAGGAGGGCAATCGAAGAAAAACGTGCAGGAGGAGGACGTCGAAGGGAAAAATTAGGGAGGAAGGAAGACAGTGAAGGGAAAAAAAAGGTGGAGAGGGAATGGCTGCTTCAGCCTGGTGGCCTCTTTCCCAGCAATCCCTATGAGGCTGAGTATGAATAAGGAACCTGCTTGACCTGAAATCTTTTCAGCGATGACTGATTGCAATAAAGACTTTCGGCGGCCAGAACTCCGTAACTGTCCTACAAGTATTGGGCAGATACAGACTGGAACCTCTGGTACCACAGGGCAGTCATCATCTGGCATCGGGTGAATAGCAGGCAAATCCTTGTAATCGTTTGCCAACTGATGGAGCTGCCCTGTTCCCTGCAAGAGACAGGGGCACACTTCCTGGGTTCAGCACAATGATAGATGGATCTCTATGAGTACCTATTGGTGACCCTTGCTTGGGACTGGTTCTGACCATTCCCTCCCCCCCCCCTCCCCCCCCAATTATTTTGTTTAAGAGGGGTAGCCCCTGTGTTCCCTTTCATTTTGTTTAAGGGGGGGTAGCCCCTTGGATCATTCTACCCACTGAATGATCTGTTTGCAAACTTTGCATCATTTACAGTCTGTACCGTTCAAGTGCAGCGTGGTTCTGGGGGCGACTTAACAAAACTCGATTGGTCCCAACCTGGTCAGTTTATCCCGGATCATGTTTTTGTCTAGACCTTTCTTTTGATTTTTTATTTTGTTGAGAAAAAAAACTTGGTACTCTTTTCTTTGTCAAGGTCTCTCTCCTTTTTCCTCGTTCCGATTATTGACTTGGGCGGGCCCTTTGCTTCCCTGATTGTGCTACCTTCTCCGCCCGAGTACAACGTACGGTCATTGTTGCCGTATTGAGACTGACAGTTGGCCCAAATACAGCTATATGCGAGTTTGATCAGGCCCATGGGTTGGAGATATTGTGATAGGAACCCCTTGAGCACCCTGAACAACTCTTCGAGCCTCGTGAAGAACAACGAAATCATCGGCGTATCTTACTATGATAGCTCGCCCCTGGGCCGCCTGTTGCTGAGCTCACTCATTCAAAGCATTCTCCATTGCGTGCAAAGCACTGTTGCCCAGTAAAGGCGATATATAACTTGAGACTCGCCAGAGTTATATATAGTTATGGGCGGCCGAAGGCCGAAGCCAGTCATAATGCCGTGTCTAGCTTTTCTAAGAGGCACAAAGTGTTGCATTGGGGTGAAGAAGGTGGTTAGAGCTGTACTACTACTGCACGACGATGGAACCAAGGTGGAGGCCCCACTGGTTCTATGTTGGTGGAAAGACTGCATGAACCTGACCAGTTTTTGTGGCAGGTTCATCATTTCTGATCCAGGCGCCCGGAGGGGCCGTGCTCTCGGTCTTCATGGGACATGAACTTTCTGCAGAGCGCAAGTTTGTCCCGGGTTCATTTTCTGTTGGATAGTCGAGTTGGACTCCCAACGATTGGAACGATGAACTAAACCACCAGTACATTGCCCAAGCAAACTTGAGAATTGACACTGAGCCAATCCATGGATTTCCGGTGAGCAGTGTCACTGGATCAAAATGGCCGGGTCCGCCAGCCAAAAAAAAAAAAAGTGGCCATGGCGGTTCACCAAAGCTTGACGCGCATTGCAAATCCGCCATGACAAACAGAGGCTCGGAGGTACTTGTCGTTTCAGGTCGTTTCAAATGACTGGTAGCTGCCTTTTTGTTTGGGACACTCTCAAGCCTTGCCCGAGGGCTTTGTTTCACCCTCAGGGCTCACCCTTCGCTAGGGATGTCTCAAGGCCCACCCTTCTCTAGTAATGTCTTACGACTCACCCGTTGCTAGGGATTTCACAAGGCTCACCCTTCACTAGGGATGTTTCAGGGCTCACCCTTCACTAGGAATGTCTCAGGGCTTAGTAACTCTTTGCTCCAGGCCAGGGAGGGATTTCGTGGTCTAGTCGCTCAGTGACTTGCTCCAGGCCAGGGAGGGATTTCGTTGTCTAGTCGCTCAGTGACTCCTAGAGTTTCACTGGTTATGGGATAATTTGCAAGGTTGGAACCTGCGCGTCGTTCTGTTAGCGTTTTCTCTCAATCCTGGTTCTGATTTGGTACAAATGTGGCTATGAAAGTATAAATGCTAAAGACAAAGGAGAAAAGAAAAAAAGTGTAAATGCTGTCCTTCGAGACATCCGTTAGGGTTGGAATGATACAGAGAAGATTAGCATGGCCCTGAGCAAGGCTGACACACATACATTGAGAAACGGTCCCAAAAAAAGAAGAAAAAAAGCAGTGTAAATGCTTTAGACTATATGACTAGTGTCGGTTCTGTATGCGTGGCAGAAAAGAGGACCGAGGGTATACTCACCCTAGCTCTATCTCAAAGGTATCTGACCGCATTACGACCCGACATGCATGTATGTGACTGCAATTGTGACCATAACTAAGCAAAAAAGTCCTACCGTCTTCCCCTCCGGACGTAAACACTCTGAAAATGAATGTATACAAGGCTATTACAAGCTATATTTGTGGTTCGGTACAACCATAATGAGGGTGCGTTGCGTTCGTGAGAGGGCGGTAGGGTCGTCATGCCCTGATAATAACTGAGCAGAGGTCTGCTCTTCGTTAAAAATCCGAAAACCTACCGGTAGTATAATCCTGAAGACATTATCTCTGTTTTGCACCCTATTTTGAGCAAGTGGTTTAGATGGGCCACAACACAGCGCTCCACATGTATGTGGCCTGGAATGCGGACTAGAAACGTTTGGATTTATCCAATGTTGAGAATGTATACCAATATGAGGTCCAGATACGTTTAGAGTGGTGTGTAATGGAGTGAGGCTCAATAACTTTTGGTCAGAGTTTGGAAAACGGCTTAGGAAATTAAGAAGCGAAGAAGGGGAAGAGGGTAGCTTTTGAGGATGTGCTATACTGTGACGCCCAACCTCACGCCCGACGCGACTTCCTGATCGGAGTGGGATGTGGGCTTGGAAGTGCGAAAAGGGGTGTGCCAAGGATTTTTGGGAAAAGTGGGGGTGGAGTCCCAGGTCAGAACTAAGATCTCCTTGCGAGGGTTCAGGGGCATAGATGCAATAGGGCTAAGGGGTGGGTTGCTTCCAGTTGGATGCCAATCGGTGTCGTGCCGTCATAAGGCAGATGGCATGCGTGGTGCATCGAGGGCCGTTCGATCCGTCTGTTTTGATGATGGCGGTTCGGGGGGGACCCGTTCGTGGGGGCTGCGATTCTTATGATTCGAGTCTTCGGGTGCAGACACGTGGCGTCTGTCGCCGTGTGTTATGGTTAGGCTCCGTTGCTCCCGAGGTTCGGCGGTGGCTGCGTCTTCTGTAGTTTCTGCACGGCGTGCGGGGCCAATATGGGGCGATGGAATTCCACGGTACCACTGTGAGTTGGTGATACGGGAGGAGGAGACGGAAGGGAGGGAAATTGGTGGTGACAACGACAAAGCCTGGGGATACGAAGTATTGCGTGTTATATGTAGTTGGGTAATCGGGACACCTTGGATCGCTGGCTACGACACAACGAAACTCTCTGGGGCACTATCGGTTCTCGGTCAGGCAGGGAAATTTTGGGCGTCTCTGCCTAAGATATTCTATTACCCAAGGTTCGAAGTACTCTGAGTCCCATGTGTCCGTCATTTTGTCATTGCGGCGTAATGGAAGTCTTTCGTACGCATCTAACTAACAAGGGGATTTCCCGATATGGTATCGGAGATTCCTGTAGGTGCGTGAAAGAAGGAAAATTTCCGCCTATTCGATGCTGGAGGTGTCAGGTTCGTCAATGGTCGCGAATCGACGGTCGTGGATACGTGTAGGCCGCGCAGACCAGATCGCGCTTACACGTAGCCCCGCGAGGTGTTCGCTTGTTCCTGGAAAAGCGAGAGTCTAATTTCTCATGCGAAATCGCCACGAGGCATGGGCAGCTACCCAATCATCTAATCACTCAGTAATCCCGCAAGCAATCATTCCCGAGCCTGCAGGGTGTCATTATACATCAGACGTTAGAATTTCTACTATGCTTAATGGCGTATCAAAATGGCAAGCAAAGACGATGACCAGACAGGAAAAACGACAAAAATATCATTCATTCATCCATCCATTCGACAAAACACACAATAGCCGAGATCAAGATCAATTGCAAAACAAGTGTGGGATGAAGCCCAGGCAAAGATTCCGAAAACAAAAGAAAACGGGCGAGTTGCCCTGAGCCGAGATCAAAATTTATATACAAAAGCAAAGGGGGAGACAGGACAAAGAAAACTGCGAATCCACGTCCATCAACCTCAGCTCTCTCTCTCTCTCTCTCTCTCTCTCTCTCTCTCTCTCTCTCTCTCCGATGCGGACAGTCCGTCGTCACGCACCAACCCACAAAGTCGTCACCCGCTTAGTCCTCCTGCACCCGTCAGGTTCGCCCGCGCGCTACAGTCCGTCGTAGCCCCACGCGTCAACCCCGCGCATTTGGCACCATCTTGTCGGGTCGCCCGACTCCCACTTCACTCACGTCTTACGTCGCTCGTGAGCCAACCCTCACTGATCGTGCTACCCCGAGCTTCCAACAGCTGGTTAAGAGAGCTATCTAATCGCGCAATCAGAATTTATAGCGTGGATGCATGCGCGAAGAACACGGAATGGCAAGGACTTAGGAAGGGAGAAGGGAAGGGATTGCCTACGTTTTGCATGGCTAGACCGCGGCGTGGGGGACGTAGCCTCTGTCCACGCATCGATCCGATCATGCAGCCCGCGGGCTAGACATCCACGGCAAAGGAGAGGGCGGGAAGGAAGAAGCTCAAGAAGAGAGATACAGTTACAATGGCGCCTGCCCAAAAATTACAGTTACACACGAGATTAAGGGCGCCGGACAATCAGAGCTCCGCTACAGCCGCAAAAAGAAGTGCGCTAGAAAGACAACGCGCGGCAAAAGAAATCTCAAATTCCTAAATTCCTAAATTCCTAAACTCAAATTCGAAAAGAAAGTTCGGAATTTCGAGAGCCATCGAGTGCTCGACAAGATTCGAAAAAGAAATTTTAAAAGGAGCAAAACTTCCCGTGCGGCCGCCGCGCCTAAAACCCGACAATAGAACAAGAAAGAAGCGACGTCAAACATTATTAATCACATCTTTGTCGGCGCGACAATCACTCAATCGGCCATCTCGGGACTTGCCCGACCCTGAACCTAGCCATCCGAAAAGAAGCGACGAAAAAGAAAAGACGAAGAAGTGAGGACACCGATGCAATTTCCCTTCGATCCCGATCTCCCGTAATTGGCCAATCCTTCCCATCTCAGGACCCCTCACTATCATCGCACAGAAAACGCGCGGAACAGAAATTGGTTCGTCACAATATCCCATCACACCTGCCAAAGGGTCAACTTTTCCAGGGCTTCACGCCTTAAAACACCAGTACATGGCCCTAGCCAAGTTGAGAGTGCGATTTAGCCTCTTCTCTAAAATTTCGGAGGCGTGCTGTCGATAAAATAAATCGACGGCGGGCGGCCTCTGAAAGGGGCCTGCGGCTGATAGCTGGCATGTACTAGTGGTTTAAGGGATCATGTAGGGCTAATAGGAGGATGGGCGGGATGCTCACGTTGGCTTCAAGGAGAAGGAGCCGCTTAATCGGCATAGTTTGCTGAGGGGGGGTGGGTGGGATAGTCTTTCGGTAAACCACCAGTCCTTGGCCCATACATCGGCCGCGAGCCCCTCACCTCGACTTTCGGAAATCGTAAACACAACAAAGGCCCTTGATGAGATGTATCGATGGCCGCCTGGCCCCGAAAGTTGCAGCGCAGTAACGTGAGGGGCCTGCGGTTGATGTATGGGCCAAGCACTCGGGTTTAAGTCATGTTCGAAACAACTGGAGTTTGCTTTTGAGCCTAAAGTGGAGGAGAAATGATGACGTGGAGAGCATAGTAGGCGGGCCTTTTTTTTTCCCCATTATTTTTTGGGGAAAGTAGGTTTTGGCCTTTCGTGCTGGGAGAGAGTTGAGGTATCGCTTTCCTGGTAGACGATATGCGAGTTGGTGTCACCGTTTGCTCGAATATTGGCTATGGAGTAGAGGCGATTGTAGATGACGAAAGTGGATGGAAACATGGAGAGGAAGTAAGGAAGATGCTCGAGTCGTCCACAACAGGGAGTACAGTTTCCAGATAACCCGAATAGAACACCCGGTCATTATTTAAAAGAAAAAGGAGAGAAAAAGGAACGCCTGGTCATTATAGTAGCTGAATTTGGGGCAGCTTTCATTCTAGGTAGCAGCTAGGATGACCATGCATGCTATTCGGCCGAAGATAGTAGGGATGGAGAACGACGGGAAGCAAAAGAGTAAAGGCTGAAGTGTTGATGAAAATGGTGGGGCAGTTTCAAGCAGGATTGTCACCTGTCTACCCCTATAGATGGGTGAGGGATGGGGTGAGTGAGGAAATGGGGTGTCTCACGGTCTCTGTTTCCTTCTTTTAACTATACCCCAAGCAAAGTGGGAAAGGAGTAACGAAAGATGTTGTAGACTAGCGACAGTGATTGATGAGGAGGGACTGGGTGAGTTGGGTGAGATTGAGGGGTTCAGGAAGAGCAGCATGGGGGCATAAGTCTTTCCTGCGTATCTTGGGGCGGGGACATGAGGGTGGATTATTCTGACAATGTTGGGGTGGATTACTCTGACAACGTTGGGGCGATGTTTTCCTCGCCCGTTGAGGTGTCGGGGGCAATATTGGCTGTCCCTAATCGCATGTAGATTAGGAAATGAATACCTCCGTACGAGAAAAGGGGTGGAAGGCGCAGAGGTGAGACTGCCATTTGTCTTCCTGTCTTGGGGTGAGGGTCAATTGCGCAGAAAGCGAAGGGGTCTGGAGGGTACGCTGCCCTGAAAATGACCGTTCTTCGGAATGATGGATCGCAGAGGATCGGTAGGACTTTTATTTACCGAAGCAGCCTAGGAATAGGCGCCCACAATAATCTACATTAGTGAATTGATCGAGTTGGGGGAATGGATGTAAAACTCATTTAATTAATTAGATTAATTGAATTGGGGATGTGTCTGATAAGGGCAGGCTATACTTAACACATTCACATTGTCCGCTTCAATCAAGTGACCGGAGTGACCAGATACATTGTATGTATGCGTCTGACAAAGTGACCGGTGAGCCGTGGGCCTTGTCTTTTTACCAAGGTTTGGAAATTGGAACTCCTTGGCCTCTCCTTCGATCAAGAGACCGGAGGAGTGACCGCACACATTGTATATACATGTCTGACAAAAGTGACCTGGCCAGTTATTCGCAAGTGGGCTAGGGAATAGAGACCGGGCTGTACGGCTATTGGGGACATTGTCTACAATGAACTATAGTGTGGTGGCTGTGGAGGGCGGCTGGATTCGATGCTGCACACCAGTTTCTTGGTGAACGTGGTGGTTGGGAAAGACGGTCCTTGCAGGACTGTTTGTGTGATGCGTGACTGGTATAGGAGCCACTAGATAGACAAGAGTGTGAACAGGACAAACGTCGTTTGAAAGGACTCGTTTCTTTTATTTTTCCCTTCTCACGAGCTGTATTTTTTCCCTCCTTTTGGTAGGCTGCAGTGTGTATGCCTCTCCCCTTTTTCTTTTCTTGCTTTCCTGGTGACGAAATGTGTGGCCGTCTATTCTTTTTCTTTTTTTTCTTTTTCTTTTTTGTTTTGCCCCGGAAGAGGACGAAAATGACCCCACGTGCCCTCTGCGACGCTGCCGGGGTTTCAACCTCCTGATGAATTGGTGAAAGTCTGACGAAACAGTCTCGAACAGTCATTACTTTTGTATGGAGATGTGTATATGCAGTCATGAGACAACGCACAACACACAACACAACACACGTGACACGACAAACACGTCACACGACACACACAACACACCACACACAACACACACGACATACACAACACACAACACACACAACACGGACAGTTGGTGCTTCCCTCTATTTTTGTTCTTACGGACTGAGAAAAACTTTATAATATCTGTGCCAGTGTGCGGCTTTGGCAGCAGATGGGTGTGTGCCTCTCAACCACACAAATGTGGGGAACCTTGCATTTTCTGTTATATTGCCCACCTTGTTTCATAGATGGTCAGTGATGGTTTGTGGGGCGAGAGAGAGAGAGAGAGAGAGAGAGAGAGAGAGAGAGAGAGAGAGAGAGAGAGAGAGAG
>BFEA01000700.1:43703-56004 GCA_003427395.1 Chara braunii | reverse complement strand
GAACAGTGAGTTGTGTGGGCGCTTAGTCGCCATAGCCAGTTTAAAGAGAACTCTTACCTGGTTACGATATCTTTGAGTACTGTGTGGGCGCATGTTGCCAGTTTGCTGTTTTGCTGTTTGCATGCATGACAAGTGTGAAGAAGACGAGTTTGATTGCAACTTCCTGGTGCTGCAGTCGGCTGATTCTCAGGCAATAGGAAATCCAGAGCAGATTTGGGTTTCCAACCAAGGTGCAACTGATTGGCGGTAAGTCCGGTAGTACTATGGACAGCGTTGTTATAGAGACCGGCGACAATAGGCAGCCTCTCATCCCAATCATCTTGGCAAGGTTTGATATAATGCCGTAGTAAATGCTGTACTACCCAGTTCATCTGTTCGGCTTCAAGGTGATTCCCTGATGTCATCTGCAGTTGGGTGCCCATCTGTTGGGCTGTACTCTGCCACAGTTCACCGGTGAAGCGAAATCTCTTGAAGGCTGCCTCACAGTCTTCGGTCCACTCCCAAGGGGTGTGAAGGGGGGTTAGGTTCGTTAGTGGGGAAGCTATAGTACTGTAGTTCTTCACAAACGGACGATAGTAGCCCGTCATTCCCCAAAACGACCTGACCTCAGTAACAGTCTGAGGTCTGGGCCAGTCATGTATGCTGACCACTTTGGCATCGTCTAGCCTCAAGCCGTCTGTGGAGACCACATGACCAGATATAAGATCTTGGTGCGGCCAAATTCGCTTTCTCCAAAGACATCTTCTTGCTCATGTACTGGATTGGCCTCAACTTTTCCCCCTCCGTTTGCGCAAGGACCGTGCCTATGTCATATTGGCTGGTGTCTGTGGTCACAACAAAGGGCTGTTCTAGATCCGGAAGTTTGAGGACTTTGTAGTGTGTCAGGGCATACTTCAGTCTCTTGAAGGCTACCCCACACTCTTCGGTCCACTCCCAAGGGGTGTCAAGGCGGGTTAGGTTTGTTAGTGGGGAAGCTATAGTACCATAGTTCTTTACAAACATATGACGGTAGCTCGACATTCCCAAAAATGACCTGACCTCAGTAATTGTTCGAGGTCTGGGCCAATCATGTATGCTGGCCACTTTGGCATCGTCTGGCCGCAAGTCGTCCACGTAGATCACATGACCCAGACATAAGATCTTGGGGCGACCAAATTCGCTCCAAGTTTATCTTATACTGGTGCTGTTTTAGGAGACCTAGCACTATTTTCAAGTGCTCAGCGTGCTCCTCTACTGTCCTACTAAAGATCAGAATATCGTCGAGGTACACGACGGTAAACTTATCTAAGTAGTCATGAGAAATCCGATTCATTGCGCACCGAAATGTACCAAGAGCATTGTATAGACCAAAGGGCATCACCACAAACTCGTACAGACCATACCTGGTGTGAAAGGTGGTTTTGTGCTGATCCTTAGGCCTGATGGCAATCTGATAGTATCCGGACTTTAGATCTATCTTCGTAAAGTACCGACATCATTGCACTCTATCCAGGAGGTCATCGATGTGGGGTAGAGGCTCTGCGTTTTTAACTGTGATGGCATTGAGGCCTCAATAATCGATGCACATCCTTAGGGTCCCCCCTTTCTTATGGACAAAGAGAACTCCATAGGGGGACGCACTTGGTCGAATCTAGCCCTTCTTTGTGAGCTCCGTGAGCTGGTGGCGGAGCTCCTCCAACTCCGCAGGAGACATTCTAATGATTCTATAGATCCATCCTTTAGGTACCTGACTACTGGGGACGATTTCTAACGCATGGACCACCTCTCTTTCTACCACACCCCGAGGCTCCTAAAAAAGGTTTGGACGACTACAACGACTGCTTCTATCTTTGGGGGTGTTTTACGGCCTCCCCTTTCTCAGAGACAGACTAGATACATCCCTTCCTCGCGGTTCTGCTTATAATAGTTATAAAAAGATGCAGCTCACATGCAGCCATAGTTCTCTGCTAGCTTGCTAGCTTTGTACTTTTGTAGTCTAACGGTCCTTCCGTTTGGCAACTTGTTAACCATCACCTTCCTATCCCAATCGAATTCTGGCTTTGCGACCTCGAGGTAGTACATACCTAGCAGCATGTCGAATGGCAGCTTGTCGCTCACAAGGAACGAGATCTTGTGTCTCAGTTCCCCTCCTCCATAGGAGAAGGTGCAGGCTATGCCCTTGACATAGTCTTGGACAACCATCCTGTGCTTGTTGGCTAACGTGGATGCCACAGATCTGTTTAGCCGTTGCACTTGGTCCCCTCAGCGCAACCTCTCCACACAAGCACGACTGATGAAATTCCGTGTAGAGCCTATGTCTGCGAAGGCGCCCACTTTGCGGCCACCTATATCAACCTCTACCACAAAATGTTCACCTTTAGGACCTCTGCTAATCATCGCCCAAGTGTCTCTAGGGTCAGGGAGTGTCTCTGGGGTCCTTCCCTGACCACTTAGCTTCTAACTTTTCTAAGGACTCAAACACATCCCTCGAACAAAGCATCAATTGGTGTACATGTGTCTGCGGGGCGACTAGTGGGTCAATAGCCTTGGCGAACACCTGAAGTGGGGAAGGCAACGTTACCACTTCAGCACGAGTAAGAGCATCTATAGCCTTGGCCAACGCCTGAAGTGGGGAAGGCAACGTTACCACTTCAGCACGAGTAAAAGCGTCTAACACTCCTACTGGCCTGAGGTGTTTCCCTTCGAAGAGCACCAGTGGAGTGCGAGGGCAAACTAACCACCATAGGTGAAGTTACCTTCGGTGTGACCTTTTGCTTTTGCAGGTTCTAGACATGTGGCCAAAGTTGCCACAGTTGAGACACGTGCCCCTAGCAACTCGGTCTCTCCACACCTTGTAGTCTAAAGCAAGTCGCACCCGAACTAGTGTCCCTTGGTCGTCTTCACCCTTAGACCGGCCTACCTTCTGTTTCCCGGTCCCCTTAGCCTTTTCCTTGATAGGTGTCACGACTCCCCCATCCGAAGTCTCACTAGCCCCATCTTGCTCTGCGTCTATCCCAAAATCCGGAAAGTCGTCAATCTCAATCGTCTGACCATCGTGGGCAACGACATAAGATTGCCCTTCATCCTCCAATCTTGGAGAAGCTTCTTCTTCCTACCATCTACTGGTCCCTAGTTTGGCCTCTATGTCTAAGGCCTTCTTGCTGAGAGTCGCGAAATTATGTACATCGATGGTGGCCTCGTCCACCAACTTATTCTTGACGTCTGTGGGCAGACATCGCAGATAGGTTGTGAGGAGTACCTGCGGATCATAATGCACGCCAGGTACCACGATCAGACGTTCTACGGTGTTTGTGACCTCATGAACTGCCCGGTACCGTTTTGAACCAAGATTAGCTAATGAGGCAGTGGCCTTCTGAGCCCCTTGAGGGTCATGCCACCTATCATACATAGTACGTACGTAGTCTTCCAATGTCCGGGCCTGACCGAATCCCAGTTGCTGCACTAAATCATTTATCCATCGTGCTGCAGAACCTTCCACAAAAGATGCAGCGACTATAAATTCCTCTTCTGGCCTTGTGAGCTTGTGCCTCACATAAGTAGGCATAGTCCTCACCCAAGTGAAGGGTTTAAGACTTAGCAAGGGGATCGTGGGCATCCACTGCATGGGTTGGATTGCAGCAGGTGTCTGCTGCAGTGGCTGCGTAACCAATGGAACAGATAGTGGCACGCTAACCTAAGGCTGTCCTGACGGCTGGATTGTAACTGCAGCCGTCATGATGGAAGGGTAGAAGTCCTAAGGATCTGACCACTACCTGCTGCTGAACCACTTGAAAAAGGCATACCACATAGGGGAGAAAGAAGGCCCTGCCTGCCACAGCGTCACTGAGGGACTTGCAACTGTAGGGGGAGCTACAGAGTACTGCGGCTGCCTCATCACAGGGCGAGGAGCCTGTAGCGCTGCCAGAATGCGGTTCTGGCCGGCCACTAGCTCGGCCAACGGCTCCAGCCACGCAAAGCAGTGAGCGTCGTAGTGACTTGACCGCAGGATCCAATATTGACTCATCTAGTGGTTCTAACTCTCCTAACTCCTGCCTCCTAGCTCCTAGTCTGGCTTTTCTCATTCTAGCCCTCTGTCTTCTCTCGTCTACGTCCCTCAACTGCTGCTGTAACTCGTCATGAAGAGCATTCGTTTGTAGGATCTCATAATCCTCCGGCGTGAGTTGAGGCTGTTGGCTGACTTGCAACCCAACAGACTGACTAATGGAAACTTGGGAGACACCCTGACTGACACCTGACGAAGAGGCCTGAGATGAGGCCTGTGACATGGTAGAGGTGGTAGCCATAGCTGCCTCGGCATGAGCTCTAGCGTCTGCTTCTAGTGCTGCTGCTAGTGCCCTTTCGGCGTTGGCTGCTTCTTCCCTAGCCCTCTGTAATGCCGTCCTCTCTCTGGCTTCCCTCCATAGCCTCCTTTCCTCTCCTTGATCTGACTCTAGCAAAGTGATCGGTCGACTGAGTGCAGTTCTGCGAGTAACTGTAAAGTCCACTAATCGTCCATCCTCCTCACTGCTTTCTTCTTCACTCATGAGCTACAGTGATGTGTGATCGAAACTAGAATCCACACTAATAGTCAAGCGGTGATCAGCAACTGATGTCAAATCCAGAAAGGTAACTCTATTTCTATTTTTAGCTAGGCTACCAGAGTGGCCCGGGGTCACTTGCCCGGCCGGGCCAAAAAAAAAAGAAAAGAAAAAAAAAATCTTTAGTTTTATTTTGTATTTAAAATTTGGTGAAGAATTTCGATGTGGCCCGGAGGCAAAAGTTTTCGATTTATTTTTCGGCATAACATAGTTTTTTTTCGGATTTTTTTGAGTTTTTTTGTTTTTTGCTTGGACCTTCGCTGGTCCTTGCATGGGCTGGCCACCCGGGACCCGGGCGGCCCGGCTGGTAGCCTAGATTTTTAGAATATTCTGAAACAGAATGCAATGCAGGAGGAAATGAACTATTTTCTATCTGCATTTGTCTGTTAGTTGTAACCAAGTCCGTAGCAACTAAATAATCAAATAAAATGAAGTCACCTGTGGAGATGCATGCTGGATGGCAAATTATCTAATTATTTCAGCGGCGAACAGTTTGCGGGAATCTTCCCTTCCCCCTTTATCCTTCTTGAGTAGTCACTTGTGTCGACGTCCTGAGCATCTGGTTGAGCAGCGTGTCTAAAGGTGTGCAATCCAGCCCACTCCTGTGCCCCAAGCCTATGCTAAGCCTGCCAGCCCTGCATTTTCTTTATCCTCGCATGCAACGAGCCTTACATCCTATTGATTTGGCTGATCAAGAGGCAGTTTAAGGACAGCCCCCAAGGTCCTCAGGAATTATTTCACGCCGCAGACAGGACGATGATCACAGCCAGGATTCAATTTGAATCCGCCAGAAATATTTATAGACGGTCTGGTATGCGTCCTTTATAGGGCTGGCATGCCCAGCACGACCTCTATCAGTGCAGCAAGCAGAAACAAGGACTTGCGACAAAACATGCGTGTACTAGTCCCAGCAGGTTGGCATGGTGACCATGACCGGAGTGCTTCGTCGAGGGCCCTTCAGAGAGAGAGAGAGATGCGCTGGTCGACTATGTTCAATAACGGGTTAACAAATACGACTTCGTTGTTGGATTTGTTCACTTGCAATGTTCTCTCTCTCTCTCTCTCTCTCTCTCTCTCTCTCTCTCTCTCTCTCCCTCTCTTTTCGCCCCCTCCCCCGCCCCCTTTCTCGATTTATGCGTGACATTCTCTTACGAAGGGCCCATGCTAATCTTCTGTATTTTTCCAATTTTAACGGATGTCACGAAGAAGTCAGAAGAACTCTAATGTTGACTTTCTTTCTGAGAAGGTAGGCAAATTGATTGGTTGAGACTTGAGATTTTGCCGGCCATGAGTATCAGAATAGGAATATGAATGTTGGAATATCGAAACACTAGTGCGAATAGGAATACAAATGAAGGCGAATACTAGTGCAAAACGCTGACGTTGATTGGTGTGTGTTGTTGCTGTGATTGCAGGAGCTTTCACAATTTATCAATGAAAGAAATGAGAAGAACGCGGCAGCCCTTGCACTTAAGCAGGGAGCTCCGTTGAAGTTTGTGCAAGCACCTCCCGATGGCGAGGTGATTGGCAAGAAAGCGAAGAAGAAGAAACGCGATAGACATGAGATCAAAGAGACAAAATAGTCAGTTTTGCTATTCTCACCAGCCTCATCACAGAGACACAGAGAGAGAGAGAGAGAGAGAGAGAGAGAGAGAGAGAGAGAGAGAGAGAGAGAGAGAGAGAGAGAGAGAGAGAGAGAGCCTCCAGTTTTGGGAGTTACATGTAGAGCTAGCGAGTAAGGGCACATACAAGGAGAGAGTCTTCTCCTGGATGTATTGAAATTTGAAACACAATTGTGGCCAGATTTTGTTGAGAAGGTTCCTAGTGTGAGTTTGCACTGAAGACCGTCGAGCCTGGATTCCCTGGAATAGAAAGGGGTGACATGCTGAGGTGGATTGCACAGGCAGCACTTGCTGCAACAGTATATGTTTGTGTTTGTGTCACTTTGTGACTCCTTATGCCATTAGTTAAAAAGGATGTTTTCACAAAACATGCAGATGGAAGTCGACGAGGGGCACACGCTTGGAGGAAGCAGAGCAGAGATGGCGCGTGTTTCCACATTCAACCAGTGTCTGCTGCTTCAGAATGAAGCAGGATATTAATTGAACTCGTTTTTGTGTTGATGCAGTACGGCAGTTGCCGTGGGGACTCAGAACCGCTGATTGCCTCTTCGACCAGGTTCGCTTTTCACAAGTCCAAGATTTGCATCTCGGCTGTCGAGAGCTGAAATGATGCTCTTGCGTGTTGTCAGCAGCTTATATTATACGCCAGCTTAGCTAGCTGAGCGGTCAGTGCACCTGATGTTGTTCTGCGGATGTTGCCCTGCCTCATCTACAAGGGAGTGTGGGTTTGAGTAGTGATCTAATGCGCAGCAAGGAAACGGCACTGGAGAAGGGGGATTTGCAAGTACAACGAACTGTCGTCGTGATCAGCAGTCACAACATGGCAACAAGGCGAATAGCAGAAATGACAAATCAAGGAGCACAGCAGCACAAGAGTGGACAATGGTGTATTCCGGTGACGAGGAAAACGCCTCTTCAGCGATTTCATTAAAATGGACGTTTTATCATTTTTTGAACGAACTTGAAACGGACTTATTCGGCCAAAAGAAGTGTCAAATGTTTAGCTCCTGACGGTCCGGTGTTCTGAAAATGGCAGACCCCTCTGGATGTATCTGGACTCGGCGGAAATCCAGATACATGCAGGGGGTCTGGCGTTTTCCGAATGTGCCGGACCCCCCTGGCTGTATGTGGACTTGGTGGAAATCCAGACACACTGAGGGGGTCTGGCGTTTTCAGAACACCGGACTCTTGGGAGCTAAAAAATTGACACACTTTTTGGGGCCAACCGTTCAAAAAATATGAAATGTCCGTTTAACGGAAATGGCAAGGCAATCACCGCAGCCACAGAGATGGCTCCCTGGTTTTGCTGGTCTCATAACTACTACTGTCCTCACCCGAATAGAACCCCCGGTGATTTTTATAGCTGTATTTGAGGCAACTGACAGTCCAGACGTGTGTAAACTTTAAATCTTTCAAAAGCAGTGCTGGTCCCCGGTTGGACCGGGCTCCCTTCCCCCAATCGCGAGCCTGCCGGCCGGACCGGCTGGTCGACTGGCCCGGCAGGCCCCCGGTCGAGTCCAGCGCATCATGCTGGGGGGGGGAGGGTACTGGGGATCGACGGGCGTTACTGCATTTGCGGAGCCCTTGGGAGGCTAGTGTCCTCTTCGAAAAAACAAACAGGGCCTTTTGAACCCCACTTCCACGTGTTTTCGTCAAAACACGGGGTCCTGTTTCTATATGGATTTTACTAGTTTCAGATTGATACTGCATCTAAGAGACCACAAACCCGCTACAGTAGGCAGGTGTTCATCCTCGACCGAAATGGAGAGGAGGATGGGAACAGCATGATTTAGCCCAGGCTTTGCTGTGTTTATATGCTTCTCAGATATCCCTATTCTGTGGGGAAAAAGTTATGGGTTGTGGTTTCTGCTCGTAAAATCAGAGTAGCAGTCCGAGGTGCAAGCCCAAGAATGAACCTTGCTCCACTACATGTATCTGGACAGCGCACGAGGCGAAATACTTTCGGACTGATGACCCACTGTATAAAGGAAAAACAAAAGGAAAGCGGACTGACGACTCACCATATAAGGGAAACACAAAAGGAAGCTCTCTGCCTGCACGAGCTGAAACCTCAACCCATAACTTTTCCAGTTTAGAGCTCGGTATCCCGAAGAGCTATAACTTTGGGCAAGCACCTCCCAACGGCATATGTCGTTCGGCCTCTAGAATACCAATGCCAGATGGCATAAACCAATAAAGAGGTATATGGTCGAATTGAAATTTGAAAGGCCACGGAGGGGTCAAGTAAATCAATTTACTCGACCCCTCCACGTAAAGGCCAACCTCATACTCCCTGGCCCCACCCGATAGTAGGCCCTCCCCCCTCTTGGGAACCCCCTCCAAAAAAAATTCGCACCTTCCAAATTTTTTTGCGGATTTGGACAGATCTTGAAGAGCGCAGTCCGAATCCGCCGACAAAAAAAAAAAGAAAAAGAAAAACCTCTGCATTTTTTTTGAAAACCGGTTCTCCGATTCAGCCCCGCTGGGCTGGTCCGGATCCAGGTGGGGAGGTGAACTGGCCGGTTGCCGGCCCAGCTTTGTTCAAAAGCGAGAAAGATTCATCCTTGCATCAGGAAAGGTTCATTGATAAGAAAAGAGAGAGAGAGAGAGAGAGAGAGAGAGAGAGAGAGAGAGAGAGAGAGAGAGAGAGAGAGAGAGAGAGAGAGATTTGGGGGAGGGAAGGAGGTTTCATTTTTTTTCCTTTTTCTGTATTGGGAGTTGAAACTCTTTTTGCCATATCTGTGACGTTGTGGCCTGCTGTGAAAAAAACTGTTCTTATCTGTCAGCAATTGGGTGTCGGGTATGCTGTATCTTCTTGCTGCTTTCTGCATCTGTGAGTAATTGGTTGTTTACAGGAGAACTATGTTCACCCTACGCACACGTGGGTATATGCGTGTGTGTGTGGGAGAGAGAGAGGRGGGGGGGGGGGGGGACACAGAGAGAGACTTGAACACCATCAGATTTGTAGATGGATGGATGTATGGAGCCAGGATATCTCAGTGATATTTCCATGTGTGCGGGCAGAGCCGCACTGGCTTAACTTGTAGTCTCTGGGATTTTGCGGATGGGAAAGTTGCTCAGGCATGACTTGCACCATGGGAGTGCCATTGCCCGCTCGCTGTTCCAGGTCGGTGCGGTAGATCAGCCAAAAGTTAGTCGGCAGACAGCAATGCCCTCTCTATCCGCCACTGCAGGGAGTCTACCTTGATCAGCCTAGACCTGGTAGCACTGAACCAGCGAATGGGCGAGATGATATCTACCTCTATTCTGACTTATGTTGTAACTCTGTGCCAAATTGACCTGCTGGGCTCCCGGCGCGCCCACAAACAGGTACAAACGGGCAGGCCTTGAAAAGAGGCCCCAAAGAGGCCTTGAAAAGGATCCAGGCCGACAGTCGACCGAAAAGTCAACAGTCAACTTGTCGACCTAGGCTCAACAACAAAAAATTCCTGGCCGTTGATCTGGAACGATCTAACAGTTGTCTGCAGGTTTTGGAAGATTCCAGCCTAGAGGAGTCCAGACCGAAACCGGGAATGGTCGGATGATTCAGGCCCTCGCATGGACCGATGCTGACCCTGAACAGCGTGAGTCAACGCTACAAAAGGTTGACCTCGCCACTGCTCGAGCATTCAGTCTTGCAAATTGCTTGCGGCAATGACGCTGTGCGCGAGATTGAAGAGGAGATGCTGGCGCCAGACTACTGGATGGGCGCCAGCCAGATATCATAGTAGTAGTGAGATCGGGAGAGGGCGGCCAAGACCGCGACCATAGATGCCGGCGAGGGAATGAGGACAGGAGAGAGAGAGTGTGTGGGTGATGTGAGTCGTCGTGCGTACGTACCTTGTTTCTTCAGATGTTTCGATTCTGCCCGCTGTTGGAGGATCGTTTAGCTGCGAGAAGCTGCTTCCACATCGTCCACGTGTTACATGGAGTGCCGACGTGGCACATTGAAGTGGATATTGCTGACTTGGCACATTGAGTGCGTATTGTTGGCATGGCACATTGAGTGCATATTGCTGATGTGGCACATCGAGTGCATACTCCTGGCGTGGCACATTAAGTGCATATTGCTGATGTGGCACATCGAGTGCATACTACTGGCGTGGCACATTGAGTGCATGTTGCTAATGTGGCAGAGGTGGGCAAATTTGAAGGAGAAGAGGGACTCGTATTTCTCCTTCCAACTGTCTATTCTTACCTCCTCTCTTTTTTGGGTACTGTGGACCTGAGAGAAACTTGTGGTAATGAGGAAACTTGTACTGCAGTGACTTTGAAGTTTGAACTGATGGAATTATTGGATTGATTAGCTCATGGCATTGCACCAAATTGTTATCTGCGACATGATTGGATGAGGAGACTGGGTTCATTACAATCAGGTATCGGAGCAAACTCACCTTATCTTGCCAAATTGCTGCTCGATTGAAGACGACCGCGGGATAGAAGTTGAAGATATCTCTCTGATAGGGTGTTGACGTGACACGTGCGGAGTGGTTATAAGTTATAACCATGTGCTTGTGTCCATGTGACACTTGTTGCCTGGTTCCGGCAAGGGAATAAATCGCCAAACTAGTCTCTCTCTGAAGGGGGTGCTGATGCAGCAAAAGCAGAGTGAATCTCTTCATAGGCCTGCGCTGACGTGACACTGACTGGTTGGTTCCCACGAGGGAATAAATCGTCAGTAGAAGTGACACCGATTGAAGAGCGCTGAAGAAAACAACCAAGTGCTGACGTTGCATACTCGCGATAGCATTGCCTACGCGGCATATTGATGAGAGAATTGCCTATGTGGCATACTCGCAATAGCACTGCCTATGTGGCATATATTGACGAGAGCATTGCCTACGCCGTATATTGGCGAGAGCATTGCCTACTTGGTATACTGGCGAGAGCATTGTCCACGTGGCATATCGACGATAGCGTTGCCTACGTAGCATGCTGAAGAGAGAAATGTTGTGGTTGTTGAAGATAAGCTGAGAAGAAACCAGAAGAACAACAGGATGATGTGTCCCGTTGAGTGTTGATATGAGCCAGACATTTGATTGACCCTGATCTGGACGTACCTCGTTGATGTGTTGATTGATGCTGACGTAGACTTACCTGTGTGGTTTCTGATGTTGTTTGGTCTGTGGCCTGTCTGTTGATGATTCCTGATCACACGGCTAGAAGGAACCCACACATACTGTAAACAACATCAAAAAGAATAATAGATTAAGACATTGACTACGTTACTGAACGTACATGTACGGGGCCTTTCCTTACGAAACGTACAGGTAATATCTGTACGGGAACTCATACGCCCCCATACGTCATCAAAAGAATCCGAAAAAAAAAAATGTGTTGTAACATCCCAAAACAAGCAACATTTGCTTGAGCACCATTTGCAGATTCCTATTAGACTTGGAGAAAAAAAATGAAAACAGTAAAACAAAATTAAAAAAGTCGTACGGGGCCTTGAGTACAAGTAGCTTACGAGAAATGAGTACAACTCGTACTCGTACAGGGGTGAGTACAAGTCGCAACGTAGGACATTGATAATTATTATTGAATTTTATTTATTTTCTCTTTGTTGTTTTGAATTCCTAACAAGACTGCAAAACAAATAATTGTATAGTCTGATTATGTTGAATCTTCAAGGATGACCTCCTTGTGGAGCAGCCTGCGACTGTCTGAGTTGACAAAGTTCATTCCCTTGTTTCTCCACCCGGTCTCACTGACGTTGTACGCAGACGAAGAACTGTGTACATGGTGGCAAGTGAACGCCCGCAGGGATCAAGAAAAGTTGAAATTGTCGCAGGCCGTGACTGAAATCCATGCGGTTGGCCCAGCTGCAGAAGCCCATGTTCGGGGTCAATTTGATTGGTGCAGTTTTGACGAATAGTTGGACCAGGCTGTGAGGGGAGTTGATCGCCTCCGTGTGGCAGAAGAAATAAACTTGGTCTTAGCCAGGGCCTGTCATAGTCTGGAGCAATTTGTCGATGAAATGCTGGCCAGAGATGTAATAAGCTACATAGCACTGTGTTCGCGTTCGGAGGCGAACGCGAACATGTTCGCTCGAACGTGAACAAGCGCCAAAAACCCTCCGAACACGAACATTAAAAAAAA
>BFEA01000699.1:669784-686600 GCA_003427395.1 Chara braunii | reverse complement strand
ACCCGTGCACGGTCGGGGGTCCGGCGTTCCCGAAACACCCTACCCCCTCCACCCTTTTCGGATGGAGGTCCGGCGGATTGGAAACGCCGGACCTCCGACACCCGTGTTCGGTCGGGGTCCAGCGTTCCCGAAACGCCCTACCCCCTCCACCCTTTTCGGATGCAGGTCCGGCGGATTGGAAACGCCGGACCTCCGACACCCGTGCTCGGTCGGGGGTCTGGCGTTCCCGAAACGCCCTATCCCTTCCACCCTTTTCGGATGGAGGTCCGGCAGATTGGAAACGCCAGACCTCCGACACCCGTGCTCGGTCGGGGGTCCGGCGTTCCCGAAACGCCCTACCCCTTCCACCCTTTCCGTATGGGGGTCCGGCGTGTTGGAAACGCCGGACCTCCGACACCCATGCACGGTCAGGGGTCCGGCGTTCCCGAAACGCCCTACCCCCTCCACCCTTTTCGGATGGAGATCCGGCGGATTGGAAACGCCGGACCTCCGACACCCGCGCTCGGTCGAGGGTCCGGCGTTCCCGAAACACCCTACCTCCTCCACCCTTTTCGGATGCAGGTCCGGCGGATTGGAAACGGACCTCCGACACCCATGCTCGGTCGGGGATCCGGCGTTCCCGAAATGCCCTACCTCCTCCACCCTTTTCAGATGGAGGTCCGGCGGATTGGAAACGCCGGACCTCCGACACCCGTGCTCGGTCGGGGGTCCGGCGTTCCCGAAATGCCCTACCCCCTCCACCCTTTTTCAGATGGGGGTTTGGCGTATTGGAAACGCCGGACCTCCGACGTCGGCACGGATGACGGGGGCCCGGGGGTCGAGCGTTCCCGAAACGCCCTGCCCCCGCCATCCTTCCTGGGTGGGGAGGGGGGCCCATCGGAATGGGAACCCTCGACCCCCTGCCTCGAAAGGATGGCGAGGGTCCGGCGGACTGAGAACGCCGGACCCCTCGACCATGCACGGTTGTCTGGTATGCAGTGTTCCCGATTTCGCAAACCCCCCTTGCCGAAAGGATGGCGGGTGTATGGCAGGTCACGTGCCTTCTTGAATGTCTCGGACCACGTGCAAGTGCTTCTGTGTGTTGCTCATTGCTGTTCCCCTGCCCGTCTTTGTTTTGCCTTTGCCCCCGGCAGGTAAACCTGGTGCGCCGACCTCTGCTCAAAATAAACGGTACGGCAGGTCTAAGACTTACAACGACAAACCGTGGGCTCTTGACTGGGTAGGCGGTTTGCATAAACCGGGGTGTGGGGCTGTTATCTTCTTGAGCGATGACAATGGCGCCACTTGGTACTGTTGTGGGGGTGTGGAGATATCCGAGGTGGGCAGGAAGACCTACGAAGGGAGGACGTTCAGGACCTTCTTCCTCACGTCCATCTTCGACAGCGCTGGGACAGACTGGGTCAAGGAAGACAAGAAGGTCTCCCTTGACCTGCGTCTCTTCCAAGGATACGTCGTCAAGGCTTTCTCCATGAAAGCGTTTGACGTGCGTGGGGACGAAACTGAATTCTGCATGCTTTCTCCGGAAGAATTTCACAGCAAAACAAACGCCACCCGCGTCACTGGCTGCCTTCCTGTCGTCGACAGTTCTTTTCGGATGAGCAAACCTTTGGTCAAATTCAACAGTCCGATGGACCTGCTGCCAGGTGTGGTTAAGCGGTACAGTGAAGACTTCTCGAAGCTGCCGCCAGACCAGCAAGCGGACTGTGTTTTTTTGCCCTTCGAGGCGGGTTCCAAGAGCAGGCGACAAACGCCGTCCGCAACGACAGGGAAGACAAAGCAGTTGTCGGGTGGGCCGTCGGGCGTGAATCTTCCCTCGCCCTCCATGAGGGGAGGTCGTGATTTGGCTCAAGGTTCAAGCAAGGCAACGGAGTTTGATGACAGGCTTCTGCACCAGCGCAATGTTGGCCGTGAAAATTTCCAGGGCAGTGCAGTTGCCCTGGACGAGGACAACGACGAGGACGAGGAAGGAGGAAGTGCCGGCCCGCATGACGACGGCGGTAATGAAGCAGATGTGGAAGGTGGGGATGACAACATGCAGGACCGGGGCGCGCTTGCTGATGAGGACGCCGACACGCCAATGCATGATCATGACATCTCCCCCGCCGGCGCTGTGGGAGCCGCACGTGGTCAGCCCTCGACATCCCGTGGGATTTTGCTATCGCAAAGAAGGAGTAAGGGTGGGCACGACTCACATGCAATGCAAGGACCGAAGGCGAAGAAAAGGACAAAGGAGACTTCTCCGTCTGCTTCTACTCACAAGAGGCAAACCAGGATTGACATTGTTAATGAGGCTCGTGGAGCTTTGACAGCGTCCCAGGAGGCGTGGCCTCCTCGGAAAAACAGCCAAGGGGGGCGATCTGGGGGTCAAGGCGGTGGCCGTGGGGGCGGTGGCCGTGGCGGGGCGCGGAAAGGCTCCCAGAGGGTGAGACCACAGGAGCTGCGGGACTCGGGAGATGAGGGCGAGGGAGTGGATCCTCGCATGCCCGAAGATGCTGATGAGCCGGTTCAGCGCGTCGCGCCCATCGACACTACGCGTTGTTTCTTCCTCGAGTACGACGACCAAGGCTTTGCTACGCAAGACGTCTATGCTCTTCGCGTGGACGTCATGAGAATCAAACGCATTCCCCGCGGAAGGATTCTTTTCAACCACCGCTTGTTGTCTGAAAACATTATGCGAGGCATCGAGAATGTCATCGAAAGCTCCATCAGCACGGACCCGGGGGCGTGGGATAGGCCCGAGCTCGTGCTTGCGCCAGTTGACCGCAATAACATTGTCGACGGCCAGGGAAGACGGATCACGCCGACCGAATTCTTGGAAAGGGACCCGACAGAGTTCAACTGGTATGGTGTCTGTGGTCAGCATACCATTGAGGTCATGAAGAGATTGGTCAGAAAGGACTCCCCGACAGTTAAAGTTTATGGCCTCAACGCGTACTCTAAGGTGCGGGTCGTCTATTTCGGAGATGATCAAACACGAGGGTATTTCAATGTCTCCTGCTTCGACAACACATGCGAAAATCGCTCCATGATGTTGTCATTCCAGGACGCTGTCCGTGACATCAGGCAATGGTGGATAGACAACAATAGAATCGAGGCCCCCAAAGCCAAGGTCAGCGAGAAGGATGAGGTGGCCGTTGCACATCAGAAGACGTGGCAAAACTTCTTGAGGGCCTGCATGGGGAAGACATGCGACAAGGCGTTTGTAAAGCAAGCTTTCGAGAACGCGTACAGTAAGGATTGGGGTAATAAACTTCGGGGCTACATGAACCTTGCCACATTTAGTGTCGCAGTGTGGCCGCTGGTCGAGAAGTTCTTCGAGATGTTCAACGAAGGAAAGCTGTCAGTTGGCGATGGCAAAATCCCGCTTGACATGCCCGGGAGGATGGAAGGCCGCCTGCCAGGCCCGTACACCGACGAGACCAAGGGACAAAGAACATTGTACCATTACATATATGCAACAGATGGTCCCAAAGGCTCCACCGTGTCGTGGAAGGATCTTTGTCCTTCCTACTTCAAAAATTTTGGGGATTTGACATGTCGTGAGAGGGAAGTTGCGTTGCTCCTGCTCATGAAGGGGAAGGTGGTCGCAACGAACGTCAAGGTCTTGCCTCCAAGAGTGAACACAGAGTGTCTCCTCGACGTCATGCGAAAGGAGCGGTACATGGTGCGTATGTTCAATTATCTTCTGTTCCGCGCGGAGGGAAGGGCGGCCGACGAATGGAACGACGCGTTCTTCATGTCGTACAAGGACCTTGAAGACAGGTATAGGCCAAACAGTCTGTGCGCTGCTGAATGGGAGAAGGAACGGGACAAGTTACATGTCAATAAGGTAAAGATGGTCCCTCGACGACTTGGAGGAGTGGAGGAGGCAAGGCAAGGTCCGGGCTTGGGGCCTACGGCGGCAATGTATAAAGAGGCTCCGTTTCACCTTAAGGTCTTCATATACACTGCAATCGATAAGCTCGATTTGCTTCGCGCCGAGGTGAAATGGATCGCCTCCAGCGCGCGTCATATTGTGTGGGACAAGCTTGGCAAACAAACGACGTTGCTACCTGTGTGCATGCCATCAAAGGAAGTGTTGGCAGCGCCCGACGACATCGTCGCTGCAACGCAAAAAATGACATGCAGGGCCGCCATCGTGGACATCCCATCCTCGAACCTCAGCACGGCGTGGACCTCTCACGAATTTGATGCCTTGCACACACTGATGACCAAGTGTTGTGGCTAGAATTGGGTCTTTTTCTTCTTTGCGCCGCAGAAGGTGCAAAGCGATGTTCTGCGTCACTTGTTCCGCTGGGAGGACGTCGAAGTCATCCCCAGGACCTGAAAACGGGTGGACAGGCCGCCGAACGACATCACACAATACGACAATATGGCTACGACGAGTCGAGATATGATGGTCATTGTCCTGCACGCCGAGGGAGGGGATCTAAAAAAAGTAACTGTCAAACCCCGACTCCACAACGACCTCACAACCGTGCACGTTGTGGAGGAGAAGTTCGGGAAGTGTCAAGGAAAACACGGTGGGATAAAGGGCGATGATAGTGCGGTGTATTCCATCTGGGAGCGAGAGCCTGGAAAGTTGCGTTCGCTGTGCGGGTCATTTGTCGAAGAGGCGGAAGGTATGCTTTTGTTGGGTAGAGCGCATGCAGGTCTTGTGTGGGAGTTATTACTGGCAGGTAATAATGTCATTGCCTGCGTCGAGTCGGCCAAGGACATTGCATATCTGACAAAGTTCATCAATATACTAATGAAGGATGAGATATTCGCCTGTCATGTCGAGAAGCCACGTTGCAAACATCGTAGCAACAGGGACATGTTCCACAAGTTGGGACGCAAAAGACTGAAGGTGTGGGAATACCTGTTCCGCAAGGACGGCTTGACGGGAATTACATCTACAGGAAAGCAAAGGTGAGAGAGACCCTGAAACATTATCACGGTGCTCTTACTGGCGCCTTTGAGACTTTTGTTGCTCGATGCGAGATCCTGAAGTTCGATCTTCATAAAGACCAGCTGACGTCCAAGGACTACACTGACCTCGCGAAATCGGGTGATGGCTTTAACCCCGTCGACAGCGAGGAAGACTCTTCGGAGTCCGACTTCGAATTGGGCGAGGATAAGGGTGGTGAAGGTCCGGGCGGTGGCATGGTGCGGTCACACGATGAAGGGACCGTTCGCTCGTATGAAAGACCCATACCGGTGGCCGTCCACAGTGTTGGCTCGATGGTGGCCCCCATGGAGGGCACCGGTTTGCCAAACATGGGAATATGTGGTCCCAATGATGAAGATGACATTGATATGCCAGGCGAGGCGTCGAAGCTCGCACCAGGCGATCCAATTCCTCTCGGCTATTGTGCTGATCCGACCACAATTTATTTCTTGGGGGGCAAACACGCCCGCACTGGTGAGGACAAGTGGGGCCATGACATCGTGTGGCATGAGGGCATTTTTTAGCCTTGCATCCAAGATGGGGAGTGAAAGATGGCGGTCAAATACACACGCGAATGGCAGACGTTTCGCCGGATGTCAAAGGACACTTGGCTGAAAACGACGAAACTCGCGATTATGTACCGCGTGCAAAAGGGGAATCCGGGGCAGAGCGAGGGTGCTATCAAAGACAAGGCCAAAGAATTGTTTTCTGTATTGCGAGACAATCAGCAGTTGGAGTACAGTTGGAAATTTTACTCCCTGCGAACGAGTCCCTCATATGGGTCAATCGACTGGAAGGTCAATCAAACTATCGGAACCATGGAGGAGAGCAGCTTTCAGGATGCCGTGCCTTTGTCGGCATCGCCCTCCGTACCCACGCATGCAGGGCAGAGGGAGGATGGCGGGACTACTGTGGTGAAGACTCAAGAGGTTTACATGACGTCTATGCCGCAAATCTCCGTCGCCACGACAGAACCGTCCAAACGCATGGATGTGTCAAACGCATTGTCACCAGATGCAGGTGCCACGTACGGGAGTTTATTACTGACATGCGTCGCATTAGAAGGCACATCCGAAATGCAGTCAGAGTCAGGTGTTGGCCTGCGCGTGCCGGACTGTCAGTTGCAATCGGAGTTATGCACAGGCAAAGGTGATGCACAATCACCGCTGACACCATAGGGAGGGGCCACTGCGGATGGTGGGAATGGAGGGGATGTGGAGGGAATCCTCCATCCTCGCAATCTTGAGACCTTAACCGATGATTTTGATTATGGGGGTGAGGGTGGAAATGACGTGGTCAATACGAGGGGAGTGTGAAATGATCGGTGAGGCGGGAGGGGGGCAATGGAGAAGGAGAAACCAACGATATGATTACAATGTTATTCTTTTCTTTGTTGATTGAAATCGCACAATTAACTCGTTTGTTTTTAGTTTCAAATGGAACTAGTATTAGTCTTCGCAGGCACTACGACCACCTGATTTTCTTTTATGTATATATATATTTTTCCTCAATATTACGTTCAACCTAAGATGTTTAGGATACTTGCCCTTTTGGACGTGGATGAGTGTTTGTGGATGTATTCGGACTTGGATCTCTCTTTCTCCCTCTCTCTCTCTCTCTCTCTCTCTCTCTCTCTCTCTCTCTCTCTCTCTCGCGCGCGCGCGCGCGCGCGCGCGCGCTCTCTCTCATTCCGACTTGGATGTGTGTATGTGGACGTATGCAATGAGGGTGGCCAAGGTGCGAGGAATAAATAATTGATTGTATACGTGAATGTCGTAAATGCACGTAAAAGATTAGAGAAACATTGAAAACATGTATTGCATGCATTAGCTCCCACAAAGCATTTGGTCATGCACTCACCATCCTTTCCCCATCCGCCCGCGTGAATGTCGTCTTCCTCATGTTTGTGGTGTGCAGTGCAAATGACAACAACTGATACAAGATTGTCCAAAAGAGGATGGACAATGCATCTCGCAACTTCGTCTTTATCAAAGAGGAAGACGGCGGCCTTGACGCGTATCATCCGTGAATACGGGAATAGGTATCCCATAGCCACCACACACGACGTATACATGAACGAGGTGTTGCAACTCACTCGCAACGATTTCCTTTTACTCGTTGTAGAACGTCAGTGGTTAAACGACAATGTCATCAACTTTTACCTCAATCTCATAGCATTGGACAACTGGTGTAGAATACAACACGTAGAATGTGACGCGGAGAATGAGATAGTTATTAGAGAAGGAAAGGGTCGCATTCCTAGAGTATCGGTGCTGAGCTCATTTTTGTTCGTCAAACTTTTCGACAATGAAATGAGATATAGAGGTCGAGAGGTAAAACGCTGGTGTCAGGACGTTATTATAAGTGACATGGACTTGATTATTGCTTCTTTCCATATCGAACACAAGAACCACTGGACCCTTGTCGTGGCTGACTTCAGGAGGAGGAAGTTCGAATTTTACGACTCCCTCGACCCCGACATGGAGTTGGCGAGAAAGGTGACCGGCGGGKTTGCAAAGTTTATATTCGAAAGATCGAAATCGCAAGGCAAAGAGGTGGACATGAAACCATTCAATCATATATGGAATGTAGAGGGCATTCCGAAGCAACACGACACGAACGAGTGCGGGGTCTTTGTGCTCACGTACGCATCACTGTTGACACGGGGCCAACTTCCACCTTTCTTTTTCACCGCTGATGATATACCCGCAATACGTCGTCGAATGGCTTTGGACACAGTGGTTCGTGAGTAGTGTGTATATGATAATCCATAATATGATTTGGAGGGGGGACGGATGCCACAAGATGGTTTGTGACAAAAACAAGGTATATAAGGTGTCAAATATTACTCGATACGCTGTGCCACTTGACCCTTGCAATTTACCACATATCCCTTACACCTCACCCCTTACACCTTACCCCGTTCACCTCACACCTTGCCCCTTACACCTTACCCCTTACACCTTACCCCTCACCCCTTACACCTTACACCTTACACCTTACACCTTACCCCGTACCCCATACACCAAACATCTCTTTGTAATGGTTTTTGCACCTAAATCAGCTCAAAAATGACAATTTCAATTTCGTTCAAAAAATATAAAATGTTCGTTTTGACGAAATCGCTGTTCTAACGCAATATCCGTGGGACCACATCATGCGGCACTGGCTGCATAATACCCATGAGATAAAACTAGGTCCTCCGGGGTGTGAGTCCCACCGGTCCGGTATCATAGGCAAGGTGCAGAAAAAGCAGGAACAAAGGGATATGCTAGGGGGAGAGTGAGGGATAGACGGATAGGTCGAAGAGCCTGGGAAAGATGACGGGGTAGTTGTCGCTTCAAGAGGGGTTGCCATCTCGCGCCTCAGTGCTTCCCTTGCGGATGACTTGTACTTCTCCGTAGTGAGGCTCCGTCAGGGGCGAAGCTTCTTTCCACGGAATGAGTCGTTCATTCATTGGGCACTTCTTTGGTGGTTGGAGGCGAGTCAGTCCGTCCACATTTCTGTGCTGCTTGGTCTCGCGGTGGCGGATGTCGAAATCGTAGTCTTGCAACCTCACTGCCCACCTTCCCAAGGTTCCCGTATAATTCGTGTTGTTCCGTAAGGATAACAACGGTTGATGATCCGTCACGAGAACGAACTTCTGGCCGTGGAGATACGGTCGAAAGTGTTGGATTCCCCACACAACCGTCAAACATTCACCTTTGCAAGCTTCGTAATTCGCTTGTGTCTGGCTCGGTGTCTTCGACCCGTATTCGATAACGTGCTCCTTTCCGTTTGTTCCCTCCTGAGTCAGCACCGCCGATATCGCTTGTGGCTGCCAATCGGTTTGCAGAGCGAAATGTTTCGTTGGATCTGGGCGTGCCAGGATCGACGCAGTAGTCAGGATCCTTTTGAGCGCCTGAAAAGCCGCCTCGCACTCCGGCGTCCAGATCAGTTGTTCTTCTTTCTTCAGTAAGTTGGTCAGAGGTTTGGCGACACGAGCAAACCCTTGGAAGAACCGTCGATAATATGAGGCCAAGCCGAGGAAGGCTCGAACTTGAGTGAGCGTGACAGGCACCAGTGTTTCTTGCACTGCTGCCACTTTCCTTGGATCCGGTTTCAAGCCATCCACTGTGACGATGTACCCCAAGAATGAGATTTCCGAGAGGAAAAACTCGCTTGTCTCCAAGGTTACTTTGAACCCCACGTCTTTCAATGCATGCAAGACCCACTCAACATGTTCCACATGGTACTTGTATGTTTTGAAAAAAAACAAGATATCATCCATATACACAATCACACAAAAAATTACCAGTGGTTGGGTCAGGCGGGTTTTGTTAACGAATTCTGCGAAAGCCAAATTCATGGCTCGCTAGAACGTCGTGGGTGCGTTGCATATTCCCACAGGACATCTCACCCACTGCCACGTGCCCTCGAACAAGACAAAGGTTGTTTTGGGCCTGTCTTCCAGTCGTATTGCAACATGGTGGAAACCGTATCGAATTTCGGAAAAACTTGCGCAGAGCTGATGACATCTAGAAGACCGTCGGTACGGGATAAGGGATAAACGTCCTTGGTGGTTATGGCATTTAATTTTCAGTAGTCAACGCAAACGCGGACAGTCCCATTTCATTTCGGCACGACAACCACCGGGAACGCCCTAGGACCCAAGGAGGGTTCCACCCACCCGAGACGCTCAAACTCCTGTACTTTTTCCAAGGGTAGCTGTCGTTCTTTTAATGAGTATCGGTACGGTCGTCTGTGTATTGGGGCGTGGTCCCCGACATCAATCTCGTGCCTTATCAGGTGTGTCGGTCCTATATCATGGTCTTGAATACTGACCGCCTCGGGGAAAGCCTGTATCACCGCAAGAAGGAGGCGTCAATATTCGTTGGGTACATGAGCAGGAATCTGAATATCGATACTCCTGCTAAGAAGGGAGACCGTTGATGTGACAGTTGGGACCCGAGCGGTTTCCTTTTGGGAAGCTCCAAACAGGGAGTTGTCGGTTTTTACCGAGTGTACGGTGGCTATGAGTTGACTATCTGTCGGAGTGACCGGTTCGTTTTCCGTTTCGGTTTCCCCATCGATTTTAGCTTCGATCAAGGGTTCCACTAAAAAGGACTGCAGGAGTTCCCTCAGGCCCCATGAGTTTTCAGGGGTCGCGGGCTGAAACTCTATCCCTTCGTCCAAAAGCATGGCGGCCTTGACGTCTGTGAGTAGGGTTCGCGGGGCCCTAAACGATAGGTCGCATAGCCCCCTAAGATCGGCAAATCTCTCCGAGAGGGGGTCCGTTCCACGATACACAGGGACGCAGGGGGTTCCGAGAGGTGAATTATTTGTGACACCCTCAACAATGGTTCCCCTGTCACGGTAGAGAAGAACAACTAACCCCAGCTAGACTCACTCTAGCTAACATTTGTCGATGCGTATCGCCACAGTTGGCGGAACCGGTCTTGAATTCGTATCGGATACCGGTCGGGTTCGTCCGCATCCTCGGTTCTTGTCGAGGGTCTCTCTTCGCCCATTGACACCCATCGAACCATGTTGACTCTGTGAACCTCGGTGGAAATGTGAAGGGTGTTGTGCGCGTACACGTATGGTCATTCTTATGGGTATCGTTTGGGGCTTAGTGTGGGCCGAGGTGAGCACCATCTTAGAACTGTCAAAATGCATCTGCGCGCCTACCGCCGCCTGCCACGGGATTCCTAGCAATACATCATACGCCTGCACATCTAACAAAATTGCATCACACAAACAGTGCACCCGCCTGACTCTTATAGGAACATCCATAATATGTCCCTTGCATTGAATACTATCTTATGTGGCCGATACATACAACTTGTCAGGTCAGAAGGGCTGAACCTGCTTCTCCTGACCCAAACGTTTTGTCAAGCTCCAAGAGATAGCTACGGCCGACGATCCCGAATTCAGGATCGCGGCCAAGGGACTTCCCTATACCTCACAATCAGACTCGATACTTTTCCAGGTAATCGGGTACACCCGAAGAAACACCTCGGGTTTCTCGAGTGGCGGATCCACGGCGTGGATCATCCCGACTCGGTTGGCCGCGTGAGTTTTCGAGGTGGATGGTTGAGTTTCGATATCTACCGACGGGTCATGGATTGCCAACTTTTTACCCCTTCGGCCTTCTCTGAACCGGCGACGGTTCTTCAAGCATCTTTCAATTAGTTTCTCATTGGTGGCTTCTGAAATGGTCAGCACGTAGGGAATAGGTACTAGCTTCCGCAGATCCAAAGCTTTCAGAGCATCTAGTACGTCGATTTGGCAATCCTTGTATTCGGGACTCGGTGTCGTGGGATCTTCGAACTCAGGTCTCCACGGTCCTTCCCCAGCAACTTCCGAGCTCGGTTAAAGGCACCACAACCATCACAAGTTGTGCGGCTATCTCTTTCATCGAGGGTTTATCTACTTCCCGTCCTCCTTGCGTCTGTATAGGGCGTCGGGAGGGCGAGGAAGAAGATGGGGCCCTTCGGTCCGTTTTTTTTTTGGCTGGTCCTAACCTGAAATGGAGTTCGAACATCCGAGTCGTAGCAGAATAGCTATAGCGCCGGACACCTGATGGGTCATCTTCGTCAGATTCCGAGTCCAACCCCACATCGTAATTTTCTTTCCCATACTTGATAGCATACTGGATTAGCTCAGTCAAGGTATGCTCAATTGGGTTGCATTTCTTACGGATCTTTTTCCGCACTCGGGAATCGAATAATCCCCGGACGAAATCAGTTCACACCATTTTCTCATCAACCCTAGAGCGTTTGGCCAGGTACGTGAAGCGCTCCACGTACCTCGCCAGAGTTTCCCGGGGTTGTTGAGTGTATTCCTTGATTAGGCGTAAACATTGGCCCGACGTGATGTGATCATAGCGTTCGAGAAATTTTCTCTGGAAAGTGGGCCAGTTGGTATAGACGTTTTGTCCATACCATTCGAACGCTGTCCCTGCTAACCTTCCCGGAATCCATTCCCAAAGTAATTGGTCCGTCCAGCCTTGGGCCTTCACGGCCGCCAGCCAAGTACGTGGGTCCGTTTCGTCTTCGGAGAAGATTGGAACCTCTGAAGGCGGAGGGACAAAGTACAGGGGATGGTCAGCCATCCCCGCATGATTATCAACTCCCTGTTCTGGTTCCACCATGGCGCGGGGTTGGTTTCGCCCCCGCCCCTTTGGCTGGTTATGATTGGCTTCCGTGGTCCGAGGGCGCCGGGGCGTGAGCCTATCCGTAATTAAGACAAGCCAAAGAAGAAGAATAATCTACGAAATAAATAGCAAATCCTAACAAAAATGGACAGCTGTCTCAAAGGGGACCTCGGCTATGTATCACCCACCGTTGTGACCGCGGGCCATTTGACCGCACCCGGTCGGCATTCGGACCGCAGCAGGCGGCGCCCGCGGCCAAGTGCGGTCGAAAAACCTCGGCATTTTTAAATCCTGGGATAATAGTTCAAAAAATAAACTAAAAATATGGGGTTGTAGGTTTTTATGCGCTCTACAACTGTATATTTTTAGTTTTATTTTTTGACTTCTTTTTCGATTTTTAAAAGAATGAAAAACAGAAATCCCTCAGGCAAAAGTTCTTCACTTTATTCTTTTAGTAAGAAAAATAAAGGATTTTGTTTGATTTTTATCTCAAATTTGGTAATGAATATTAATATAACCCCAAGGCAAAAGTTGTTCATTCTATTTTTGGGCATAACATATATTTTTTTCAGATTTGCCTGAATTCTTTTTTTTTTCTTTTTTTTTTTTATGACCACGGACCGCGGTCATGACCGCGGCCTCGCGACCGAAACCATGGTCCGCGGTCGTGCCCGCAGCGACCGTGACCGCGGGGAATTCATAGGACCTCGGAGCCGAAACAAATCAGCTCTGATACCAACCTCACGCCCCACGCAGCGTTCCATACTTCGGACGCCGATCAGAGTTATTAGGGGTGTGGACGAGGATTTTTTGCCGTGGGGGTTGAGTCATCCGAACGAAACAGGGGACTCTTGCTTCGGCCTGAGATGCCTGGGCGGGGGTTTGGGTTGTCGCCGACGGCGAATGAGGGGAGGACGAGGTCCTATAGCCCAATCGTCATCTTTTTTTTTTCGGAAAAAAAAAAAATAACAGATGAAAGGAGAGGAGACGAAAGACGAAGCGGACGGGGTCAAAATTTCGTTCCCCGAGGCGCAGCGTTCGCTCGGGCCTTGGGGGTGGAGGCCCCGAAAACAGGTTCAGGCTTCGTTGTCGGACTCCTCTAGTCTGTGCGGACGACGCGGCACGGGCTCCCCCGGGGTCGGACAGGTTGACGAAACCCAGGTTTGGAAATGGGCATGGAGTGCAGCCGCGTTGCGGGAGAGTTCGGGGAATCGGGTAGCCCCTTCGTACCCCAGCACCAATCGTCGCCACGAGCACAAGTCACCCTGACGACACGAGTGACAATTGAACCGCGGTCACCAGGAGGCGTGCACGGCGGACCAAGGCAACACCATGAGGTCGGTGTACAGCAAAATTAAAGGCGGGGAGGCAAATCGCTCAATCAGCGCAAMCCCACTCCCGCCTATATGGCATGCCTGGGTCGGGTTATAAAGGTGGATTGGCTCAGTGCGCCGCAGCAGGCTCCACACTTCTGCATCGCAGTAGATGCCATCATCGTCTGCGATCGGAAAGGGCGGAAGCGCGCTGCGACACTCTGAGGCCAGCTCCGAGCTCGGGCGACGACCTGCGCTTCCATCCGTCGAGACGATACCTGACTCCATGGGAAGATCAACGAATGTCGTTGAAGAAGGACGCGCCCAACTTTCTTTCTCCGTCTCTTCTCTGTATCATCAACCTGAACGTGGTGTCGAGCACCCGTGGTGGATACAAAGAGGTCGACCGCTTCGCAAGGAAGCGGCTGGCCGGTCTCTCTGAAAGTGTCCACCTCCTCTTGGGGTTCTGACCATCGCCTGGAGAGAGAGAGAGAGAGAGAGAGAGAGAGAGAGAGAGAGAGAGAGAGAGAGAGAGAGAGAGAGAGAGAGAGAGAGAGAGAGAGAGAGAGNGAGAGAGAGAGAGAGAGAGAGAGAGAGAGAGAGAGAGAGAGAGAGAGAGAGAGAGAGAGAGAGAGAGAGACGGCGAAAGGAGGTTGGCACGTATCACACACTCTAGCGCAAATAATCAAATGGAAAGGGAGCCAGGAAGGACCGATGCATTCATGCCCACATGCAAGCAATCGACACTCCATACCTCGATACTTCCGCTCATCAGGCCCAGCGGCGCATACACACACGCATACCCATAGAGTCTTCAATGAACCATTCAACATCCATAGACTTTCGTACCCGACATGCGCAACAGATTACCCAACCTTTGGAGTCGTGCACACATCACACGGGGAAAAAGCAGCAATGGAGAAAAAACTCGGTCTTCAAAATACAGAATTCTCTCAACTGGCCACTCCGGGCCCAGTCCCCAATCCGTCAAAACCATCCACAACCATAGCCACAAGCCCCTGCCGCTGTCGGCGTCTGTTTCCACCATCGCTCAGTCCCTCCGACTGCCTTACCCCAAGTCTACCGCTAACTCTGCCACCCGCCGTCACTCCGCCCACCACGGGCACGTCGAGCCTTTCCGGCGCCGCAAGCTTGCGCAGCTTGCAGCCGAGATCAAAGATAGTGAGAGGAAGGGATTGCAGGAATTTATAGTGTGGAAGGCGGCGGAGAGGCTGCGCGAAGCGAGGGGTGTAGATGGTCAGGACAGAAGAAGGGCAGACGTTCCATAGAGCTCTAGTTGATGAATAGAAATTTTCTTCCATGATAAGTTCTCTTTGACTTTGCTTTCTCTATCTTTTTTTAATTCGTGAATATTTTTGAAAATAAATTGTTCTTTTTCTTCCAAAATAAAACTTTCTGTATGTTTTTCTTGAATCCTATTATCAGATAAATTAGATAATGATAAGAATATATTCATTATCTTTTCAGATGCCTTATGAAATGCTTCTTTAGGGGTTATACTTCCATTTGTCCAAATTTCTAATAAGGGTCTAAAGTTGCGAATCGAATGTTCTGCGTGATTGGGGTGGTCATCCAAGTGGGTTGCGCTTCCCACGAGCACCACATTGCCCCGACCATCCCAATCAGACAGCCAATCGTTCGTAGGGAACGGAGAAAGAGGGGATCGGACTTCGCTTAGAGGGAAGACGAAGAGACATGCAGGAGGGAGATGCCCAGCAAGAAGGGAAGATGGCGCGAGGATGCAGAGCGGGGGAACAGGTTTACGCAGCGCGCAAAAAATCAAAAACCGCCGCGCCCAAAATTCAAAATTCCTACTCCCGCTAAGTCCCAACTGTTTCTTGCATTTCTTGGCGCGGGCGCTAACCGGCTACGCCAGACCCGAATCACATGTTCTATTCCACCCCCACTCCCTTTAAACAAAAAGGACAAAGAAAAAGAAAATGAAACACCGCTTTCCGCCATCATCTTGAATCCATACTTCGGGGTTCTACGTGGGATTTTCCCTTAGGGGTACGGGAACCGCCGAGTGCGGATCCTGGCTTATCACAGGTAGGCTGTTGACTTGGGGGCCCGGCTAATGCAAAGACCGAGCATTTTGCCAGTACCTGCTTGTCCCATGTATTTTCCCCACCCCTGTCAAGTAACAGCAGTCTCCAGGGCCAAAACTCTCCCACACACCAAGCACAATCCACAGTATTCCATACACACATACACAGTCGTTGGCTATCTATGGCTGAGTGGGTGTGGTGAGTGGGTTCTATGGCTGTAACAGTTTAGTTTCTCTGACTTGCTGCCCTTCTTATCAGAGGTTCGGACCTACAGTCTGCTAGGATTGCCAGGTTGGTGTGAGTAAAGTCGACCACTTTTCTCTCTCAGGGGTATCGCTAACTCTGGGCAACGTGGTGAGTCCTTATCCATAAGTCAAATGCATCCTGGGAGGACTGTTGGATTTCCGCCTCCTGATGCATATCCTTAGAAGACTGTCGGGGTCCCACCTCCTGATGCATCCTAGGAAGACTGTTGTGGTTCCACCTCCTGATGAGTAGGTGAAAGTCAGACCAAACAGTCTGGAACTGTCGTACTTTTTTTTATTTTTTTGGGGCCATCTGATTGTATTTGGATTCGAACTTGGGCCTGTATTTCAACAGTTTCTGGGTGTACCAACTGAGCCAGGCCCGTTGGCAGGCATGCTTCTCTATGGAGTTGTGTGTACTAGCAAACATGACAACACACTCACACCTCTCCTGATGAGTAGGTGAAAGTGTGACGAAACAGTCTGCCAGAGTTATGCTTTTCGGATTTCTTTCTGGCCATCTGATTGTGTATCTGGATTCGACTTGGGCTTATATTCGCAGCCCTTAGGCTGTAGTATAGCGGGCTTCCGCGTCTGTGTCAAGGTGTCGCATTTTTGGCGGCGGGCGACCAGGACGCAAAGTGGGTTCTTTAGGGGGCAAAAAAATCTGGGGGACCGGTCCTTGGCAAAATTGCGGACTGCCTACAGCTAGCTCTGGTAGAACCGGGACTTTTGGAAAAAGGAAGGACCGGTCCTCGGGTGGAAGTGGACCCCAAAAAGAAGTGGGGGTCGTTGGACCGGTCCCCGGGTAGAAGCGGACCCCAAAAAGAAGTGCGGGCATGCGAACTGCAAAAGGGCCCTCAGGCCCAGGCATTGAGCCCCGTCTTCTCAAAACATGGAGGTCAGGCACAACGAAATAGGCGTTTGGCAAGAGGCAACTTTGGTGATTTTCTGTGCTCGGACGAACATGCACGAAAATCTGAAATTTTGAGAATACATAGATGAGGTCGTGTTCTTTCCAGAAATAATAATAGAACATTTACAAAAAATCATTCACACTGCGAAATAATCGCCGCGCCGATTCGGCACATTTTCCATTTTTGCCACTCAGCCATGGGCCA
>BFEA01000699.1:595444-633275 GCA_003427395.1 Chara braunii | reverse complement strand
CCGACCCAGTCAGTGTCTCATCTGGATGTCAATCACAAATCTCAGGGCTCAGGGTTTCTCTCTCTCTCTCTCTCTCTCTCTCTCTCTCTCTCTCTCTCTCTCTCTCTCTGTGTGTGTGTGTGTGTGTGTGTGTGTGTGTGTGTGTGTGTGTGACACACACTGACACACAGAGCCACATGGGTGCATCCTATCTGGACACACATCATGCAGCTGGTCGTCCGTACAACACTGGAGCACTCACAATCCCTCGGCGATGTGACTCTGTTCCGCCTGTTCGTGTGTGACGTCCGCTGAGCTCCATCTGTATCCCAACCAGCGACAGCCCAATTGCAGGGCCAAGGACCTCACTCCACCACTCGCTAATAATTTTGCGAAATGGTGAAATGTATACTGGGCTAAAATGTGGCAACAGACGCTCTATAATTTTGACATTTGCGGTCTGCTGTATCGACCGCGCTCACGTCTCTCTCGGGCATACCGTGAGTCGCGGGGAGGTTTTTTTTTTTTTTTTTTTTTTTTTCGTGTCATCCTTGCGGATGCCCTAGGTGCCGTGCTAATCTTCTCTGTATCGTTCCTTGCGGATGTCCCGAAGGACGTCGCGGGGAGTTGCGAGATGCTGTGTTTGTGGGCCAGTACTTGGCCCAGCTATCGGCCAGTACTTGGCCCAAGAGCCTAGCTTAGTGGGTCCACCCATGAACTGTTGAAATACAGACCTGTGTTCGAATACAGATGATGGAAAGTGACGAGTAAACCCAACTACTAATGAATTGCTTGGGGGCGCTCAGCTCAATGATAATATCTCAAGGCTGTCGCCCTTAAAAAAAAAAAAAAAAAAAAAAGTAGAAACGTCTCTACTCGGATAAATTTGGGCGCTCCTGTAGTGGCCCGTCACGAGGCCTCCCCTTACCTGCTCACCGAATGTGACGAAGAAAAGAAATTGCCACATGCACCTCTCCACCAGTACCTCCCTAAGCTATCGATGCCGAGGCTCAGCCGACCGGTTTGCCGAACCTTACCGAGCCTCGGCCTACCGGTACTACAGTATGAAAAAAAAGAAGGGAGAGAAAAAAGGAGAAAACAAAAAACATCAGCTATTAGTAAGGTCTTTTTTTTTTTTTTTTTTTTTTTTTTTTTTTTTTTTTTTTTTTTTTTTTTTTTTTTTTTTTTTTTTTTTTTTTTACCTAGTAAGGTCTTCAGCCAACAGGGGTCTGAGTGGGTTGCGTGTGTGGGGAGACTGTTGGCTTTAGACACTACCGTTACTCGATGGGGGTGGGGGAAGATGAAAAGGGAGGCACAGTTACTGGCAAATGCTCGGTCCTTGTGTTAACCGGGCCCCCACCGGCGGCCCCAACCCTGCACCCTAAACGCTAGGGCAAAGGGGCAAACCTGCCGTTACCCCTCTCCACCGAGAAAGGTAACTTCCCTTCACTGCAGAGAGGTAGAAAGCTATGCTTGCAGGGGCCGCCTGTATAGCCTTAGGAGTAGTGGTAGGTTCTGGAAAGAAACATATGTTCCATGACATGGCAGAACGCCAGTTAAAAGATATGTGAGGTGAGAGAGAAATATATATATTCCAGTTGATGTAGCTCAGTGGTTAGAGCACCGGTTGGAAATGCGCGTTGTGGTATGAGGTTGCGGGTTAAAATCCGTAGCCTTGCGCATCGACACCAGCAGGGCATTAGAATGACGCACGGCTGGACACCCCCCCCCTTGGGATGACGCAGGTTATCTATTTCAGACACTGCCTGCGCACCACCCAAGGGTTGTTCATGGTGTTGTATGTTGGTTCTGGGTTTCACACGGGTTGCTTGGGGGTGTTGGTCTCGGGTGTTCTGTTGTGATGAACCACTTTCCGTAGTGCGCGACTTTCTGCGCAGCTACAATGAGGGGTCATAAGCTGGGAAGGTTGGGCCAATTACGGGAGATTGGGATGGATGGGAAATTGCATCGGTGCCCCCGTTTCTTCGTCTTTTTCGTCGCCTCTTTTCGGTGGGGTTCAGGGCCGGGTGAGTCCCGGGACGATCAATTGATTGATTGGCTGTGTCTGCGACATGCTGTCAGGCGCGCGATTAATAACTGTTGACGCCGTTTCTTTTGTTTCGGTTTTGGAATTTGGGCACGGACATCGGGCGGGAATTTGCTTTGTTCTTTTTGAATTTTCTTTTCGAAACCTTTTTCGAATTTCGTCGAGCCCCGATGACTCTCGGAATTTCGGATTTTCTTTTCGGAGTTTTTACTTTTTGCTTTTTCACATTTAGATAGGAATTTGGGAATTTTGCAATTAGGGCTTCTTTTGCCGCGCGACGCTTTTTGCTTACGCGCTTCTTTATGCGGCTGCAACGAAATTCTGATTAGTCGGCGCCCTTAATCGGGAGTGTAACTGTAATTTTGGGCGGGCGTCATTGTAACTGTATCTCTCTTTTTGTGCTTCGTCTTTCCCGCCCTTCTTCTCCTTCTCTTGCTGCGTTTTTGGTCGCCGCGCTCTGCATGATCGGATTGATGCGTGGAGAGCGGCTACGTCCCCCACGCCTCGATCGGACCATACGAACGTAGGCAATCCCTCCCCCTCTGATCTTTCTTCTAAGTCCTTGTAATTCCGTGTTCCTCGCGCATGCATGCACGCTATAAATCTCGGTTGCGCGATTAGTTAGCTCTTAACCAGCTGTTGGAAGCTCGGGGTTGCGCGATCAGAGAGGGTCGGCACACGAGCGAAGCAAGAGGTGAGTAGAGCAGGAGTCGGGCGACCCGTCGAGCTGGTTCCAAAGAGAGTTGGTTAACCGTGCCCTCATTTTTCACCTCAATTTATAAGAAAACCATAAGGCCATTTCAAGCAAACTCCACACCAATGTATAGAGTGCACTTCTTACTAACATATTATGAAAAAAAAGCAAAAAAATAAAATAAAAAACATATAAAACAGCACCTCAAAAGTGCATTTTCAATAAATTTTGCCAAAAAACAATTCATCGAAATTTCGGGATTTTATGATGATCAACAACACAAATTCTACTAACCCTAATGACACCAAATTTGACACACAACAAGCTTGTGTGGTGCCAAACGCGCGGGGTTGACGCGGGCCACGACGGACTAGGGGCGCGGGCAAACCTGACAGGTGCGGGAGGACTAAGCGGGGTGACGGCTTCGTAGGTTGGTGCGCGATGACGAACTGTCCGCATCGGAGAAGAAGAGAGAGGGAGAGAGAGTTGAGGTTGATAAACGCGGATTTGTTGTTTCTTTGTCTTTTCCCTCTCCTTGCCTCTGTGTATAAATTTTGACTTCGGCTCCGGGCGATTTGCCCCTTTTTCTATTTCTCGGAATTTGGACTTGGATTTTTGCTCACACTTGTCTTCGCGATTTCCATCTTAGATGTACTGTGTGTATGATGCTGAATAAATGAATGTATGGATGCAATGTTTGGTCACTTATCTTTCTAAGAGAATCCTTGCCTTTGTCTTTGATTATGGCAGTTGATGTACTCGTAAGTAGGATAGAAATTTTGCATGATCGATATTTTTTTTTGGTTTCTGCTTGTCTCTTGATTGGGCTGTTGTGGCTGTTGCATGCTTAAAAGTTGTAGGGCGATCAGATAATCGAAGGCCTAGTCCAACGAACGCCGCGCGAAGACGCGTGTAAACGCGATTAGATTCTCGCCTTTACATGTGTCCCCGTGCGTCGATTCGACCAAGGCAGAAATACTGTCTGATTGAATATAACCATTCGGGGCCGCGACGGAGCAATCCTCCCGGGCGAACACACGTAAGTGCGACTCAGTTCGCACAAGCCTGCACGTGCTCACCCGTGGAAATCGCAATCAACACAGACCCGCCCTTAGGCATCTCGTAGGTCTGCGATGACAAGATTATACGATCCTGGAATTCGGATTCATCATACAAGCCGGACTACTTCACCCCTTGGATAAACGAGATCCTCCGACAGAGATACCCTCGCCTAACCGAGAACCGAATGTGCGCCAGGGAGTTTCACTACGCCACCACTAGCGACCCCCGGTGCTCTAATTTCCCCTCTCCGGACCATACCTACTATTTCACCCACCCCGGATTTTTTGTTATTTCCACTAGTTTCCCTCTCTTTCGCCTTCTTCTTCCATATCACCAACTCAGTGTCGTCCCGTGGCCAGCCATAGCCCTATACTGGCCCAATACGCCCTGCGAAAACTGCCGACGACATGGTGAACAGAGGACCACGGAATCTTGGAGGCCCAACCCAAACGCGCGACGACCGGCGCCATATGACAACTCCCGACGGCCTGACTCATCGGAACCCCACCCACCCCGAAGGGACCCTCCCGCGAACCGCCGCCCCCGGAACCAATGGCTCGCCCGACCCTGAGCGACCCACGCATGCCATCTGCCTTGTGAACAGAGGCGGTCCGCCCTCTCCGCCAAATTGCACGCGTGCCCCCGAAAAACCCTACCACAGGAAATCTCAGTTCTGACATGGGACTCCACCCACACTTTCCCAAAAATCCTTGGCACACCCCTTTTCGCACTTCTAGGCCCACATCCTATTCCGATTAGGAAGTCGCGCTGGGCGTGAGGTCGGTATCGGAGCTCGACACGTGGTCGGGTTTTAAGATTAATAGCACACTAATTGGGCGATCTGGCTAACTGAGGGCGACTTCGACCCCGGAACGTGCATAGACGCGACCCCATCGTCACCCGAAGTAGATCGGCTAATCGATGGGCCGCCAACATGAACACTAATGTACAAAATCCGAATCCGCAGCAGAATGCTAATAAACCGAATCCTAATCAACCCAACCCACGAGCACAGGCTCCCATGACGCCACCTGATCTCTATGTATTTGACCCTGTACACCACCTTGCAGGAGCATGGTTGGCCACGCTCCGAGCAAAGCGGTATGACGATAACAAAGCTCAGGTAAACATCCCCGCTCGATTAGGAGGAGACACTCATCACTGGTTTAGTACCTATGTATGGGTAGATTTTCAGACCTTCGAACGAGACTTTCTTAATCGATTTGATTATGTCCACCCAGACCAAGCACTTTGCATGATCAAGGACCGGGTTCAAAAACCTCTCGAATCCGTTGCAGAGTATCGAAACCGGTTCTATCGAATGTTTGTGAAAACTGAGCGAGGTGAGCGAGTAGGAAGAGATTTGTTCATAGACGGACTTCGCATCCGAACGATAAGGGCGAAGCTGCGAAAGCAGTTTTCCCCCATCAATCATACCCTACAATAGATCATGGTCGCTGCAGAAGAGATTGAACGAAAGTTCGCGGCAAACTTCCTGGAAGGAGAAGACTATTCTAGGGAAGGAGATTCGTCCGAACTCACAAGAGCAAGAACAAAGCTGGCTGCGTTGCAAAACAAGTTCGAAAACATGGGGTTTGTGTCAGGACCTGTCACTTATATGGAACAGATAGCCCCTAAACGACCAGCCCCGAGTGTAATCACGAGCGTCCCTGTTCCTGTGATGCCAACACCTGTAAGAACGACAACCCCACCACCAATTGAGACTCTCGTACGATCGAATGAATCAACTGCCATATTCGAACTGACCAAAACATTGATTAGTCTAATCCAGGAAAGCAAAAAGGAAAAGCGAGAGCATAACACTCGGTTAGAAGCCATGATGAGAAATATGCGGCCCATTGCGGTGCGTTCCCCTCTGATCCAACAAGGGCTGGCCCCGACGCCTGCTCTCGGGGGAGCCACAAACAATCTAAATGTCTGTTACGCATGCCATCAGCCAGGGCATCTAGCTCGTGATTGTCCCCACCGACCCCCGCAACAATGGGTCAGAGTGGCACCAATGCCCACAACCCCTATCGCTAACGGACCTGGACGGGTAGGAGCCCTAATGGAAGAGATGGAAGGTGGGGGAAGTGCGCTAGCAACCATGAAAGAGGCTGCTGAGCTCATCCCGTTAGATCAGTATGTATCGCTTGGTTATCCTGGGCTCGGAATGATCGGAACGATCAGACCGACGCCGGAACAGAAAGAAGTGGCGGAGTGGCGACCCTCTCCAGGAAAGATGGAGTCGGGAGGACCCATCTTCGTCACTGGGGAAATCGACGTGCTCAACATCATCCGAGCCTTGGACCATCGAATTCCAATTCCGATCGACCATTTGCTCTCGATCTCCGAACACGCTAATGAGCGGATGCTACAACACTGCAAGGCGAACCGAAAACGATTCGCCCTCGGCCAAACCTCGAATGTAAAAGCTAAAAGTCCCATGCCCGAGGACAACACGTCTGACACGTCGGATCCGATACGAGTGGGATTAATACAGAAAGATGATCATTTCCTACGGATTAAACCCATCCCTTGGAAATCTGTGGAATGCGACATCGAAATATGGAGAATTCCATACAATAGAATCATTGACTCGGGAGCCGCTGTTTTGGCCATCTCGCTGAGAGTAGTTGAGAGGGCAGGTAGGAAAAACGACCTGATTATGTTTACAGAGAAGGATCGGCTCGTTTCGGCAGATGAAGAAAAGATTAAAACAGTGGGATGAATGACAAACGTTGCCTTCCGATTAGGAAAGGTGCATGCACTGGGAGATGTTATAGTATGAGATGTAAGCACCTACGACGTTCTTTTCGGACTTCCTGCTCTTGTGGCATTACGAGCGAACCTGGATTTCGAACGACGATCAATCATCCTCCGAAATACGGGAGGAAAACCCTATGCTGTACCTATGAGACTGACTCTTCGTACTACCATCAGCGCAGTCCCGCGACTCTCGCCGATGATAGCAGGGACTCTTCGTATGATCACCTGGGAAGGCTCCGCAGACGATGAGCAATCATCGAAGGATGCGGATAGCAGTGACGAAAATGATCTAGAAATCCTGAAGCTAGTGCAATAGTGTATTTGTTACCCGCCGCCCAGAACGATCGCAAGAACGATGCATCTAACCAGTCGGAACATCCAAAGGACCAAGGCGATGATTTTGGGAGAACCCCTCGTTTAGATTTCGAGGATGGTCGATTCCTTGGAACCCCCTCAAACCCTGTACGAAGGAATCTCCACTTTCCTCGCCCGATACAACGACAAAAAACACTACTGCGATATCTCAGATCTACCGAAGTCCTTGCTGACACCTGCAAAAGAAGTACGATTGCTACGCTTGGGGTTGGAAGCCAGTTCTTTGAAACCCCTTGGGCGCCTCGAGGCTGAATTAAATGAGCTCGGAGCAAAGATCGCAACTAAAACCGTACCGTGGCAAGACATCTGCGATGGGATCACCCTGGAAGGACACGTGGCCATCCAGGAGGAAGATGCCCAGATGATGGTCATGGTGTTCTCCTGGCGATCGGACCATTCGTTCATCTCTGCGCCACTACCCGATATGGCGAAACAAGCACACAGAAAGCAGATCGACGTACGGATCTGGGACCAACTTTTCGAGTTACACGTACCACAGTACGTACCTGATGAGATTCATCGATTGATTGCGGACATTTTGACGGAATATCAGGGAGCGATTAACGTAACCAATACTGACATTGGTTTGTCGTTGGTTATTCAACACGAAATTCAGATAGGAAATCATTCCCCAATTCACTGCAAGCCCTACCGATACTCCCTGATAGAACGAAAAAAGGCTCTCGAACGAATTCGGGAATTCGAAGCAAGCGGGTGGATTGAATCCGCCACCGGACCATGGTCATTTCCAGTAGTGTTAGTACCGAAGAAGAACGGATCGATTCGCATATGCATGGATTATCACAAACTGAATGAAATCACGATTAAAGATGTGTACCCCCTCCCCCGGATTGATGATCTGCTGGATGCGATTGGATGTGCTAATTATTTTAGTAAGTTTGATATTCGACATGACTTTCATCACATTTTGGTTGAGGAAGAAGATCGGCCAAAGACGGCCTTCGTGTTGTTTGAAGGCACATGGCAGTGGGTTCGGTGTCCGATGGGGATTTGGAACGCGCCTGCCACGTTTGAGCGAGCGATGAACATGACATTCCAGAACTTCGTCAACAAGACACGGCTAACTCAGGGAATGATCAACTTCTGCGTGATTGTGTACATGGATGACATCCTCGCCTACTCGGAGACCTATCACGGACATGCACAACACACTGAGTGGACGTTGGGAGCGTTGAGGGACGCTGGGTTCAAGATTGCACTCGAAAAGAGCGAATTTTTCCTCTCGAAAATTTCGTTATTGGGCTACGTCGTGACATGGGAGGATTGCGGCCTGACTCGAGAAAGGTCGCGGCGGTGAGAGAAGCCCTGGTTCCCACGTCACTGACACAAGTTCGAGCCTTCTTGGGGTTGGCCTCGTACTATCGTCGTTTCATCAAACGCTACGCCGCAATTGCACGACCACTAACGAATCTGTTACGAAAGGACCAGCCTCTCAGTTGGGACGCGGAGTGTGAGCAGGCCTTCGCGACCCTTAAAGACGCTCTGGCGACGACACCTATTTTGATTCGACTGGACCCCTCAAAACAGTTCATTCTTATCACGGACTGGCAACCGGAAGCTATTTCCGCTATTCTAGCGCAGAAGGGGAACGATGGTGGTGAACATGTCATCGAGTACGCGTCGCGAACGGTGCCAGACGAGAGGAGGAATGACTCAACACCCCAAGGCGAATGCTATGCAGTAGTCTGGGGAATCCTGCACTTCCATCCGTATCTGTACGAACAGAAGTTCCACATTGTGACGGATCACGAGCCTTTGCTGGCTTTGAAGAAGCTCACTAATTACACGGGCATGATTGGACATTGGGCGGTACGACTACAGGAGTACGACTTCGACATCATCCACCGGAAGACAGAAAGGCACGGCAACGCGGACGGACTGACACGTCTGCATCGGCCTGCCAAAGTACCGAGAGGCGAGGAAATCACTCCGTGGAAGGAGTCAGAACCAGCAAACGGGCCTAAGTACGGACAAGTGGCAGTTCTCCCGCGTGGCAAGAAACAGACCGGTGGCAATGGGTGACAGAGGTAACCTCACTGCCCCTCTTTCTCCCATCCCCTCTTCGTCTATTCTCTCCCTTCCTAATAAATTTTGCTATTTTTGTAAAGCAATTTCTCGCGTATACTCTGTCTCCATGTGTCAGAACGGGAAAGAATATGCGGAATGGATAGAATGCCGACAGTGTGTCGCGAGCCCATGGCTCGTGCATTCAATACCGAAACGACAGTAAACCGTGGTTATGCCCCTTGTGTCGAGTTGACAAGATCCCGACCGAGGCTCGCTTTCTGGATGCCACGTCGGAAGGGTTGGAAAAGACCCGGAAATTTCGAAGGGCCGAAGTATGGACCGACATCGCTTTGATTGCCACCTTAGTTGGTAACCCCCTCCAGGATTTCACCAAGGAAGATCGGAGGAGGGCTAACGAAAGGGCTCGGGATTATCGATGGATAGGGGGTAGGTAACAGAAAACGGACGGTAGTGGGATTTGGATGGTTGTACCGCACCTGTTCATGTGGTATGACTGGGTGAAGACGACACATGAGGAAACGGCAGCCCATTTTGCCGTACGAATTACAGAGTCAGCAATCGACAAAAATGAGTGGTATTGGTCCAATATTCGGGACGATGTGAAATTCATCGTCGCAAACTGTCAAGTCTGCGCTGTTGACAAGGCGCTGATCCAGCCGCCTAGGTCAATAGTGCCAACGGTAGTCGAACGGCCGTTTCAGAGGGTGAGTATGGATACTACCGATATCGTGGTACCCCCTAGTCCTAATAGTTGTGAATATTCAATCCTGTTGGTATTCGTCGACCATTTTTCGAAATGGATCGAGGCCTATCCGTGTCGCACGCGACAAGCCGCCGAAATCGCGTGGTATGTTAACCGTTTTCTCGGGATGCATCAGGATACGGAAGAAATCCTGACCGATAAAGGGGCAGAATTCAGAGGGGAAGTATTGAGCAAACTGGCCATACACGGTGTCGCTGTGCGGAATATGGCGTCCCATATGTCACAAGCCACTGGGCTAGTAGAAAACGCAAATAGGGTGATCAAGACAGCGCTGCGACGAAACATTGCGGCACGGGATCCAAGGCCCTGGCCCGATATCGTTGATCACATCCTAGCGGTCCATCGTGGAACGCCTCATGAATCGACGGGCCTAGGCCCCTTCCAATTAAGGACCAATAGCGTCGCTTGCGTTTCGATACCAAGCCTCCCTGACGAATCAACGATCAACTGCGGAAGAAGACGACGACTGCTCCTCCGCTGCAGAAGAGGACGACGACTGCTTATCACCTGTCTCTCCGTCTCCTTCTCACTCTCTTTCTACTACTCCGTCTCCATCGCCATCGCCATGAGTTTTCTTACAGAGCGAGCTCTCCACGATCCTCTGCTGGTGCCACGGTGTTACATCTCGGCGATTCGACAAGTTCATCACCCGCGGCTCAATCCGGATCTTCGACGACTTGCGCAGTTCTTCTGTACCTAGGGAGTGTACGCAGCCTCTGAGTTTCGTTTTGCGGGAAGTCACCGGGTGGTTGTTTTAGCAGAGGCAGTAGGAGTTCATCGACGATCGGCTCCTGGAATCAGCCACGTGTCTACGGTGGTCTCCTTCAGTGGTGATATCAACACCATCAGCCCACTGCGACATACGGCCATCAAGACGTCGCTCCGGCTCTGGGCGCAGCAGTTGGCGGCGGAGTAGCATTGGCTCACGCCCCAAGGAGATAGTCTTTTTCCCACGTACGGCGTCGATCTCGACAGGATCCGAACCTTCCTGCACGAGCCGGTGGTGGTGCTCCCGGAGCTCATCCCCTTCCCCTGTCCTCAATGAACCCATCCCCGATCTCCACCTTCGACCTCCCCTATTTCTTTTCCACCTTCAGGCAATCCGGAATCCATCCGCACCTTTCCTTTTGTCTGGAATCCCTTGCTGTTCCCCTCCTCGATCCCATGCAGTGGAGGCGTTGGCGAGAGCACTTCGTAGAGTTGTCAGCGTGTCTGATCGGAGTAAGGGTCACATGGGCGCAGCACGGAGATCACTGCCAGTGGGCCGAGTACCTCGAGTTGCTTATCATCCAGGCGTGGCGAACGGAAGTGGAAGGCGATCTGCTCGGATTCCTCTTCGGATCAGTGTGGCTCGATCATCGCCAACTGATCGTACAAGAGTTAACGGTCCCCCTTGCGCAGCTGGCCGAAGATCTCCCTCTTGAGATCGTCTCGAAGAGCGACGACAACCCAGTCCCGCACATTCTCACGCGGACCTTGGCACCATATCTTCAGTGGTCGGCGTGCTTAGAGGAACCAAGGAGCGGTCGCAACCCACCATCTCAGCGCGGTTATCTGGACCCGCACGAGATAATCGACCTCGCCTTCTTCCAAGATCGGACAGCTTCCGAGAACGAGGAGATAAAGATTGAAGCGGAAGAAGAAAGCTCGGAAGAAGAAGAAGAGGTTGAGGAAGAGGCCCACGAGGAAGAACTCCCGAGGAAGGAAGTTACAGTGAGCACAGCGAAGGGGAGCAAAGTGAAGCGGAGAAGGAAGAAGAGCAAGACGAAGAAGAAAAAGAAGAAGAAGAAGACCAGGAGGAGTTAGAAGAGTCGGAGCACGAAGGATTCGAAGAGGAAGTGCGTGACGAGGCTCGGACATAGGCCCAAGCACAAAAGAGGGAAGAGATCGCGGTCGGAAAGCGACAGTTGGAATTCGCCAATGCAGCCGGTCAGCCGCGCACCGACGATCCGGCCCGAGATCCGGAGCCACCCAATCCCGAGGATGGAGAGACAGCTGCCGAGACTTCGGCCGCACCAGCAAGACGACGACGTAGCCGATCCCCCTCCCCCCCCACCGCCGACCCGCCCACCAACTCGTCCACGTGCCGATGCGGGGCATCGGGCTTCGTCCCCGGTCGTTATCCTGCCGTCCCCTTGATCACCTCTCTTTCCGCCAGATCACCGCCCGCGTCGCCTTCCCCGACAATCCCTTCCCCATCGATACCTTCCTCTTTTTCTACACCACCCGTCTTGCTGTTAGTGTTCATCCCCACCCTTCCACCCGATGTGCCCTCCCTGTCTTCTGCCTCCATGTCCTTTCACTTAGTGCCGCGTGGCGAGGCCACAATATGATCGAGGTATACTGCATGATTACGGGGACTATCCCTGCATGTGAGAACCACGATCACTTTCGAGCGGCCCTCTTCCGAACCTTTACCACCCTCTACCCCGACTACCTCGCGTCCCTCCCCCACACAGGCAACCGATTCCCCCGCTTTCACCGGATCGTTCACTATCAGAAACTTCCGGAGACGGTGGTCGGAATGAAGAGCTTCCTTCCCCCGCTACCCATCAACCCTCCCCCACGCCACCCCTCCATGTACCGTCTCCCCTTTCCCCTCCCCGGCGCTCGCTGATACATGACGGATGGGTACGCGTCATGACGACGACATGTGTAATCCCCTCCTTGGATTGTCAATAGCCCTCCCAAAGGAATTAGTAGTAGAGCTGTATTGCCACTTTGGACGACGTCCACACTCATTCGAACGGTAAGTCGCATGGAGAAAAAAGCTCCGCGTGTCGATCGATTAGAGAAATCGACACGCTGTCGAGTGCATCGGTCCGGCACCGCACAAGGCAGCGCGGGACCCTCCCGACCGCATCACGTAGGAATTGGTTTAAATCCTTCCTCGCAAATATACATGGAGCTTCCTCGAGCCGCCTTGGCCGAGTGCGCCAGCCATACCTCCCGCGAGCCCCTACGACAGGATAAGGCCTACGCGAGGCACGACTTACCTCCACCTTGAGGGAGTTGTCACCTCCCTTTGGTGGGCCTATCCCCGCCGAGCTACCAGTCCACAGTACGAAAGCTAAACAGTTGCAATCGCTGAGGTGGATCAGCCGAGGGCGTTTCTTGTTCGCTGTAGCATAGGGGGTACGCACGGTAATACGCCTCTATCGGACCCCCACGTGGACCAACGTCTTGGGGGGCTGGAGTCCCAAGCGCGACCCGTCGTCAGTCGACTAGGACGTATCCCACTCACCACGCATACACCACTCTACGAACGTAAAAATAAAACACACACACACACACATCGAACAACGCGACAACTCTCCTAGTCCCTTCAGTGGCCATCCCATAATTCTCCGACGTGGAAATCGGATAGGCGTCACGCACGAGACTTGATATAAAAACCGCGCGGACGAAGGGCTAATTCATATCGACCCACAATGCAGGCGTACGCAAGCAGTCGCAACGATGGCGTACTATGTAGTGCCCATAATCAAGCGGTCCCTCGTGGATCCAAGTACCGCTTATGACACTCAAGTGTCAAACTCGAAGTGTCGTGAGGGTTTAATCCCTCACGATATTGCACGGCTGAAGGAATAGTCGTGCAGCCGCCACGACATCTCCGGCCTTTGGCTTGAGTGTCTTGGCAGGCAAGGCAAATACGCTCTGCACGGGGGCAAATTACTTCCCTGCAGAGTCTACGGCTTGGGATGTCCTCGACAAGGACCTCGAATCCCGGCCCAGGACCAACGCCCGACTATAAAAAATCTTCCAAAAAGTTAAGGATAAAAGAGTGTCCCCCTTTTTTCTCAAACCATAATCTGGCTAACCCTTGCGCACAATCACAGTAAGCCGCACGCATACCCAAGGCACAAATAAATATATACATAAGGCTTAGTTATATAGGACGATCACTTCTCACAGTCACAGTGAGACTCCTCTCAGCCATATATGTATGTAATCCCAGATAGTCACATCTAGAGTCCGAACCAAAAACATACCTGCAATTACATCAAAGATCCAACAAAAGTCCACGCACTATACGGGGTCAACTTCAACCATTCTCTATGCTCATACCCCTTGCTTTAGCCATACAAACCTCACTCTTGTGCAACTCCCCGAATTAATTAAAAACATAGGAAAAAGATTAAAAATTGTAGGAGAGAAAAAAAACAAAATAAATTCGGCCATTTATTTAAACTTTCTCGGAATTTTATTTTGGGGATCTTACGGTTAATTTACTATTTCCAACAATAGAATTAAGGGAAGGGAAGAATGATGAAAAATGATGAAAGGGACGGGAACTCATGATTATTAGGAGGTTGGCCTAATTTCGCCTCGATTAACCGCCGTTAGCTCTGACCCCGGATTTTAACAGTGTTCAATACTGCCGATGGCCGAGGTTCCCTGCATCGCTTTCGCTGGTTTGCTTGATTAATAACACTACCGTTGTTGGGACGTTCTGAGAGCGGGAGATGCATGGGCAGGTGCTACCTTGGGTCGACCATGGTGTATGAGGCTTGTTACGGAGTGGCTACGTCCTGCGGTGTCTGACGTGCTTCAGGTACGGTATGGACTTGGTGACACAGGACCGGGGCCACTATGACAGTTATTCCAGGTTTGGGACCTTGGCGGCAGTTTGTTTTCAGGTCCGGAGACGTTGCGGCGTCCTATATCAGGTTCGGGACCTCTGTGGTGATTTATTCTCAGGTCCGGAAGCGCTATGACGATCTATTTCAGGTTCGGGACCTCCGTGGTGATTTATTCTCAGGTCTGGAAGCACTGTGACGATCTATTGCAGGTTCGCGACCCCTGTGGTGATTTATTCTCAGGTCCGGGAGCACTGTGACGATCTATTTCAGGTTCGGGACCTCTGTGGTGATTTACCTTCAGGTCTGGAGCCACTATGACGATGTATTTCAGGTTCGGGATCCTAGTGGTGATTTATTTTCAGGCTTGGCGGTGATTTTTTTCAGCTCCGGCACCGCTGCGGCAGACCATTATTCGGATTCGGCACCCTCACGGTGGCATGTGTCAGGTTCGGTGCCATTGANCGGCACCCTCACGGTGGCATGTGTCAGGTTCGGTGCCATTGAGACAATTTATTGGGGACACTGTGGCGGCTTATTTCAGGTACGCCGCCGCCACGGCGGCTTATTTCAGGTTCTGCGGCTTCGGGATGATTTATTTTCAAGTCTGGAGACTGCCGCGGTGGTCTGTCTCAGGCCCGGAACCTGGACGGCAGGTTATTCCAGGTTCGGTGCTATCACAGGTAATTAACTCACGCCCGACACCATCACTGCGGCCATCTGTACCTGGTTTGGTACCACGATGCCCAGTTGTTGACCCGAGGACGGTGCTCACGTACCACCCGTAATGAGCCTGTGCTGGGCCTGGTACCAACGGTCTCGGCAGTACAAGCAAATGTGGAATGAATATAGGGGGGAACAGAGGAGAGATGGGGGACAACATGCAAGGTGTACCTGGCCCACAACATGGGAGGATCCGGGGAGGTCAACGGGGAGGGGAGCAGCATGCAAGGCGTCCCCCGCCCACGTATCAGGCACAGCGGGAGTGAGAGACYGCGGGAGAGAGGGAGAGTGAGAGAGAGGGAGACTGCACAGCTGGTCGGAGTGACCAAGGCGACCGTTGTCACAGCAGGGGCGATGACCAGAGGGAACACAGCGCACGAGTCGGTGCTCGTTCATGGGGCGTTGGAGCTGACCCGGTGGTTACAGTAGATGATGATGACGTCAACAGACTGACGCGCCGGTAATCGAGCATCGGCAGCTACACATAAGTTGGCAATAAGGAGCTATTGTATCTGCAACTCTTATCCACTCACCTGCCCCACTATCCCACACTTGCAGACTGGGCCCGTAGAGAAGGGAGGACAGTGCGTTGGAGTTGGTGAAGCGGGGGCGTGCTTGAACACTGCTCATCTACTGTATGTGAGTGCGTCTGAATGGTAGAGAGGGGCYGCATATGATAGAGTGGGACTGAGTATGAGGGAGAGGGTCTGTTCAGAGTGAGAGAGAGTGCATAGTCAGGGAGAGAGTGTGCAGTGACAGAGAGAGTGCAGAGTGTGAGACAGAGTGCACAGTGTGGGAGAGAGAGTGCGCAGTGTGCGAGAGAGAGAGTGCGCAGAGTGTGAGAGAGAATGTGAGAGGAGGGTCGGGCTGAGTAGCTGTTCCTCCTAGATACAACTCACAGTTGGCTTCCCTGAAGAGAGTTGTCCCAAATACAAGCAGGATGGCCRTGTGTTCTATTTGAAGAGTGACCACCCTCACCACAGCGCATAAAATCGGTGCACCCCCTGATTTGAAGAGTACTCAAGAAGGGCAGAAGGCAACGGACCCATCAAACCATGCCTCTACAACTATATGCTGCCAGGTTTCTAACCTGGGCCCACATTGCCCAGTTATTAGGACGCTGACAGCATAAGTTCCAGAGACCTTCCCAATCATCCTCTCCCCGGTCCTAGACAACCTTCGGCTTCTCGTTGGGTGTCCCTACTCCTGGCCAAAACTAGGGACGCAGACCCTAACCGAGACCTTTGAAGGCACTCTCAACTTCCTTTTCAGAGAATCTCTCACAATAAAATACACATATGTATATTTGTATACTTAATATTCACTCAGCTCTTTTTGCAGTCTAGTACAGAAAGGCTAGGTCTCCATCTTGGCTCACCATAGCCTGGCTAATCAGACCAGGACTACGGCCCACCGCATTGTTATTTTAGCGGCAGTACCCTCGTTGGTTACACAACGATAGGTTTTCTCCTGATAAGCGTTCAATCAGGATTTCCCAAAAAATTCTCAACCTTTACTAAATCACGGAGTAATTTCCCTGGGGCGGGCAACTCCCCTTAAACTCTTATTCCGCGGTCCCGCAGCCAGGTTGCGCCGGCTAGCAGCCATCCAGTGGGGTTACACCCTAGAGGTGCTAATCTTTACCGCTTAGCTTGGTATTCCCCTACTATGTCCCAGAACTAGCATTAGTGGTTAGACGGAGCGTCGCAAAACCAATCACGGGCCCACTGCGGGATTACGCAGGGGTCTAAAGGCATTTACCAGCTCTCTCACGAAAGACATGGCATCCTTCGCACAATCACAAACAAAATCCGCTAGGTCCACAAGGTCGTGACCCCTGACTTGATCAGAGCCAGCAGCCGCCCATCCTGAGATGTCTCTCGCCCTGCACTCTTTTGCGACTTTCTCTAACATCTCAAGCCAACGTGGTCCCTTTTCGTTAGACTTTCTCAACTCAAAGACTACTTACCATGCCTTTAAATCCATTCACTATCTTTCACATAAAGAAGGTCTCTCTCTCAATAGGTCTCTCAACCATCCCTCTCTTCCTAGGATGAGTTATCACACGACCCTTTTTAAAACACCTCCCCTTTGTAGATGAGTCTTCCGATAAACAACACTACCGCCTTCCTCAAGCTGAAGGGGTCTTGTCGGCTAATCGGATTGGTTCCTCTTTCGTCAGCATCTTGGGTAATCTGATATCGTTTCGATTTTGCGAAGCGACGGGGACGTCGCTTAATGTGGTCCGGTAAGCTGTCGGCGCGAATACCCTTACAAGGGTATCCGCCCTGGTTTTTGCAAGTGACAAAAAACAAGTTGACCCGGAATTCTTGAGAAGGCCGCGCGGCTTGCGGTAGTGTGGTGACTATAGGTTGGCTATGAGGTCTAGAAGTAGAGAGTGCGTGGGCGCGCAGGGTTTGAGGCGCGCGGGATTTCTTTCCTTGTCGTTGATTATAAGGCCGGCGCGGACGCCGACCGGTTTAACTTTGTTTTATTTTTACTTATTTATTTTTGATTGAGTAGGAATTAAGGATATTTTCTTGTGACCGAGGCAAGCGCGCATGCGGGGACGACGGCATCGACAACGATGGCGCGACTTCGTGCGGTGAGCGGGGCGTCGTAGGATGGTGCGCGGGGCAATTATGGCACGGTATAAGCAAGCCGGCGCGGGCACCGGGAGCCGCGCAGCCGGTTTTGTTGGCCCAAAGCACCGCACCGCACTGTCTTGTATGGTACTCTGCGGGCGTTGGTCTCAGGCTTGGGCATAGCCCTATAGGTTACGACAACGGACGGTTACTATGGAGGCTCGGGGATCGAGGCCAGCGGGTGTCGGCGCAGCAGCATCAGAGTAGCGTGGAGCGAAAGCCTGAGGGTTTGAGGGTCCTGTAGGGCTATCCCCCTCAGTTTTGCTTATGGGTGCGGCGGCTCCCCGAAGGTACTTTTATTTTTTTTCCCTTTTTTAATTGTTCTTGGTCTCTTTGTTATCGTGTCCAGCCTTGGGACGCGAGACTGCGATAGGAGCGCGTGGGGGTGTGTTGTATTTGCGGGGTCGCCTGAAGTGCAATTACAGACTGTTTTCGTAGCTACGCCGGAGCCACGCCCGACACCGGTTTGTCTGGGACGCTGGGTCGTGGATGTGGCAGGCGCCCAAGAGCCTAGCTCAATGGGTGCACCCCTGAACTGCTGAAACGCAGACCAAGGCAGACCTGGTATGAATCCGGGCCGGGTACCTGCGCGAAGGGGAAAGGCTGAGGCTGTGTGGCCTTTGGGGGTGCCATGGGGCAATGCCACGACCGAAGTCCTTCGGGACATCCGTTAAAATTGGAGCGGTACAGAGAAGATTTGCGCGGTCCCTGTGCAAGGCCTACACGCATACATCGCGAACGGCCTCTCCCGTTTGCTTGTTGTTGCTGTGGCCTCTCCCGGCCTGGCTTTCGCGGTGTCCAGGCTACAGGGCGCCTATCAGGTTGACTTCAACACAGGAGAGGCGATGGGCGTTAAAGCAGGGCAGCAGAAAGGGAGGAATGAATTGAGACGGAGTGGTGTGTCGGGTGCGGGTAGATGTAGGCTGAGGGAGCGTAGGAAGAAAAGGGAGCCGGGGGCATACGAAGTGGTCGTGTCGGGTAACACCGGGAAGCCGCGAGGTACAGTGTGGTGGTAGCAGGCAGCAGGGGAGAGAGTTAGCACAGCGGAGCGAGGAGATAGCGCAGGCTGAGCAGCAGTACGGGCAGTACCGGGCAGCGCTGCGTAGCAGTGAGGCGACGGGCGCAAGGTGGAGAAGCCAAGGGTGCGTGTGAACCCGGACGGATGTTGCGCCAGGTGCAGGGGGAATGGAGGTGGGCTATGGCAGAAGCGAGCAAGGCAGGCAGGACGGAGCGCAGTGGGGTAGGTAGGTAGCGAAGAGGAAGGAGACAGGCGTTAGGACAGGCGGAGACAGGTATAGGGAGGTCAACGAACCTGGCCGACGAATCAGGCCAGGTGCGCTCACGTCGGGAAGCAGAAGATGGCAGAAGTTGGAGCCGGGGGCAGCGAGGAACGGCCCACGCTCTTGATTCTGAGTGAAATCGAGAGGGGGAGGAGGCGGCTTAGGGGTTTTGACATACTGCGAACCTGTTAGTGAAGGAAGATTAGGAGGAGAGTCTGTATTTTAAGAGTTAGTGAAGAGATGGCCGCGCGGAGGTATGGCGGGAGTGGAGAGGAAGAAAGGGAAAGAAACAAGTATCTCCCTCGTTTCCGAGTGGAGTAGAGCGAGAAAAGGGTCAAAATCGGGGTTTTGAGGCTTAGTGGGTAGGATCATGAAGTCAGTTCTAGGTGAAAGTTAGTAGATCAGAAGGTTTGTAGTAAAGCTCGTGCGCGGGGAGATGACCGGGGCGGAGCTATGGAGAAGGAGCGATGAGCAGAACGGGAGTAGTATTGCTCGCTCGCTGAGAAAACAGGCGTGGGGATGGTGAGAGTACTTACCTTTGTGGTTTGGCATTGCATGTGGCTGAGTGAGGCTACTACTTGGTCTAAGTTTCAGGTTGACAGATAGTTGCTTTAGAGGCTTGCCTCGTGCTAGAGGGATAGGAGTTAGCTCAATTTTTGTATTTTCTGAGCTAAGTTTTTTTTACTTAGATTGATTTTCGCATTTTATAGGATATTTTGTTGTACTTCGCTTTATATAAATTTTGGTAAGCTACTTTCTCTACGGGAAGCGCTGCCTAAATTTCTATAAATCGAAGGAGTTGGTTAAATTTTGACTTGTCAAAGTTCCACTTGTCTAAAGTTCATATATGACTCAGTAAAAATATGGAAAGTCTCCTTTTCTAAGGGGAGTGCTGCCCAAATTTTTGCTAAATCAGGGAGTTAGACAGCGTTAGACTTTGGAAAGTCAAAGATTATTTTTGGTTTCATATTTGGGCTGGTATAAATTCTGAAAATGCACTTTTCCTACGGGAGGCGCTGATGAAATCTTTTGGATTTAGAGGAGTTAGATTATATTTTGACAGGTGGCGATTCGGGCGATCCACTTTGTATGGGGGAGATTCTGCCAAGGTCTACCTTTGCTTTGGACACTGCTTAAGGGAAGATTTAAGCTTAGTTAGTTAGGTAGATTTTGGAGTGGGATCGTGATTATCCTCCAAGGACTTATAGATTTAGCTTGGGGATTGGCCTGCCATGTGTTACAGGTCTTCTGGGGCGATTGATTCAGGACTTGGACTAGATTCAGCTAGATCCCTTGAGGATCATCTTCTGTTATCACTAATAACAGGTCAGTTGCCGATCAAATCGGTTTACGATTCAACTCCAATTCACTCCTGTCACTCAACCTAAAGGCTTTAGCCTTGTGATTGGATTGTTTTGTTGTGTTTTCACCCGGACTTTATTGAATGGTCATCCAATGAAAGTACTGAGTATTTATTTAAGAGTTGCACGAGCGAGGCTTGTATGGCTAAAGCGAGGGGTATGAGTGCGAGGAATGGTTGAAGTTGACCCCGTGTAGTGCGTGGACTTTTGGTTGAATCTTTGACGTGATTGCAGGTATGGTTGTGGTTCGGACTCGGGATGTGATTGCCTACGATTTCATACATATATGGCTGAGAGTAGCCTCACTGTGACTGTGAGAAGTGATCGTCCTATATAATCAACTCTTACGTATTTGTAAGTGCCCTGAGTATTTGAGAGACCTATTGAGAGTGTGAATAAGGGTTAACTGGATTATGTCTCAAGAGGGAAGGGAGGTTCCCGTTTTATCCTTGCTTTTTAGACTTTGTATGGTTGGACGTTCTAGTCCGTGGGAACCGTCAAAGTCAAACCCCTTGACTTTCGCCCAGACTCGGAGTGAGACTCATCTCCAAGGCAGTAGGAGGCGACTGCCACCACAGGTATGGACCTGTGTACCATCCACTATGCACAGAGTGAAGAAGAGGGTGTGTAGTCTTCAACCGCGCATGGCGGTTGTCCAGCGTCGAGAGATTAACCCTCAAGGCGTGTGTCAGCCGACACTTGAGTGTCGAATGCGACCCTCGAGATTAACGAGGGCCGCGCGAGTACGGGTACTACATGGTACGCCATTATCGCGACTGCGTGCATACGTTTGCATTGCTAGTCGATATGAGTTAGCCTTGCGTTCGCGCAGTTTTATATCAAGTCTCGTGCGCGACGCCTATCCAATTTCCGTCGAGAAGTTATGGGACGCCTACTGAAGGGACTAGGAGTGTTGTTGCGTTGTTCGATGTGTGTGTGTGTGTGTGTATTTTATTTTTGTGTTCGTAAACTGGTGTGCGCGTGGTGTGTAGGATGCGTCCTAGTCGACCGACGACGGGCCACGCTTGGGACCTCAGCCCCCCAAGATGTCGGTTCGCGTGCGGGTCCGATAGGCGTATTACCGCGCGTGCCCCCTATGCTACAGCGAACGAGAAACGCCCTCGACCGGTCCACCTCTGCGATTGCAACCGAGTAGCTTTCGTACTGTGGACTGGTAGCTCGGCGGGGATACACCCACCAAAGTGACGTGACAGCTCCCGTAAGGTGGAGGTTATTTGTGCCTCGCGTAGGCCCTATCCTATCGTAGGGGCCCGCGAGAGGTATGGCTGGCGCACTCGGCCGGAGCGGCCTAAGGAAGCTCCATTTGCACGATCGTGACGAGGTTGGTCCAACTCCTGCATGACGCGGCCGAGAGGGTCCCACGCTGCCGCGTGCGGTGCCGGACGGATGCGCCCGACAGCGCTCCCCACCCGTTTTCGAACCTGGGTTCCATCGACTTGTCAGACTCCGGGCAGCCCCGTGCAATGCCGATAGCACCGATTCGGCGAGTCGGACGTCAAAGCCTAAACCCGATTTCGGGGCCTCCGCCCCCAAAGGTCGGGCGAACCAGGCGCCTCGGGGAACAAAACCTGGTTCCCGTCAGGTTCTTTTCTCTTCTCGCCCTCTCCTCTTGTTTTTTTCCTTCTCGCCCAAGAGACGACGGTTTGGCCTTAGGGCACCACTCCACTGTTATTTGCCCCCGACGATAGCTAACCCCCCGTCTAGGCACCTCGACCTGAGGCAAGAGTCCCCCGTTTCGACCGAGTGGCTAAACCCCCACGACCAAAAGTCCTCGGAGACACCCCTAACAACTCTGATCGGCGTCTCGACGTACGGAGCGCCGCGTGGGGCTTGAGGTTGCACATCACACACTCCTGAAACAGCTCGGGACTCCCGCCTGTAAAAGGCCATTTTCAGGAAATCTCTCGCTGAGACCTTTGCTTCGACTGGAGAACTCACAGTTTTCATCGCCACATGCTGGACAGTGCTGGGCAGTCTCGCTCTGAAGTGCGCCACCTGGCCTTCAAATCGGAGAGCTCCCCAGGTCGAGAGTGCAGTGTAGCGAATCACACTCCCGAATGGATTTCCACGTCTTCTGACATTCGAGAGTACTCCCCCAAAAAAATTCCAAGTCGGGAGTGGTGTGGCGCTCATACAACCCCGCCATTGTGGAACTGTGCTCTGGCTTCTTTTTTTTTCCATATAAAAGGCTTCCTTCTCCTCACCGGGAGAGAGCCATATATTTTTCTCCTTTTTTTTATTTTTTTTATTTTTTAGTTCATGGTGTTGTAGAGGCCAGTCACTGAGTACACAGTGATCACCTCGAGCAGTAGGCCGCGGGTGTCCTGGAATATGAGGCGACCTCCCCTCCCATTCTCACGTCAATACTCCTAGCGCACCCCCTATCCCACTATCCTACCTCAGTGTGACCAGCACTCAGGACCATTACCCTATCAATGGGCAGGTAACTTGGACCGAACAGCAGTGATAGGCACCAGGGCTGATAGGTTGCCTATCCCTGGTGGAACTTCGGACGGGAACTTCGGACGCCGGGCCCAAACAATCGACTACAGGCCCCAAGAGACTCTGGGCCCCAAGTTTCAGACAGGGTAGCACCCATTGAAACAGTTTTACAGTCCTTCCCCTAGCTTACCAAAGGTCAGGCGGATCTCCGACTAGCCTAAGCGACTTATACCCCTACCCTTAACCTAGGGTCTAAGCCTTATATATAGCCACTAGACAGTTCTACCCAAATATCAGTAGGAACACCAGTGGCCCATACCTATCCCTACCACAGATACTAGACCCCACCCAGTGACTTCACCCCCCAGTCTCATAGTTCTGTAGTTCTCAATGTATGTGGATGCACGAAGGTTGCGTATGTGACGCTCAACCTCATGCACTGCGTTGCTTTCCGGTCGAAGTGTTTTGGTTTGCGGAAGGGGGCTCAGGGAAAGGCAGCAAAGGTGGGGTGTGCCAAGGATTTTTGGAAAATTGAGTGTGGGGACATAGACAGAACAGAAATCCCCCATGTAGGTCCGATGGTAGTGAGAAGGAGGTTCATCGCCGCACGGGTTTTAAGGGAGAAAAAGGCGTGCGCGGGACTTGCAGCTATGGGAAATTCAATCTAAAAAGTATCGCTGGACTTCCCAGCGATTCGTAGCTCTTCGTTTCGTGTGAAAGGGGGCGGGTACACACGTGGTATCCCGTTTTCGGATGACGTCTCATGAGCACTCGTTACACAACTCTGAGTCCGACGTGGAGGGCCTCGATCGAGTAGCCTTCTCTTTGTGCTCGTCCTCGCCACGTTTACGATAGTGGAAACCCTTGGCCTGGTAACTCTCGAAGCGGCAACAATCGCCGCACAGAGTGTTAGGCCAATGAGGCTCCACTGCCGTCCACGGGACGACAATCAGTTCGTTAAACGGCAACAACAATGAATAGGGCGGAAAATGCCTATCAATTATAACAAAACCCGCACTAACGAAACCCGAGTATCGAGTTTCGAGAGGAAAGTAGTAACGCCCTCCGATCTTGGCGACCGCTTCTTGTACGCCCCACCCACATACACGTATCCTTTCCTCATTGTATGGGAAGGGGCGCGGCGGGGGTACGGGAAGTTGGTGCCTGGTCGGGTTGGGCCGTCAGTCCACATGGCAGCGAAGGCAAGCTTAAAACAGATCTTAATCATACATCATTCGTTTGACACCCCAGGCAACCAGATCATTCAGTCGATCAGCCAATCGTCCTTACAATCATGCTATAACAAACTCTCTAACACGACTCACCACATGCACATATCAAAGTAAGAGAAGCAAGGTTACCATAATTCATCCATTACGATATAACGTGACCGGAGGAGAGAGAGAGAGAGAGAGATTATGGATGCAGACCAGGAGGGAAGAATGAGTAGAAAGTAATCATAGAATGTCAGACAATCGTATCCAGGGAAGTTCTCGCTTAACAGCCGAGCGATCGGAATTCACACTCGGAGATACAAATTTTGAGACAAAAAAGGGGAAGCACTTCTGCCATAAAATTCCACCATAGCCCCAGGCCATGCACTCACTCACTTCCGACTCGAACGTCTCACTTGCACTAACGATCCCGGTCGTCACGTGCCAATCCACCATAGCGATCGTCACCCCGTCGACTTAGTCTCTGCACGGCCCTGTTCGGATCCCACGGTCCATCGGGCGATCCAGCATGCCAAGCGCTAAAACTACAGCCAGCTCGTCGGGACTTTTTGACTCGCACCTTCCTTCATACCACCTAACCACAACTTCCCGGAAGCGGGTTGATGAGTCGAGAGAGATATTTTCGGGAGCGCTTGCGAAATTTATAGTTGTGGAAAAGAAGATAGACGCTAGGAAGGGTTAGGACTAAGACAGGGAGGAGTAGGGAAAGGCTCGGGGATTGCCCGATGAAAGTCATGTCGATCCTTTGGATCCCAGCTGTAGCCAATCAAAATCGTTGTGTATCAGGAATTTCCTTCTTACACGGCGCGTCTCCTTGGCTAGAGGGAGTGACAGGGGGTCGACAGGGTATTTCGGCGCGGGGATCAGAGCGGGAAAAAGAAGAGTGGGAAGAATAGCGCGAAACGAAACCAAGATTCAGACGATCAAGAAGGAGGGAAAAGGCGCGCAAGGCGAAGGGGAGATGAAAAACTGTTACAGAGAGAGAAGGAGCGTGAGCACGAAGAAAAAGTGTCGAGGGCAGCGTGGGAAGCGGGAAGGGGAGGCTCGCACGCATGGCGCCGACGTGAAGGCAAAAAGGGCACCGAAACATTTACAGCTAATTCAAATTGAAAAGTATGATCTCCACGCGGTAGAGCAAGCGTGGAAGAAAGTCCTATGCTTATTCAGACTCCTGTGAAAATTCTCAGAGCTTTCCAAGATGAGGTTGAGAACATTCATGCGCAAGAAAGGATACGTTAGATTCCCTTCCATTCCGGAATTCCTAACCGTTGACCCAGTTTCCTAGCGTGCTCCCTAAGGCGCGCGTAATTCCCATGTAATTCCTGAGTTTGCAAAAGACGAAATTCCAAAAGTCGATAAAAATACAAAAAGAGGCCTCGTTGGGCGTTAACAAAGTTCGACAAAGAGAGCGGGGGGGGGGGGGGAAGATGGCGCAGGTCCAAAAGGAGGCGCGTCACATATGTGACGCTCTGGGGGTTCCAAAATAATGTGATCTCTTGATTGCATGTACGAAAGCCAATTTACGTTTCGGAGGAGGAAGAAGGGGGCGAAGGGATGAACGAGGAACCAAGTGTATCAGAACGGGCAAGATTTTGTATCAGCACCAGATTGGGCCAGAATCCATGTTGACGCCAACTTCAATTGCAGGATCTTCACGATTCGTGTTGGCTTGCAGATTCTCTACCATCCAGCCCTGTCATGTGCAACACCTTGCTTCTTCGATTGGCGGAGGTCATCCAGGTGACACCATCATGGTCAGCCGAATCTTGCCTGGTTCTGCTTCACCATTGGAAATCGGACCGGCGATAGTCGACGAGGAGGGGGTGATGGAGTGGTCTAGGCCATTCAATTGGGAGGGGAGGAAAAAAGTTGGAGGCTTCGTCATCGACATCGACAAAGTGGACAATTCAGTGTGCTCGAGGGAATCGATGGTTGGGTCAAGGGAGGGGGAGGAGATAGTCAGGATGTAGGGTCAGGATAGTCCGGAGGATATTATCGAGTAGAGATTCATAATCCTCTGCCGCGGGAAACGTTTCGGAGACGATGCAATTCAACTCCATATGGTTGTATTCTCTCCATGCGACACTGAAAAGAAGGATGTTGAGAGGGAAAGAGGGGGAGCGGTGTGGAAAGACTGTGCACAGGAGTCGCACAACAAAGTGGTGGTAGAAGAGCTGGTTGTATTGGCATACATCTTCTGTACAATTCGCCCAAATTACCGCTGGCGTGAACGTTCTCTCCACAGTGACAGGCGCGGTCTGGCTAGGATCGCTCGGATTGAAGGAGATAATGCCCGTTGGTCGATCGTCAATAAGCTGAGATAGAAATGTAAGGATCTCATAGGCGAAAGTCGCTCGGCCTCCTTCGGCGATCTCCTCATAGAGAAGACCAACTAGGGTACCGTCGGTCTCCATCTCCTCTGGCCACGCTTGCGCTAGCACTAGTGAGATCTCGTTATAGGTCTCCAACTCCCAGTTGTTATAATATCGTGCCCAGTGGCACCTCACCGTTAGCATGCACACGCTGACCGTCACAAATTCAGTCCACTTGCGGACGTAAGAAGGATGGAAGGGAGGGATCATAGCGGGGCGAATCTCCAAGGTTAAAAGGGGATCGGCCCAAGATGGCCAGAGAGTTGGAAGATCGGAAGGGAGAGAGAAGGTAAAGAAGCAATTCATCTGTGCAAGGGGTAAGGTCGAAAAGGACGATTTGGAAGCGGTCGAGCAGGGAGATCAGTGTTGCTGGTACGAAGAGAAACGGTATCAATACATTCGGTTCCCACCACTTGTCGGCCTGGTCAACCAGCCGCTGTCGCCAATCTGCTACCAACGCCTCCCAGGCTGCCCCCACTCGTAGAGGCTTGTGACCACCGCGTCATGCCGCTGGATGCCAATAGTGCATAGATCGACACTAAAGGCAACAATCACTGTTACGTCGCTCTAAGTAGGCTGGGTAAAACGCTCAAACGCCGAAGATTCCACCAAGATGAGAGTCGTTCCCAACTCCGTTGGGATGGTTACCTTCACAAAGGGAATCGGAGGAGATCGGGACAGAGACAAGGATGCGCGACTTGGCGAAACTGTAATGAAGGTCGAGGCTGCAGAAGTTGTGGAGGAAGAGCCGGTTCAATGGCGAAACTCATGGTGAAGACCGAGGAGAAGTATGGCCAGACAAAGGGAAGAAAGCAAGATCCTCGTCTGGGGAAGAGGAGGAAGAAGAAGGCGAGACATGATATTTAGAGGGAGGGAGAGGGCGAAGGTAGGAGGTATGGCGGACGATGGGAAGAGAGTTATGGCTGGTGCTGGTCTCAGGTGCGATGTGCACCGTATTGGCTCCGTTAGGACCGAGTTCCACTACGTGGAAGCAGCCAGAAAACTTGGGACTCGGAGTAAGTTTCCGGTCGCAAGCACATTTGCATACCTGGTGTTGTGGTCCTGCCTTCCCATTCAGGTCCTCGTAACTACTGACCTGCCTACCGTGGGCCAGTTCAGTCATTTTCTGCCTTTTCCGGGCTAGTCCAGGGATAGCCTTTTCCATTAATTTCGCATATCATTTGGCTTAGCCTTGAGGGTCAATCGTGTGTCCCTTCCTTCTCTGTGTAACCATTTGAACGCCATGAACGCACGTTCACGTTCAAATGTGCGTTTGAACGCGAATTTAAATTCGTGTTCAAAATTGAACGGCCTTCAATTTTTTTATTTTTTTTTTATAATTATTTCGATGTCTAAAAATAAGCTTTTTTTTCTTATTTGTGTTTTATGAGTTCTGTATGATGTGAGGTACATGCCTCTTAATTTTGGAGTCATTTTGCTAAGGCAAACAAAGATGAAAAATCGCTAAAGATCGCAGTGTCAAATCGTGTTCGCTCACTTATTTTAATTATTTTTTTATTTTTTTCTATTTTTTGTTTTCTATTTTTTTCCCCAATTTGGTAAGGAATTTAGATGTAATGCTTAGACAAATGTTGTTTATTTTTTTTTTTTTCGTAACATATGTCTTTTTCGGAATTTTTTGAGGGTTTTTTTTGTTTTTGTTTTTTTTTTCCCCGTGCGGAATTGAACTCCACGTTCGGTCCTGTTCATTGAACGCTTGTGCATTCCATTCAGTTTCTGAACAGAAAACCCGCGTTCAATGAACGCGCGGTTTCACAGTTCCCCCTTTCTCTGCGTTTTCGGAGGCACTCCGATTGTCGACACATTGGATACTATTCGTTCGTAGCTGAAAGGGGGTGAATCCATTAGACTCATGAGGGGTCGCTCGATAGATCCCGATTATTTGATAAACTATCTCGGGCCAAGGACGTGTGTCGTTGACTGCCAAGTTCCGGCGAAGAGCGGTCTTAATCATGCGGTTAGCGTTTTCGGCCAACTCATTGGACTGGGAATGTGTCGGAGAGCAACGCCACGACATGTCAGTAGTTTCTCTACCTCAGCCTTGAATCCGGACCCGTTGTCGGTTAGAATCTCCCCTGTATCTAGAAGGGTATTAAGGAATCGGTCGATGTTCGTAGTTATTTCGGAGGCTTTACGTGTCTCACAGGGGTAAACTTTGATATACTTTGAAAAGTGGTCGATCAACACTAGGAGAATAAAATACTCGCAATGGTTAGGGCAAGGTGGCACATCAATATCTGTCGTGTTCATACTGACTTGCTAGAAAGGACGTTCTACCTCTGTCAGGACTATCGTGTTTGGCCCACGAACGGGCGCACGATCAGCGACACAGACTAGACAGTTAGCGACCACGTGTCTCACGTCGTCGAGAATGTGAGACCAGAACCATCGATTTTGGTCGATTGACGCTTCGGTGACACGTATCGCAAAATGAGCGGCCTGTTCCTCGTGCGCCGATCTGGTCCAGTCGTATCGCTGGAATTGGTGGGGAACCGTCAACTGCAATCCTGATCCGTCTGTTTTACGTTTTTCCAAATGACTGTTGATCCATCGATAATCCCGAGACCTCTCCCTGGCCCGACGTCTGTCATGCTTAGTAAAATGATCCAATCGTTTGCCCACTAATTTAGTCAATAGTGTTTTATTCGTCCATACTTAAGCCCTTCAGGATTTTTCGGCGTATTCGGTCCGCCAGTTCTGGCGGCCTCGAATCGAACTTACGTGGGGAGCTTGTCCGTTCGACACAGAGGGCATTTCTACGCCTTCCTACTCGTTCGATATCGAACGCATGCACCATGCGCACGATTAACACACGTGGCACATTCTACCCAGTCAGCGAACCCTGATTCAGAGGGATAGTAGTCTGCCCCATAAACCCGTGAGATACACGTACAAAAATAATAGAATTTGTCCGAAGAGATCGACGAATATTTCCAAATGCGGAAAAGAAGGGGAATCGGTGGGGTTGGGAGCAGAAGAAGAAGGGGTCGCCATTGTTCCGGGGAAAGGAGAGAGAGAGAGAGAGAGAGGGCTCATGTCCACCTAGACCTTCAAAAGGATCTCCACCCCACCGTACAAGGGCTCGTTCTTTGGTTCCGGATCGTGCCACGGTGTCACTTCCTCACTCTTGGGTACCTTGTCGGTCGATGCAACCGTGTCAGCCCGCCCACGTTGCTGTGTTTCTCGTGTTTCCAATGACAGATGTCAAAATCCATGCTCTGCAACTTGGTAGCCCATTGCCCAATCATACTACAGTAGTCCTTAGACTTCTTCATGGCCAAGAGTGGTTCATGATCAGTTGCCAATGTGAACTTCCGGCCATATAAGTAAGCTCGAAAGTGACTGATTCCCCATAAGGTCGAGTAGCATTCCCCCGTTGGAGCGGAGTAATTCCTCTTGCAGGAAGGTACTGATTTAGACGCATATTCCACCACATGTTCCAGGCCATCAAGTCCCACATGGGCCAAGATCGCTGAGATCGCCTCTAGCTGCCAATCGGTGATGAGAACAAAAGGTTTTTCCGGGTTCAGACTTATAAGGATTGGGGCCGAGATCATAGCCGCCTTAAGTTCTCGAAAGGCCTGATCGCACGGCGGGGTCCAGATCAACGGCTTATTTTTTTTCAGCAAGTTTGTGAGTGGTCCCTCGATCGCCGCAAATCCATTGATAAACCTCCGATAGTACGAGGTTAGTCCCAAAAAGGCGCGTACTTGTGTAACTGACGTCGACATCGGCGCGACTTTCACCGCGGCTACCTTCTGCGGTTCCGGTTGCAACCCCTTGTTCGTAACCACGTGGCCAAGAAAGAAAATCTTTGTGAGGAAAAACTGACATTTCTTGAGGGTCACCTTGAATCCATTGTCCTTCAGTGCGTGCATCATCCATTCAATGTGTTGCACGTGTCCTTCGTAGGAACTCGAATACACAAGGATATCATCCATGTATATGATCACACAATTATTAATAATGCTCTGCGCCAGCCTCATTTTTCGCACGAAGTTATGAAAAGGCATATTCATCGCGCGCTGAAACGTGGTTGGGGCATTGCAGATTCCCATCGGGCATCGAATCCATTGCCAAGTCCCTTTGAAAAGAACGAGGGTCGTTTTCGGGTGATCTTCCTTTTGAACTAGGAGATGGTGGAATCCATGACAAACATCAAACTTACTGAAAAATCGAGCACCACCAATAGCATCCAACAACTCATCAATTCGGGGGAGGGGGTACACGTCCTTAATCGTGATATCATTCAACTTCCGGTAATCAATACATATATGAATCCCTCCCACCTTCTTCTGTACGATCACCACAGGAAATGACCATGGTCCGATGGCGGGTTCGATCCACCCATTAGCTTCAAACTCCTTTACTCTCTAGAACGCATCTCGTCGTTGCTCCGGAAAGTATCGATAGGGGGCGCAACTAATCGATGGATGATCCCCTGTGAGGATCGCGTCTTCGATCACACTTCACAACCCAATATCACAATCATGCACACTCAATACCTCAGCATATCCATGCAACACATGAATCAAAGATTGGCAAATTTCTCGGGGAACGTGACTTGGTAAGGTGATCATTGATCGCTCGAAAAGGTCCGGTCGTACGTCGATCTGACCTAGTTTTGTTGGTTGCCTCCCCTCTACGCTGGAGAACATGGAGCTGCTGGTGCGGACCAAAAAAACAATAGCAAGCATCTGTGATTCGCTCGGGCTAATCATTTCGGTTTCCTTAATTTTGGCATCGGTCTTGAGGACAGTTGTGCTTGCCGCTAACCGAGTTAGCTCAGTCATTTCCCGCATCAGATTTGGAACATTACTGATCGGAGCTTCGGCCTCTTGCCTAATTAGCGCGATCACAACACTTTGCGTGAGCAATGGCCTGGGCGGGGAGACGGGAAAATCCAAGTACTGATCCATTTGTGATACCTTTCTCGTAATGAAAGCACGTCTCCGTACAAGGTTCGAGGGGGTTCCAAGAGATCGGCCAATGACGGCCATATCCGAAATTTGCAAGATAGGTTCTCCCAAGAAAGATGTTACCGAAATCTGAGTTTCTGTTAGTGCACGCAGGGATAAAGGGGAAGCAGGGTCCGTTTGGCCATCCTTTGTGTTCAGATCAAATGTCATAGTAGTAGTCGGATTATCCGAAACTCTTCTTTAGCCTCGTCACCGAACAGCTCGACTAACCGGCTCCATTCCTTTTCAATAGGCATGTAATTTAACAGTTCATTGTAATCTCGCTCGTCATACCCATCATCATTGGACAGGTGTCGGTCCTCGTCACCACTTTCGGACAATTTCTCTGGACTCAGGACTTGGATCATTCTTATTCAGATGAGATTGTTAGCCTTTCTTGGTGATCGAGTGGAGACTCGTAGCGGAATCTTCTGAAGCTTTCCTCCAGTATGTGTAAGGACAAGTTGCTTGGAGTTGGAATGTATTCGTGCACCCACAGGCCACAGCCATCGCCCAAGGTAATCCCAACAATACCGAGTATGACTGTACATCGATTACTAATGCGTTAACCAGGACATGTACTCGTCCTACATTGACGACAACATTTTCAATAATTTTGACCATGTTCATCGTTTCTTCGTTTGCAGAGACGTAGTTGTCTTTCCCAGGTAAGGAAAGGATCGAATTCAATTGTCCAGTTTTTCGAACGGGTTTCAAGGATATCACTACTGCAGACGATTCGGTATCAATGAGGGCATTGAACGGCTTTCCCCATACCTCGCAATCACACTCTGCACTTTCCATAGAACAGATCGAACTCGAACGAAGTGATCTTTCTCTGCATACGAAATGGTGGTGACTCGAGCAGTCTCGAGCGCATCGAGCATGGTTAAGGTGGGTATCGGTTCTGATCGAGGAGAGTCTACTTCTGCCTCGTCGTCCTTTTTTTTCTTCAACATCCTTTGAACGTGTTGGTACGTAAAGCGTTTCTGATTTTTCTGACATTGTTGAAGAAGTTTGTCGTTCGCTGCTTCTAATATGGTCAGCACATGGCCCACTGGGACAGAGACTCGGATATCCAAGTGTTTGAGCGTCTGAAGAACGTCGATCTCCCCTGTTCGAAACTGAGGACCAGATTCTGATCCTCGTTCCACCCATTTGAGTTCGTCTTTGCCAGGTCGGATCGATCCGATTAGTCCCGCTAGTTGGAGGTACTCTGTCGGATCAATAACATCAGCCGCTTCGGAAGATGATCCCGAAGTGGACGAGATGGGATCAGCCGATGGCTCTGTAAGGAAAGAACCAGATTCCCTTTCTTTTGTGGCTCCTAACAGCGCGGCTACCCATCCTTGATTCAAGGCGATAGGCGCAACTGCCGGCGGGGGKTGGTTACGCCTTGGCAGGGGGCAGTCTCGTGCAAAGTGTCCGGGTTGCTTACAATTGTAGCATTCAACTCTTCGTGCTCGATTGACCACATGATTCAGAGTTGTAAGCGTCTGGTCGGGGGCAGGAGGAGCAATCGGCATGGGGTAGTACGAAGAAGGAGCGCGACGCGAAGAACTTGAGTTAGCCTTTATCAGTTTCGTCATGATTTGGTCCAATCGATCCATCTGGGAAGTTTGCATCTGTATCAGATTGTTCATCCACTCAGATTATTTAGTTATGGCGGTATGAATCATCTGGGCTAGATGCAGGTTGGTGATAGGTATTGGCGCAGTATGGGGCATAATGGTGTTCACAGGTGCTATCTTGGGTGGGAAGGAGGGGAGGGGCAGAAGACAGGAGATGAGGGAAGGGATCCGTCGAGGGTCCTCTTGATAGTCGTGATGAGGGCGAGGGTAGAATCGTCCCACCGCCCTGAGCCACGAACGCCGTTTAGCCGCGACATCCTGTATCGTGTCCGAGATGTTGTCGTCCCCCTGACTGATGTATCCATCAAGTCGAGTTCAAGTGCTCTAGCAATCATGACTGGTAGCTGGTTCGTTTTGGGGGGAACCTCTTTTTGCAGCTTTGCTTTCAACACTGGGTTACGGAGATGATCGATGAATAAATCTCGAGCAGCATTTTCCTCTCGCCCTGATTTGTCTAACGCGGTTTGAAACTAGTCCACAGAGTCGGGCGCTATGGTTGAGTTTTCAACACAAATCATGCAACATCCTCACTGACTTCGTCGAATCTTGGTAGGAACACTCTCTTGAAGGTATCCCAATCTACCCACCTATGTCTTCTAAACCAATCATGAGCAGTGTTTCGGAGAAGCAGGGTGATGACACAAGGAAGATCCTATGCGGCATATCCCTGAGCTTGCACGGCGTCGAGCCATGACTCGGGATGGGTAGTATGGTTGGGGTAAAATGGAAAGGTGGCGGGGATGCTTACCATCACCCAAGGAACCGCTCCATTAGCATCAGCCGTAGACATTTCTCGTTGAGTTTCGGTGGACCTTTGTCGGGTAACTGGGGGACTCAGCCGATTAGATCGGTTGGCTGGTCTTCCTCTCGCCAGCTCATCTTACTAACGTCAGAACCAACACGTGTAGGCTCCGATACCAACCTCACGCCCTGTGCTGCTTTCTGGTCGGAGTGTTTTGGTTTGCAGAAGGGGGCCCAGAAAAAGGCAACAAAGATGGAGTGTGCCAAGGCTTTTGGGAAAATTGAGTGCGGGGACACAGTCAAAACTGAAACCCCCCGTCTGACGGTTGTGAGAAGGAGGTTCGTCTCCGCACGGGTCTTAAGGGCGAAAAAGGGGCGCGCAGGACTCGCAACTATGGGAAATTCAATCTAATAAGTATCGCTGGACTTCTCAGTGAGCCGTCGCTCTTCGTTTCAAGTGAAAGGGGGCGGGTCCCGTTTTCGGATGAGGTCTCGTCGGCGCTCGTTACACAACTCCGAGTCCGACGTGGAGGGCCTCAATCGAGTAGCTTTCTCTTTGTGCTCGTTCTCGCCACATGTACGATAGTGGAAACCCTAGGCCTGGTAACGCTTGAAGCGATGACAATCGCTGCACAGAGTGTTAGGCCAATGAGGCTCCATTATCGTCCACAGGACGACGATCTTTTCGTTAAATGACAACAACAACGAATAGGGAGGAAAGTGCGTATCAATGATAACAAAACCCGCACCGATGAATCGCGAGCATCGAGTTTCAGGAGGAAAGTAGTAACGCCCTCCAATCTTGGCAACGACTTCTCATATGTCCCACTCGCATACACGTATCCTTTCCTCGTTGTACGGGAAGGGGCGCGGCGGGGGTACGGGAATTTGGCGCCAGGTCGGGTTGGGGCCGTCAGTCAACATGGCAATGAAGGCAAGCTCAAAACAGATCTTAATCATACATCATTCATTTGACACCGCAGGCAACCAGACAATTCAGTCGATCAGCCAATCGTCCTTACAATCATGCTATAACAAACTCTCTAACACGACTCACCGCATGGACATATAGAAGTGCGAGAAGCAAGGTTACCATAATTCATCCATTACGATATAACGTGAGCAGAGGAGAGAGAGAGAGAAGGAGTATGGACCCAGACCAGGAGAAAAGAACGAGTAAAAAGTAATCGCAAAATGTCAGACAATCTTGTCCAGGGAAGTTTTGGCTTAAAAGTCGAGCGATCGGAATTCACACTCGAAGATACAAATTTTGGGACAAAAAGGGGAAGCACTTCCGCCATAAAATTCCACCATAGCCCCAGGCCATGCATTCACTCACTTCCGACTCGAACGTCTCACTTGCACTGACGATCCCGGTCGTCACGTGCCGATCCACCATAGCGATCGTCACCCCACCGAATTAGTCTTTGCAGAGCCCTGCTCGGATCCCACGGTCCGTCGGGCGATCCAGCATGTCGAGCGCTAAAACTACAGCCAGCTCGTCGGGACTTTTCGACTCGCACCTTCCTTCATACCACGTAGCCACAACGTCCCGGAAGCGGGCTGGTGAGTCGAGAGAGAGATTTTCGGGAGCGTTTGTGGAATTTATAGCTGCGGAAAAGAAGGTAGACGCTAGGAAGGGTTAGGATTGAGACAGGGAGGAGTAGGGAAGGCTCAGGGATTGCCCGACGAAAGCCATGTCAATCCTTTGGATCCCAGCTGTAGCCAATCAGAATCGTCGTGTATCAGGAATTTCCTTCTTACACGACGCGTCTCCTTGGCTAGAGAGAGTAACAGAGGGTCGTCAGGGTATTTTTGCGCGGGGATCAGAGCTGGAAGAAGAAGAGCGTGAAGAATAGCGAGAAACGGAACCAAGATTCAGACGATCAAGAAGGAGAGAAAAGACGAGCAAGGCGAAGAGGAGATGAAAAACGGTTACAGAGAGAGAAGGAGTGTGAGCGCGAAGAAGAAAGTGTCGAGGGCAGCGTGGGAAGTGGGGAGGGAATGCTCGCACGCATGGCGTCGACATGAAGGCAAAAAGGGCACCGAAACAGTTACAGCTAATTCAAATTGAAAAGTATCATATCCGCGCAGTAGAGCAAGCGCAGAAGAAAGTCCTATGCCTATTCAGATTCCTGCGAAAATTCCCAGAAGTTTCCAAGTTGAGAACATTCATGCGCAAGAAAGGACACGTCAGATTCCGCCCATTCCGGAATTCCTAAGCGTCGACCTAATTTCCTAGTGTGCTCGCTAAGGCGTCCGTAATTCCCGTGTAATTCCCAAATTTGCAAAAGACGAAATTCCAAAAGTCGATGAAAATACAAAAAGAGGCCTCGTCGGGCCGTTAACAAAATTCGACAAAGAGAGGGAGGGAGGGAGGGGGGGGAAGATGGCGCACGTCCGGAAGCTGGCGCGATACATGTATGCTCCGTGTATCTATGTTTGACGATGTACAAACAGCACTGTGTGTGGAAACTTGTGTATGTAGCCCGTAGGCCATGTATAATTCGCAAGCTATGTATATGCCCGAAGGTTGTGTGTGCTCTGTGAATCAATGTATTGAGATGTATAGGCAGCATCATGTGTGTATATCGAAGAGAGAACGGGGTAAGATAGACAAGGACCCCCCCAAGGTCCGAACCAAGCTCGAACCCGTGACCTTGTAATGTGTAATCCAATGGCTCTACCATGTGAACGACTAGTGAAAATGGCATGAACGTGTGATATTCCAGACTGGGGAGATCAACAGTGTGACGCCCAACCTCACGCCCAGTGCGATTTCCTGATCGAAGTAGGATGTGGGCCTGGAAGTGCGAAAAGGGGTGTGCCAAGGATTTTTGGGAAAGTGGGGCCGGGGTGGAGTCTCAGGTCAGAACTGAGATCTCCTGTGGCAGGGTTTTTCGGGGGCACGAGTGCAATTTGGCGGAGAGGGCGGACCACCTCTGTTCACAAGGCAGATGGCATGCGTGGGTCGCTCAGGGTCGGGCGAGCCATTGGTTCCGGGGACGGCGGTTCGCGGGAGGGTCCCTTCGGGTGGGTGGGGTTCCGATGAGTCAGGTCGTCGGGAGTTGCCATATGGCGCCGGTCGTCGCGCGTTTGGGTTGGGCCTCCAAGATTTCGTGGTCCTCTGTTCACCATGTCGTCGGCAGTTTTCGTAGGGCGTATTGGGCCAGTATAGGGCTATGGCCGGCCACGGTGTCAGGCGGCCACAAGCAATGCGCCGCCTGAAATCTACGGGTTTGGGACTTAGGCGCAAAAACGAGTCTGAGTTTTGACGGTACTCTTGTTAGACCAGGCAGCGGAGATTAGGGGAGCTCAGGGCGCCCTTGATTTTGGGCGCGCTGAACCTTACGGGTAACCCTCAAAGATGGCGAGATGGGTGGTCACACTCGGCACATCAGCGGACCGTCATTTCTGACCGTTCAAAGGGTTAGACCCGGATTGGCTTGCCGCGGAGAGGCATCGCGGGAACTGAACTCGTAGCCACATTTTTTGCGGCATACGACCGGGGCCGAAATGGGGCCTCAAATTTTCGTCTATTTTAGTACCATAATTAAAGATGGGGAAAAGGGATTACGACCAGTAGGGGAGAAGGGAAAAACATAATATCCCTTAATTTCTTTATTTTTTTACGGTATTTAATTCAAGGGGGAATACTCTTGCTATTTTATGTTCCCGGCAATGAAATTAAAAACATAAAAAAAGATTAAAAATGGTAAAAGAGAAAAGAAACAAAAGTAATTCGGCCATTTATTTAAAGTATCTCGGAATTTAATTTTGGAGAACTTACAGTTGATTTACTATTTCCGACAATAGAATTAAGGAAAGGGGAGAATGATGAAAAACGACGGAAGGGACGGGAACCCATGACCATTGGGAGATTGGCCAAATTTAGCCTTGATTACACGCCATCAGCTCTGACTCCGGATTGATCATTTTCCCCGGATTCCAACAGTTCTCACTACTGCCGATGGTCGAGGTTCCCTGCGTCGTTCTCCCTGGTTTGCATGATTACTAACAATACCGCAATTGGGATAATCTGAGGGCGGGAGTCATGTGGACGGCATGGGAATGTGCTGCCAT
>BFEA01000699.1:578426-592049 GCA_003427395.1 Chara braunii | reverse complement strand
GACAGCCATATCCTGCTGCTGATGGGATCAACTATCCCTCAAGTGAAAAACGACAGCCATATCCCGCAAGTGAAAATGACAGCCATAACCCGCTGTTGATGGGATCAACTATCCCTCAAGTGAAAATGACAGCTATATCCCGCTGTTGATGGGATCCACTATCCCTCAAGTGGTAAACGACAGCCATATCCTGCTGCTGATGGGATCAACCAAGTGAAAAATGACAGCCATATCTCGCAAGTGAAAATGACAGCCATAGCCCGCTGCTGATGGGATCAGCTATCCCGCGAGTGAAAACGTCAGCCATATTCCGCTGTGGCTGGGATCTGCTACCCCGCAAGTGAAGCCAACAGCTACTTTCTGATGCTGATGGGATAAGTTACCCTGCAAGTGAAAAAAACAACCTGGTTCCACTATTGATTGAGCCGGTAATCCTGCAGCAGCGTCGTTCCGCTGTTGATTGGGTCTGTCATCCTGCAAGTGAAAAGAACAGCCTCGTTCCGCTGTTGATTGAATCCGTCAAACCTGCAAGTGAAAACGACAGCCTGGTTCTGCTATTGATTGGGCCTGCTATCCCGCTCGTGGAGTGAATAGCTACATCCGTTGATGATTGGCTATCTCGCTAATGGAAAGGACAACCACATTCCGCTGATAACGGGATCGGCTACCCTGCTAACGGGCAGAGCAGCCAAGTATCGTTGTTGATGGGATCTGTCAGTCTGTCAAGGCAGCGAAACCGTTGTTCTCCGATGATCAGATTACCCATACCCCTGGTGAAGAGAGACCAACCACTTGTGCGAATGATCAGATAACCCGCACCAGTCGCGTCAGAACCGGCCATTTCGAAAGAAAGGACAATTTATGTGATCAGGTGAGTTGTGCATGAATGACGGTGGGATTACAGACATGAGTACAGGAGGAGTGACTAAGAAAGAGAGTGGGGGGGGGAAAGCCGGAAGAGAGTGAGAGAGGACTGGCTTAAGCCGCTTGGCTGGACGAGCAAAATGCACTGGGAGAGTGAGAAAGAGGGCTGACGGGTGGGCTTGAGTAAAGAATTGGGAGAGACACTCGCTGCTCATAGGCAGATCGGGAAACCTTTGCCCATTGGCAAATAGGGACTAGTTTCTGCTCATAGGCAAAACCACTCTCCGATTGTTCCGCTCATTGGCAGATCACGTATAGGCCAATCATTGTTCCATCAGGTATTCACTGCATACTGAGAGATCCATTGGATGTCTAATCAGCTTCTTCCTGCTCACAGAGATTGATAAGTTAATTGAACTTATGCCTAGTAAGCTACAAAAGGGAACACTCAAACCAACTAAAGTGGGCGTGTGACAGGCAGCACAAGCCCCGACGCGCCCTGGTCGCTGAGGACCTCGGAAGCGGGCGTGGCGAGTGACAGGCGTCGTTGTCCTTGGCTTCAGCGAGCGGTAGGCGGCCCCCTCCCCGGGTTTCCTCACAACGGGACAACACTGAGTTGGTGATACGGAAGAAGAAGGCGAAAGAGAGGGAAACTAGTGGAGATAACGAAAAATCCGGGGTGGGTGAAATAGTAGGTATGGTCCGGAGAGGGGAAATTAGAGCACCGGGGGTCGCTAGTGGTGGCGCAGTGAAACTCCCTGGCGCACATTCGGTTCTCGGTTAGGCGAGGGTATCTCTGTGGGAGGATCTCGTTTATCCAAGGGGTGAAGTAGTCCGGCTCGTATGATGAATCCGAATTCCAGGATCGTGTCATCGTGTCATCGCAGACCTACGAGATGCCTAAGGGCGGGTCTGTGTTGATTGCGATTTCCACGGGTGAGCACGTGCAGGCTTGTGCGAACTGAGTCGCACTTACGTGTGTTCGCCCGGGAGGATTGCTCCGTCGCAGCCCCGGATGGCTATATTCAATCGGACAGTATTTCTGCCTTTGTCGAATCGACGCACGGGGACACGTGTAAAGGCGCGAATCTGATCGCGTTTACACGCGTCTTCGTGCGGCGTTCGTTGGACTAGGCCCTCGATTATCTGATCGCCCTACAACTTTTAAGCATGCAACAGCCACGACAGCCCAATCAAGAGACAAGCAGAAACCAGAAAAAAATATCGATCGTGCAAAATTTCTATCCTACTTACGAGTACATCAACTGCAATAATCAAAGACAAAGGCAAGGATTTTTTTAGAAAGATAAATAACCAAACATTGCATCCATACATTCATTTATTCAGCATCATACACACAGTACATCTGAGATGGAAATCGCAAAGACAAGTATGAGCAAAAATCCAAGTCCAAATTCCGAGAAATAGAAAACGGGCAAATCGCCCGGAGCCGAAGTCAAAATTTATACAAAGAGGCAAGGAGGGGGAAAAGACAAAGAAACGGCAAATCGGTGTCCATCAACCTTAACTCTCTCTCCCTCTCTCTTCATCTCCGATGCGGACAGTCCGTCGTCGCTCACCAACCCATGAAGTCGTCACCCCACTTAGTCCTCCCACACCCGTCAGGTTCGCCCACGCCCACAATCTGTCATGGCCTGCGTCAACCCCGCGCGCTTGGCACCAGCTCGTCGTGTCGCCCGACTCCTGCGCTACTCACCTCTTGCTTCGCTCGTGTGCCGACCCTCTCTGATCATGCAACCCCGAGCTTCCAACAGCTGGTTAAGAGCTAACTAATCGCGCAACCGAGATTTATAGCGTGCATGCATGCGCAAGGAACACGGAATTACAAAGACTTAGAAGGAAGATCAGAGGGGGAGGGATTGCCTACGTTCGTATGGTCCGATCGAGGTGTGCGGGACGTAACCGCTCTCCACTCATCGATCCGATCATGCAGAGCGCGGCTACCAAAAACGTAGCAAGAGAAGGAGAAGAAGGGCGGGAAAGACGAAGCACAAGAAGAGAGATATAGTTACAATGGCGCCCGCCCAAAATTACAGTTACACTCCCGATTAAAGGCGTCGACTAATCAGAATTTCGTTGCAGCCGCATAAAGAAGCGCGTAAGCAAAAAACGCCGCGCGGCAAAAAAAAAACTAATTGCAAAATTCCTAAATTTCTTTCTAAATGTGAAAAATCAAAAAGCAAAACTCTAAAAAGAAAATCCGAAATTCCGAGAGCCATCGGGGCTCGACGAAATTCGAAGAAGGTTTCGAAAAGAAAATTCAAAAAGAACGAAGCAAATTATTGCACAATGTCTGCGCCCAAATTCCAAAACCGAAACAAAAGAAACGGCGTCAAAAGTTATTAATCGCGCGCCTGACAGCGCGTCGCAGACACAACCAATCAATCAATCGATCGTCCCGGGACTCACCCGGCCCTGAACCCCAACGAAAAGAGGCGACGAAAAAGACGGAGAAACGAGGGCACCGATGCAATTTCCCATCCATCCCAATCTCCTGTAATTAGCCGAACCTTCCCAGCTTAGGACCCCTTATTGTAGTTGTGCAGAAAGTCGCGCACTACAGAAAGTGGTTCGTCACATATGTGACGCCCAGGGGGTTCCAATATTAGCAAGCTCCTGCTTGCTAGTTGAGACGTTGTCGGCGCGAATACCCTTACAAGGGTATCCGCCCTGGTTTTTGCAAGTGACAGAAGATAAGTTCGATTCGGATTTTTTTAAGACCGCGCGAGTCCCGACAGTATGGTGATTGAAGGCTTGACTAGGACGTTCGGAAGCAGAGAGTGTGTGGGCGCGCAGGTTTAAGGCGCGCGTGATTTCCTTTCCTACTGTTGATTATAAAGTCGGCGCGGACGCCGGTAGCCTTGTCTTATTGGTTATTTATTATTGATTAAACTAGGATTTAAGGATATTTTTCTTTGGTTGGTATGTTTAGCCGAGATAAGCGTATGTGCGCGGAGGACGGCGTCGACGGCAACGGCGCGATTGCGGTGTGTTTGGCGCGCAGAATAGCGTGAGTAGCGACCATGGCGCAGGTTGGGTAAGCCGTAGCGAACGCTTGCCAGCCACGCACGTGGTTGGGGATGAAGGAAAGGCTTAAGCCTTTCATTCTGGCCCCGAGCGCTGTGTTGCGCCGCCTTATATAGTATCCCCCTAGCATTGGTCCCAGACTTGGGCTCAACCCTATAGGTTACGGTACTGGACGTATACGATGGAGGTATGAGGATCGAGGCCGGAGGACGACGGCGTAGGAGCAGTGGAGTAGCAAGAAGCTGCGGGGTTGAGGGTCCCGTGGGACTATCCCCCTTTTTGTTTTGTTAGGGGAGTCTGACGGCGGGCCCGATCTGCAGGGTTAAGAGGAATGCTGGTAGGTTATGGCCTGTTTCCTTGTAGTGGCCCTTTCTCTTTGCCCCGGGTTTATTCCGGCCTAAGGATGTCTGCTTTCTCCACTTGAATTGAAATTCGGTGGCCGTGATGCGGTACTGCAGGCAAGTCCTCCGAGGGCATTCGTAAAACTTGCGGGATACGGAAGAAGGTCAGCGCAGCGCCAGGGTGGAAGGGTCGGGCGGCCTTCGCCCCAGTCGAAGTCCTCGAGGGCATCCTTAAAATGGGAGTGGTGTGAAAAAGGGTCCGCGAGGTCATTAAGTAAGGATGAAGCGTGTAGACCCGGGAGTGAACCCGGACAGGAAGATGGGCTGGGGGCGTGCAAAAAGGTTGTGTGGCCTTTGGTGCGGCAGCGGGGCATTACCGCGGCAGAAGTCCTTCGGGTAATCTGCTAAGGCTGAAAAGATACGGGGAGATTCACAGACCCACGGCATAAGGATCGCGTGCGAAGATCCGGGACGAACCCGGACGCGAATCAAGCCAGAGGCGAGCAACAGGCGAAAAAGTTGAGCGGCTTTGGAAGTGTTGCGGGGCGCAGCTTCGATTCAGTCCTTCGGGGCATCCGTAAAAATTGGAGCGATACAGAAGCGATTAGCATGGCCCCTGCGCAAGGATCATACGCATATATGGCGCGAGGGTTCGACAGCCGAGCGTTTCTTTCGCTCTTTGGTACCCGGTTGCTGTCGGACCGCGTAGTGTTGGAAAGTCGGGGTTGACGTCGACGTGGGTTGGAAAACGGAGATGGCGGGTAGACAGGCGGAGTGCAGGGGAAGCGGGATGGTGCGCGCGTCCCTTGATGGTTTTAGGTTGGGGGAAACGCTACATGGGGGGTTTTGGGCATGGCGACCTCGATTATGAGGCTAGTTCTAGAGGAAGGTAGGTGGAATGGGAGGCGGAAGAGAAATGGGTTGCGCGGAAGCGACGGGAAAGTAGTATGGCGGGAGGGTGAACTCGTAACTTTCTCACGTCTCATCAGACTCGGGTGAGGGAAAGTATTAACTGAGGGTTTTGGATGCGGGCGTGCCACTTGGCAAAGTTGATCTTGGAAATAGATTAGTAGGACAGGAGTCGGAGTGAAAAGGCAATGCGTGGAGCCATGACGGGAGTGGTAGTGAAGGGGGCAAAAGCTAGTTACTTCGGACGTTCCTTACTTGTCCTCGGTAAAGTAAAAGGCGGATTGGAAGTTTCTGGCTACGACGAAGTGAGTGACGACGTTACAGAATGAGGGACTGGGGATGGGTCTGAAAGGAGGGGTTTCGGGATGTTAATGCACCTGGCCGGGATCTTATGGAAGATTCATTCCGATTTGCTCTTTCATTTGGAGAGGAGCAGCGGGAGGAAGCGGCTCACCTACATGCCACGCATTCGCCGTGGTGCTACCTGCACCCGTCACCACGGTTCTGATCGGCTCGTAGTGGCCACCTCCCTGTGCACGACCGTTGGGCTCGATTGGGCTGCATGGGTGGTCGTTTTCTCGTCCGCAACGACCCTGTAGCCCGTAGTTAGTGTTCAGGTGGCGGCTTATCTACCCACACGAGACTCGAGCTTGTTTGACACGCTCTGTGGGCCGGGTAGAATACGTATCCGGCTTGACTGGAGGTCTGTGTACCTCTGCTACAAACTTCTTAGCAGTTAGAACCCATGACTGGCATCGAATAGCCGTATGTCTGGAGTCTGGGCACTGCGCACAGCTGAAAGGAGAAGCTACCGTTGTCCTAAGCCTGTTACAGCATTTTGGATTGTGACTTGACGGCAGTGGGCGTGGTACCTTGTCGAGCTCTACTGAGCTCGTTGCCGGGTGCCTGTATGCACTAGACTGGCTACGAGGTGTAGACCAGACTGACGGCTGGCGGATTGGCGAGGCAACAGCAAGCAGTCCATGGGATTGCAAGACATGCCTGATGTCTAGTGCGCTGCTCATTAGTAGGGGAAAAGGGAGAAGCGGACTGCTAAGCTGCAACATTTTGGCCGCCCCTGTTGTAGGCTCTGCTGTTTGATTCGGCTGTTGTGCTGCAACAGTGGTTGCTGAACCTGTTGCGGACTGCTGTGCTGCCTCAGGTACGGCTATTTAAGACTGTGTGATTGCAGTCTCATTATGGGAAGCAAAGATGTAGCGTAGGGGAAGAAGTTGGGCTGCGAGAAAGGCTGCTGCTGTAGCTTGGAGGAGTGGTGGCGAAGAGGGTTATCGTTGCGACCAGGGAGTTCGTCAAGGGAGTCTGCTTCGGCAGTTCAACTACTGTTGACGAGGCTGATTGCGCAGTTTGGCAACCATTGCGGGGCCTTCAGGCGCCCGAAGGTTTCAAGGCCCTCTCGCGCGAATCTGAGTGCATCATTCTTGTATCTGAGGGACTTAATGCTTCTCCTCCTGCCCTTCTTACTCTAAGTCCAGTCTGATTGTTCGGAGAGGAAGGCGGCGGGCGGGATTGCAACCCTTGAACCGCGCAGAGACCTTCGTGGGAGGTTTGCCCCACCGATTGCGGGAGCTCTGCCGGGACTCGGGCGGAGTCCTGGAGGCAGGGAACTGAGTGGTAATTTTGTGAAACCCTCTATAAACCCTATTATAACCCCTAGCTGTACATCTTTCTATGGTTTAACTGATTACATTCCGTGAGTCCTGTACTCGGATTTTGGTTTGACTTTCAGGACTTGAATTCAGATTAAGTAAAGGAATGTGTATGCAACTTCAGTTTCAGATTGTTGATTGCCTGAAAGCAGATTGTGAACAAAAGGGGTTGCATCTGAGGCAAGGTTGGGAGGAAGGCAGTATTGTGTGTAGTTTGACTGGGTCATTGAGGTTGGGAGGTCCCCATAAGTTTGGGGAAGCCCAGCGCTTTGTTTATTTTGGTTTGCATGGAGCAATCAAGCCGCTCTATAAGTTTAGGTAGCCTGAATGCTCTGGAGGGTGGGAGGTCCCCATAAGTTTGGGGAGACCCTGGGCTGTGATTTTGCATGGAGGGTCAGGTTTTTCTATAAGTTTAGGTGGCCTGACTGCTCTGACTTGTGAGGGCTTGATTGTGATTGATTCTCAAGGGCCAAGGGCATTCTATAAGCTTAGGTGTTTTTGGTTGCCTTGTTTTTTGGGTTTTCCCAGTTCTTTTGTTCCTGAACGAGGAGGTCTGAGCTGCTTTATAAGTTTAGGTCGCTCAGCCTCTTTTCTGAGAAAATGAACTTGACAAAGGGCAGGCCGTTCTGCAAGTTCAGGTGGTCTAGCCTAACGTCACGCACAGATTGGATCAGAGAGAAACGAACCTGGCAGAGGATCAGACCGCTCTATAAGTTTAGGTAGTCTGACCCAATGCCTCGCACATGTTGGAACCCAACGGTTATAATCTGGTTATATTATATTACTATGTTATTAAGAACAGGTTGGTCAGGCCGCTCTATAAGTTTAGGTAGCCTGGCTGTAGCTTATCATAATTGAAGACAGTATAATTAAGAGATATGGTTGGAGGTAAACCTGGGCAGGCTGAGCAATGTCCTTAGTTGAGCGGCTCAGTCCTACGCCCACTTTGAAGATAAAGTTCAGAGACATATATATAACTTGGCTATTTAAACAGTTCAGGGCGATTAGAATGGTCTAGCCACATGCCTAAAGAAAAAAAAAAGTTGTTGTGCCCTATGTTTGTGTATACTTTGACTAAGTTAGGCTCATTCCATAAGTTTGGGTGACCTGACTTTATGCCTGGCTAAGTAAGGTACATTCCATAAGTTTGGGTGTCCTTACCTTATGCCTTATGTAAGTTGGGTATAAGTCGTTAAATCATTATAACATCATGAACTATTGTTTGTTCAGGTATATTTGGGGATAGGGAGAATGCTTACCTTTCTGGTTTGGCCTGCATGTGGCTGAGTGGGATGACTATTTGGTCCGCGTTTCAGTTTGATAGGTAGGTGTTTTAGTTGCTCGCCACGTGCTAGAGCGATAGGAGTTAGTTTCAATTTCCTGCGTTTTCTGAGCTAAGTTTATTTTACTTAGATCAATTATCGCATTTTCTGGGATCTTTTGTTATACTTGGCTTTGTATAAATTTTGGTAAGCTACTTTCTCGACGGGAAGCGCTGCCGAAATTTCTACAGGAAGTGCTGCCCAAATTTTTGCTAATTCAGGGAGTTAGACAAAATTGGACTTTCGAAAGTCAAAGACTATTTCTGTTTTCATATTCGGGATGATATAAATTCTGAAAAGGTATTTTTCCTACGGGAAGTGCTGCCGAAATTTTCTTAGTTTAAAGGAGATAGATTATATTTTGACAGGTGGCGATTCTGGCAATCCACTCTGTATAGGGAAGATTATGTCAAGGTCTACCTTTGCTTCGGGCACTCCTTAAAGGTAGATTCAGGCTTAGTCAATTAGAAGGATTTTGGATGAGAATGTGTTATGGAGTTGTATTCTCCATACACTTATGACTTTAACTTGGGGATTGACCTGTCATGTGTTACAGGTCCTCTGGACCGTTTGATTCAGGATTTGGACTAGCTTCACCTTGATCCTACGAGGATCATCTTATGTTATCATTGATAACAGGTCGGTTGCCGATTCGTCGGTTTACGATTCAACTCCAATTTACTCTTACCACTCTACCTAAAGGCTTTAGCCCTGTGTTTTGAATTGCTTCATTGTGTTTTCGCCCGGACTTTATTGAATGGTCATTTAACAAAAGTACTGAGTCGAATTAAATACCGTAAAAAATAAAGAAATTAAGGGATGTTATGTTTTTCCCTTCTCCCCTACTGGTCGTAATCCCTCTTCCCCATCTTTAATTATGGTACTAAAATAGACAAAAATTTGAGACTTCATTTCGGCCCTGGTCGTATGGCGCCAAAAAAGGTGGCTGCGAGGTCAGTTCCCGCGATACCTCTCCGCGGCAGGCCAATTCGGGTTTACCCCTCTGAACGGCCGGAAAAGACGATCCATTGATGTGCCGAGCGCGACCACCCATCTTGCCAACTTTGAAGGTTACCCGTAAGGTTCAGCGCGCCCAAAATCAAGGGCGCCTTGAGCTCCCCTAATTTTCGCTACCTGGTCTAACCAGAGTACCGTCAAAACTCTGACTCGTCTTCGCGCCTAAGTCCCAAAACCGTARATTTCAGGCGGCGCACTGCTTGTGGCCGCCTGACAGTTAGCCCGGACCACTTCTCGACGCCCCCGTCGAGCCCTAGCAACTTACGTCAGACAAAGCGGATGAGCTTCAGGAGGATGGTCCGTAAAGGTCGCCCACGTCGGCGTTCAACTGTTTTATGTTTCAGTTTGTTATGAGTCCTGGGGCTAAAAAGATGCTTCTTGACTCTCCTGTTTCTTCTGGTTTTTGGCCCCGGCACGATCCTCCTTTTCTTCTGTCTTTGCCCCGAGAAGGGTGTCGATCCGCCAGTACGTTTAACCCGAACTCTCCGTCTAGCTCGCTTGAGCACGAATAACCATCTCTTCTTTCTTCCTAAAACTAACCCTTTGACTTTTCTCTTCTCTATTCTTTTCCTTTTCTTGGAACTCTCCCCTGCCTCGAATTGCCTCACGGGGGCTCCATCCTCCTTTATGACTTTTCTTTTCCCTTTCAGGTTGGTAAGCGATAAGGCRGGCGTGGGYCTGGGCCTAAACAGCTTTAACCTTGCACCCGCSACTGGGTCCTTCCACTTAGATCCGTCTAGTTCTGCTATCATATATGCACCYCAGTCAAGTGCCTCAACCACTCTGTAAGGTCCCATCCACCTATTGGCAAGCTTTCCGGTCCAGGTCCTCTCCAGTGTCGCGTCGTAGAGAAGGACCATATCTCCTACGCTCACCCTCTCTTTCCTGATTCGGATGTTCTTATCCCATCTCTCTTTACCCTTGTCCCTTTCCACTGCCAGACGATCGGCTGCTGTCATAAGGTTATCTTCCAACCTGTAGGCTATCTGTCTTGTTCGAGCAGCTAAGAGTTCCTCTCTAGACATCTCCTCCGCCCAGTCGACGGTTGTCCAACTGTCGACGTGAAACTCTATGGGAAGCGGACAATGTCGCCCAAACCASAAGGTGTACGGTGGGTATYYGGTACTAGCCCGGACCGTGACGTTGTCCGCCCATATTGCGTATTGAAAATATCGTGGCCAATCACTGTCCTTACCCTTGCACCACTTGGACAGTGACGCTATCAAAGTCTGGTGTCCCCTCTCTACTGGGGAGTTCGACTATGGGTGATAGGCGGTGGCTATTGAAACTCTCGCACCCGCTCTCCTAAACACGCTATGAACCTCGTCGGCTAGGAATTYCGCCCCTCTGTCCATCACTATCTTGCTGACACAACCATACCTAGATAAGTATTCTAGGACAAAGTTCTTTACTTCCTTTGCTGCCTTACTCCTGATAGGTCTACCGTCCACGAACCGAGTGAAATCGTCTCGTATGTTCACGACGTAGTTCATATTGCCTACCCCTCTCGGCATTTTCACTAGATCAATGTGTAGCTTCTCTCCTGGTCTGGTCGGATAGGATGGGTGAAGTGGCTCTTTGTATTTTACAAGAGCTCTCTTCTGGCACTCTTCGCATGTCATACAGTACCGCTCGACGTCCTTATACTGTCCTTCCCACCAGTACAACCGACGTATCTTTTCATAGGTTCCTTTAACTCCCCTGTGTCCTCCGACTACCCCGTCGTGAAGTTTCGCAACTATTGTTTATCTTTCCTCAGGATCACAGACTACTCGTAAGGGCATTCCCGACCCTACAGGCCTTCGGAAAAGGTGGCCCGCTCTAAGGCAGTACTGGGCTGCTTGCCTCCGGATATCTGAATCTTGACTCTCCTCTCCCGTCAGGTGTAGTCCGATCATTCGGTACTTGCCCTCGTAAAGGTTAACTAGAAATCTCTCTGCGGGCCTCGGCTCTGCCATTGTCACAGCCCCAGCTACTATCGGGCGCTCGAGAGGGATGCGTGAAAGTCCATCTGCCACGACATTTTTAGTGTCAGATACTCTCTCAACCGTGTAATCGTATAGCCGAATCCGAATTAACCATCGGGCGATGGTCGGGTCCGTCAGACTAAAGTCCTTCTGGAGAACAGAGGCAACCGCGGTGGGGTCTACTCTCAAAATGAACCGTCGCCCATAGATATAGTGTTTGAACGTGTCTAGACACCGGAGAACAGCTAACACTTCCTTCTTGAATTGACTGTAGTTACGCTCAGCTGTATTAAGTGTCCTACACTCAAATCTCAACGGTCTTTCCTTCCCTCCAGCGTCCTTCTAAGACAGCAAACCACCGACTGAACATGGTCCAGCATCCGTGGATACTATGAAAGGTCTCTCGGTCTCATCGTCAAAGAATGGCACACCCAACACGCGCCCTCCTTCCTTAAATTCGTCTTTAAGTTCTTGCATAGCAAGCTCCTGCGAAGAGTTCCAATGGAAGTTTCCAGTCTTTCGAAGGAGTAACCTCAATGGCTCAGCCTTCTCCGCATACCCCCGTATGAATATATGCCAGTAAACGACCACTCCTAGAAACTGTCGGACCTCGGTTGGGCTATGTAACGGTGAGGGCCAGTTCAGAAGTTTGTCTAACTTCGCCTGATCTGCTCGGCGTCCTCTCGAGTCACAAATAAAACCCAAGATCTTAATAGTCGAGACGGCCCATCGGCTCTTCGTTCCGCTGACTGTTAAATTCGCATCGTCTAGCTGCTCGAGTACCGCGCAAATATCTGTTAGGTGATGCTCGATGAATCTTTTAACTCCAGGTACAACCTCTGTCTCATCCTTGTCTACTGGCCCTTTAATAGGAAAGTCGTCCAGAAAAACTTCAACCTTATCAGGGATGAAGTTCTTGAGGACGGCTACCATGGCTCTCTGAAAAACGGCTACCCCATTAGTCCAACCCATAGGGACGACCATCATCTGAATTAGTCTCAATGGCGTATGCATAGCCGTGAGGTGYCTGTCCCTAGGGTCAAGCGGTACCTCATCATAGCCTGAGAACAGATCACAGACGGAATAGATCGACCTACCTGCTGCGCCTTCTGCCAGTAAATCGGCGTGTGGCACGGAGCCCACGTTTCGTATCGTCACCGCGTTGACCTTCTGAAGGTCCTGGATCCATCGGATCTTGCCATTCGGCTTACGCAGGAAGAACCATCGATTTGCATTAGCACTATCAGACGGCTCCGCAATGTGGAAAACCATCTTTTCTTTCAGGAAAGCGATAACTTCTTCCTTCTCCTTCTGGGCGTATTTCCATCCCGCGTCATTCCAAGGAACATGTGGAATCGTATAAATCCTCGCTGGCTTAGCGTATCGAGGGTCAATCCTATCGCGCTCTGCGTCGCTGAAAGCTATGGCCTTATCACATGTCTTCAGGATTTCTATCACACGTTCTCGCTCCTGTGGGGTCAAATTTCCATCTCCGATGTCCATCCCTGCTATCCTCTCTTCCGTTAGGCGTTGCGGCTCGTTTTTCTTTCTTTCTTTGATTTCTTTTGCGATCTCTTCTTCCRATATCCCTTCTAGTGCAGATCGCTCGCGGCCCACCACCGCTGGCTTAACTTTTTGAGCTACTCGTTTGTGTCGCTTGGGTAGCCCCCCATAGGGGGCCGTGCCCTTAAAAAAGACACGGATACCACACCGCCAAATTCCTCATCTTTTTCCTTTGGGTACGAGTTGCCGTCCACTATTAGCCGACTCCCTAAGTCTTCGACCTCCACCATCCGACCTTCTTCCTCTGTGAGCAGTGGTCCATATTTCTTCTCGCGAAATCGCACCGCGCGGCTGGAGATAGGCAACGACTTAATCTGATCACTGGGTCTTGCACCTACAGCGAAAGCTGCTCTGTTCCTCGGGTTCCGAGGCTCCACTGTCTCAATCATTACCCGTGTCCCGTCTGGCTTCTTAATGGACAATGTTTGACTCCCATCAGGTCGCTCTATCGTCACCGCATGCACGTGGCTGAGCCACGTTCGACCCAAGAGCAGGTTGGAGCTGCAGTTCTTGACTGCAAAGACAGGTAGGGTCACTCGTACCCCTTGGACCTCTATGGCTGCCTTGTGACAAACCCCAGTGATCTGTTGCTTTCTCCCATCAGCCGTCTCTATCTCGAATAGGTATGACCTATCGAGGCCCAGCCCAGCTTGTACCGCCAGGTCCTCGTCTATGATGATAGCCTCACTGTCGTTATCAATCACAGCATCGAGTACCGCCCCATCGTTTATAATCGTCTCCACGGCCCCGCTACCAAGTATATAAAACTTGTCCGGAGGCACACCTTCCATTCCATCGAGAAGGACTGTCGCCATGCGATCCGCTCTGGCAGTCACCCCCGTTACTGCTACTGTAGAAGCTTCCGCCTTAGGGGCTCCCTGACCCTCCTCTGATAGAGGTATGCGAGTCTTCCGCGTGATCATCT
>BFEA01000699.1:560483-572506 GCA_003427395.1 Chara braunii | reverse complement strand
CTGTGTTGATTGCGATTTCCACGGGTGAGCACGTGCAGGCTTGTGCGAACTGAGTCGCACTTACGTGTGTTCGCCCGGGAGGATTGCTCCGTCGCAGCCCCGGATGGCTATATTCAATCGGACAGTATTTCTGCCTTTGTCGAATCGACGCACGGGGACACGTGTAAAGGCGCGAATCTGATCGCGTTTACACGCGTCTTCGTGCGGCGTTCGTTGGACTAGGCCCTCGATTATCTGATCGCCCTACAACTTTTAAGCATGCAACAGCCACGACAGCCCAATCAAGAGACAAGCAGAAACCAGAAAAAAATATCGATCGTGCAAAATTTCTATCCTACTTACGAGTACATCAACTGCAATAATCAAAGACAAAGGCAAGGATTTTTTTAGAAAGATAAATAACCAAACATTGCATCCATACATTCATTTATTCAGCATCATACACACAGTACATCTGAGATGGAAATCGCAAAGACAAGTATGAGCAAAAATCCAAGTCCAAATTCCGAGAAATAGAAAACGGGCAAATCGCCCGGAGCCGAAGTCAAAATTTATACAAAGAGGCAAGGAGGGGGAAAAGACAAAGAAACGGCAAATCGGTGTCCATCAACCTTAACTCTCTCTCCCTCTCTCTTCATCTCCGATGCGGACAGTCCGTCGTCGCTCACCAACCCATGAAGTCGTCACCCCACTTAGTCCTCCCACACCCGTCAGGTTCGCCCACGCCCACAATCTGTCATGGCCTGCGTCAACCCCGCGCGCTTGGCACCAGCTCGTCGTGTCGCCCGACTCCTGCGCTACTCACCTCTTGCTTCGCTCGTGTGCCGACCCTCTCTGATCATGCAACCCCGAGCTTCCAACAGCTGGTTAAGAGCTAACTAATCGCGCAACCGAGATTTATAGCGTGCATGCATGCGCAAGGAACACGGAATTACAAAGACTTAGAAGGAAGATCAGAGGGGGAGGGATTGCCTACGTTCGTATGGTCCGATCGAGGTGTGCGGGACGTAACCGCTCTCCACTCATCGATCCGATCATGCAGAGCGCGGCTACCAAAAACGTAGCAAGAGAAGGAGAAGAAGGGCGGGAAAGACGAAGCACAAGAAGAGAGATATAGTTACAATGGCGCCCGCCCAAAATTACAGTTACACTCCCGATTAAAGGCGTCGACTAATCAGAATTTCGTTGCAGCCGCATAAAGAAGCGCGTAAGCAAAAAACGCCGCGCGGCAAAAAAAAAACTAATTGCAAAATTCCTAAATTTCTTTCTAAATGTGAAAAATCAAAAAGCAAAACTCTAAAAAGAAAATCCGAAATTCCGAGAGCCATCGGGGCTCGACGAAATTCGAAGAAGGTTTCGAAAAGAAAATTCAAAAAGAACGAAGCAAATTATTGCACAATGTCTGCGCCCAAATTCCAAAACCGAAACAAAAGAAACGGCGTCAAAAGTTATTAATCGCGCGCCTGACAGCGCGTCGCAGACACAACCAATCAATCAATCGATCGTCCCGGGACTCACCCGGCCCTGAACCCCAACGAAAAGAGGCGACGAAAAAGACGGAGAAACGAGGGCACCGATGCAATTTCCCATCCATCCCAATCTCCTGTAATTAGCCGAACCTTCCCAGCTTAGGACCCCTTATTGTAGTTGTGCAGAAAGTCGCGCACTACAGAAAGTGGTTCGTCACATATGTGACGCCCAGGGGGTTCCAATATTAGCAAGCTCCTGCTTGCTAGTTGAGACGTTGTCGGCGCGAATACCCTTACAAGGGTATCCGCCCTGGTTTTTGCAAGTGACAGAAGATAAGTTCGATTCGGATTTTTTTAAGACCGCGCGAGTCCCGACAGTATGGTGATTGAAGGCTTGACTAGGACGTTCGGAAGCAGAGAGTGTGTGGGCGCGCAGGTTTAAGGCGCGCGTGATTTCCTTTCCTACTGTTGATTATAAAGTCGGCGCGGACGCCGGTAGCCTTGTCTTATTGGTTATTTATTATTGATTAAACTAGGATTTAAGGATATTTTTCTTTGGTTGGTATGTTTAGCCGAGATAAGCGTATGTGCGCGGAGGACGGCGTCGACGGCAACGGCGCGATTGCGGTGTGTTTGGCGCGCAGAATAGCGTGAGTAGCGACCATGGCGCAGGTTGGGTAAGCCGTAGCGAACGCTTGCCAGCCACGCACGTGGTTGGGGATGAAGGAAAGGCTTAAGCCTTTCATTCTGGCCCCGAGCGCTGTGTTGCGCCGCCTTATATAGTATCCCCCTAGCATTGGTCCCAGACTTGGGCTCAACCCTATAGGTTACGGTACTGGACGTATACGATGGAGGTATGAGGATCGAGGCCGGAGGACGACGGCGTAGGAGCAGTGGAGTAGCAAGAAGCTGCGGGGTTGAGGGTCCCGTGGGACTATCCCCCTTTTTGTTTTGTTAGGGGAGTCTGACGGCGGGCCCGATCTGCAGGGTTAAGAGGAATGCTGGTAGGTTATGGCCTGTTTCCTTGTAGTGGCCCTTTCTCTTTGCCCCGGGTTTATTCCGGCCTAAGGATGTCTGCTTTCTCCACTTGAATTGAAATTCGGTGGCCGTGATGCGGTACTGCAGGCAAGTCCTCCGAGGGCATTCGTAAAACTTGCGGGATACGGAAGAAGGTCAGCGCAGCGCCAGGGTGGAAGGGTCGGGCGGCCTTCGCCCCAGTCGAAGTCCTCGAGGGCATCCTTAAAATGGGAGTGGTGTGAAAAAGGGTCCGCGAGGTCATTAAGTAAGGATGAAGCGTGTAGACCCGGGAGTGAACCCGGACAGGAAGATGGGCTGGGGGCGTGCAAAAAGGTTGTGTGGCCTTTGGTGCGGCAGCGGGGCATTACCGCGGCAGAAGTCCTTCGGGTAATCTGCTAAGGCTGAAAAGATACGGGGAGATTCACAGACCCACGGCATAAGGATCGCGTGCGAAGATCCGGGACGAACCCGGACGCGAATCAAGCCAGAGGCGAGCAACAGGCGAAAAAGTTGAGCGGCTTTGGAAGTGTTGCGGGGCGCAGCTTCGATTCAGTCCTTCGGGGCATCCGTAAAAATTGGAGCGATACAGAAGCGATTAGCATGGCCCCTGCGCAAGGATCATACGCATATATGGCGCGAGGGTTCGACAGCCGAGCGTTTCTTTCGCTCTTTGGTACCCGGTTGCTGTCGGACCGCGTAGTGTTGGAAAGTCGGGGTTGACGTCGACGTGGGTTGGAAAACGGAGATGGCGGGTAGACAGGCGGAGTGCAGGGGAAGCGGGATGGTGCGCGCGTCCCTTGATGGTTTTAGGTTGGGGGAAACGCTACATGGGGGGTTTTGGGCATGGCGACCTCGATTATGAGGCTAGTTCTAGAGGAAGGTAGGTGGAATGGGAGGCGGAAGAGAAATGGGTTGCGCGGAAGCGACGGGAAAGTAGTATGGCGGGAGGGTGAACTCGTAACTTTCTCACGTCTCATCAGACTCGGGTGAGGGAAAGTATTAACTGAGGGTTTTGGATGCGGGCGTGCCACTTGGCAAAGTTGATCTTGGAAATAGATTAGTAGGACAGGAGTCGGAGTGAAAAGGCAATGCGTGGAGCCATGACGGGAGTGGTAGTGAAGGGGGCAAAAGCTAGTTACTTCGGACGTTCCTTACTTGTCCTCGGTAAAGTAAAAGGCGGATTGGAAGTTTCTGGCTACGACGAAGTGAGTGACGACGTTACAGAATGAGGGACTGGGGATGGGTCTGAAAGGAGGGGTTTCGGGATGTTAATGCACCTGGCCGGGATCTTATGGAAGATTCATTCCGATTTGCTCTTTCATTTGGAGAGGAGCAGCGGGAGGAAGCGGCTCACCTACATGCCACGCATTCGCCGTGGTGCTACCTGCACCCGTCACCACGGTTCTGATCGGCTCGTAGTGGCCACCTCCCTGTGCACGACCGTTGGGCTCGATTGGGCTGCATGGGTGGTCGTTTTCTCGTCCGCAACGACCCTGTAGCCCGTAGTTAGTGTTCAGGTGGCGGCTTATCTACCCACACGAGACTCGAGCTTGTTTGACACGCTCTGTGGGCCGGGTAGAATACGTATCCGGCTTGACTGGAGGTCTGTGTACCTCTGCTACAAACTTCTTAGCAGTTAGAACCCATGACTGGCATCGAATAGCCGTATGTCTGGAGTCTGGGCACTGCGCACAGCTGAAAGGAGAAGCTACCGTTGTCCTAAGCCTGTTACAGCATTTTGGATTGTGACTTGACGGCAGTGGGCGTGGTACCTTGTCGAGCTCTACTGAGCTCGTTGCCGGGTGCCTGTATGCACTAGACTGGCTACGAGGTGTAGACCAGACTGACGGCTGGCGGATTGGCGAGGCAACAGCAAGCAGTCCATGGGATTGCAAGACATGCCTGATGTCTAGTGCGCTGCTCATTAGTAGGGGAAAAGGGAGAAGCGGACTGCTAAGCTGCAACATTTTGGCCGCCCCTGTTGTAGGCTCTGCTGTTTGATTCGGCTGTTGTGCTGCAACAGTGGTTGCTGAACCTGTTGCGGACTGCTGTGCTGCCTCAGGTACGGCTATTTAAGACTGTGTGATTGCAGTCTCATTATGGGAAGCAAAGATGTAGCGTAGGGGAAGAAGTTGGGCTGCGAGAAAGGCTGCTGCTGTAGCTTGGAGGAGTGGTGGCGAAGAGGGTTATCGTTGCGACCAGGGAGTTCGTCAAGGGAGTCTGCTTCGGCAGTTCAACTACTGTTGACGAGGCTGATTGCGCAGTTTGGCAACCATTGCGGGGCCTTCAGGCGCCCGAAGGTTTCAAGGCCCTCTCGCGCGAATCTGAGTGCATCATTCTTGTATCTGAGGGACTTAATGCTTCTCCTCCTGCCCTTCTTACTCTAAGTCCAGTCTGATTGTTCGGAGAGGAAGGCGGCGGGCGGGATTGCAACCCTTGAACCGCGCAGAGACCTTCGTGGGAGGTTTGCCCCACCGATTGCGGGAGCTCTGCCGGGACTCGGGCGGAGTCCTGGAGGCAGGGAACTGAGTGGTAATTTTGTGAAACCCTCTATAAACCCTATTATAACCCCTAGCTGTACATCTTTCTATGGTTTAACTGATTACATTCCGTGAGTCCTGTACTCGGATTTTGGTTTGACTTTCAGGACTTGAATTCAGATTAAGTAAAGGAATGTGTATGCAACTTCAGTTTCAGATTGTTGATTGCCTGAAAGCAGATTGTGAACAAAAGGGGTTGCATCTGAGGCAAGGTTGGGAGGAAGGCAGTATTGTGTGTAGTTTGACTGGGTCATTGAGGTTGGGAGGTCCCCATAAGTTTGGGGAAGCCCAGCGCTTTGTTTATTTTGGTTTGCATGGAGCAATCAAGCCGCTCTATAAGTTTAGGTAGCCTGAATGCTCTGGAGGGTGGGAGGTCCCCATAAGTTTGGGGAGACCCTGGGCTGTGATTTTGCATGGAGGGTCAGGTTTTTCTATAAGTTTAGGTGGCCTGACTGCTCTGACTTGTGAGGGCTTGATTGTGATTGATTCTCAAGGGCCAAGGGCATTCTATAAGCTTAGGTGTTTTTGGTTGCCTTGTTTTTTGGGTTTTCCCAGTTCTTTTGTTCCTGAACGAGGAGGTCTGAGCTGCTTTATAAGTTTAGGTCGCTCAGCCTCTTTTCTGAGAAAATGAACTTGACAAAGGGCAGGCCGTTCTGCAAGTTCAGGTGGTCTAGCCTAACGTCACGCACAGATTGGATCAGAGAGAAACGAACCTGGCAGAGGATCAGACCGCTCTATAAGTTTAGGTAGTCTGACCCAATGCCTCGCACATGTTGGAACCCAACGGTTATAATCTGGTTATATTATATTACTATGTTATTAAGAACAGGTTGGTCAGGCCGCTCTATAAGTTTAGGTAGCCTGGCTGTAGCTTATCATAATTGAAGACAGTATAATTAAGAGATATGGTTGGAGGTAAACCTGGGCAGGCTGAGCAATGTCCTTAGTTGAGCGGCTCAGTCCTACGCCCACTTTGAAGATAAAGTTCAGAGACATATATATAACTTGGCTATTTAAACAGTTCAGGGCGATTAGAATGGTCTAGCCACATGCCTAAAGAAAAAAAAAAGTTGTTGTGCCCTATGTTTGTGTATACTTTGACTAAGTTAGGCTCATTCCATAAGTTTGGGTGACCTGACTTTATGCCTGGCTAAGTAAGGTACATTCCATAAGTTTGGGTGTCCTTACCTTATGCCTTATGTAAGTTGGGTATAAGTCGTTAAATCATTATAACATCATGAACTATTGTTTGTTCAGGTATATTTGGGGATAGGGAGAATGCTTACCTTTCTGGTTTGGCCTGCATGTGGCTGAGTGGGATGACTATTTGGTCCGCGTTTCAGTTTGATAGGTAGGTGTTTTAGTTGCTCGCCACGTGCTAGAGCGATAGGAGTTAGTTTCAATTTCCTGCGTTTTCTGAGCTAAGTTTATTTTACTTAGATCAATTATCGCATTTTCTGGGATCTTTTGTTATACTTGGCTTTGTATAAATTTTGGTAAGCTACTTTCTCGACGGGAAGCGCTGCCGAAATTTCTACAGGAAGTGCTGCCCAAATTTTTGCTAATTCAGGGAGTTAGACAAAATTGGACTTTCGAAAGTCAAAGACTATTTCTGTTTTCATATTCGGGATGATATAAATTCTGAAAAGGTATTTTTCCTACGGGAAGTGCTGCCGAAATTTTCTTAGTTTAAAGGAGATAGATTATATTTTGACAGGTGGCGATTCTGGCAATCCACTCTGTATAGGGAAGATTATGTCAAGGTCTACCTTTGCTTCGGGCACTCCTTAAAGGTAGATTCAGGCTTAGTCAATTAGAAGGATTTTGGATGAGAATGTGTTATGGAGTTGTATTCTCCATACACTTATGACTTTAACTTGGGGATTGACCTGTCATGTGTTACAGGTCCTCTGGACCGTTTGATTCAGGATTTGGACTAGCTTCACCTTGATCCTACGAGGATCATCTTATGTTATCATTGATAACAGGTCGGTTGCCGATTCGTCGGTTTACGATTCAACTCCAATTTACTCTTACCACTCTACCTAAAGGCTTTAGCCCTGTGTTTTGAATTGCTTCATTGTGTTTTCGCCCGGACTTTATTGAATGGTCATTTAACAAAAGTACTGAGTCGAATTAAATACCGTAAAAAATAAAGAAATTAAGGGATGTTATGTTTTTCCCTTCTCCCCTACTGGTCGTAATCCCTCTTCCCCATCTTTAATTATGGTACTTAAATAGACAAAAATTTGAGACCTCATTTCGGCCCTGGTCGTATGGCGCCAAAAAAGGTGGCTGCGAGGTCAGTTCCYGCGATACCTCTCCGCGGCAGGCCAATCCGGGTTTACCCCTCTGAACGGTCGAAAAAGACGATCCGTTGATGTGCCGAGCGCGACCACTCATCTTGCCATCTTTGAAGGTTACCCGTAAGGTTCAGCGCGCCCAAAATCAAGGACGCCCTGAGCTCCCCTAATTTTCGCTACCTGGTCTAACTAGAGTACCGTCAAAACTCAGACTCGTCTTYSCGCCTAAGTCCCAAAACCGTAGATTTCAGGCGGCGCATTGCTTGTGGCCGCCCGACACCGTGGTCGCGTCCGTTTCATCGATTTCAAGGGTCAGTGCTAATACTTGTCATGGTGAATATAAGGGGTCCTTCCCTACCCCTAATTTCACCCGACGATTTAGATAAAAGTCCCTGTCAATCCCTCTCTAGACAGTCAATATAAGGGTTAATCCGTCGGATTTCGGGTGGCCGACCAACCTTCGGCCGCCCGACAAGCAAGCCTGGACCTCCTCTCGACGCCCCCGTCGAGCCCGCACTGCCATAATCAGACGAATCGTATAAGATTCAAACTCACCACTCGTGAACGACTCTTATGTCTAAACTTATCTGTTTGGCGATTGGGTCTTTCTGGAACTGTAGAACTGAGAGGGTGTTTCTTCCCTCTCTTATGTCTCGGTCGTTTGAACTTAGGTATAGGGATATTTCTCAGTTTCTTTCTTTGTGGGGTTGGTAGTGCAGCAAATGTGCCTCCTCGTCTGATGCGGACTCTGCGCTTAGGTCTCTGCAGCATAAAAAGCCACTTCCTTCTCTTTCCCAGCGTCAAGCCTTTTACTTTTCTTCTCTCTATTCTCTTCCTCTTTTTCGAACTCTCACCTACCTCGAAACGTTTCAATAGTCCTTCATCTGACACCTTGACTTTCCCTTTTCCTCTAGGATCTGATAGTGTGGGCGCAGGAGTAGGAGCCCCCCTCGGCCTAAACAACTTCAATCTATCTCCTGCCACGGGATCCCTCCACTTGGACTCATCTAACTCCGCAATCATATAGGTTCCCCAGGTTAGCGCACCAACTACACGATAGGGACCCATCCACCTGTTCGCCAACTTCCCTGACCATGTCCTTTCCAGCGCCGCATCGTAGAGAAGTACCATAACACCCACAATTATCTTCTCCTTTCTAACTCTGACATCTTTATCCCATCTCGCCTTGCCTTTCTCCTTTTCTATCGCCAATCGATTGGCTACGGTCATGAGGTTGTCCTCTAATCCGTAGGCTATCTGTCTAGTCCTAGCTGCCAGAAGCTCCTCTCGTGACATACTATCCGCCCAGTTAACGGTAGTCTAACTAACGACATGAAACTCTATAGGAAGAGGGCAGTGTCTCCCGAACCAAGAGTGTAAGGCGGGTATTCTGTGCTAGCTCGGACAGTGACATTGTTTGCCCATATCGCATATCGAAAATATTGTGGTCAGTCGCTGTCTTTACCTCTACACCACTTTGACAGCGATGTTATCAACGGTTGGTGGCCTCGTTCTACAGGCGCGTTGGATTGAGGGTGATAGGTGGTGACTATCAATACTCCCGCTCCCGCTTTCATGAACACATTCTGAACCTCATCCGCTAGAAACTTCGCTCCTCTATCCATAACAATCTTACGGACACATCTGTATCTAGACAGATATTCCAGAACAAACTTATCCTAGGCCCGGACGGCGACTCCTATCCTGGGAAAGTGAGCGTCGGTGACGTCGATCTCCTCCCCCGACTCGGCATCCTCGCTCTCGGAGTCAACCCAGTCAGGCTCCTAGGCCTCCTCGCCGTCCTCTCTAATCCACTCCTCGTCGTAGTGCACTAGCTGGTAATCGTGCATCAGAGGTCGTCCAGCATCCTCGCTCCACAAGCTCCCCTAGTCCTCCGAGAAGAGCCTACCAATACAAGTGACGTAATTCGGCCCTGCCCCGAGCTCGCGATCCAGCCAATCCCAAACGTACGAGGGCGGGGGTAATCCCTTCTGGTACTCATCCCCTAAGGAGTGGATCAGCTCTATGAGCTGAACCCTCTCGTCTCCCCAGCGAAGGCCCGCGGTCGCAAGGTAGTAAATGTAGTAACCATCAAGACTCCCCCTAGTGAAGAGTTCAAGCTCTCTGTACACGATGTAAACCTACCCCTCCGAAGGCTGTGTCTACCACAAAAGAGGGGAGAATCGCCCTCAAACTGGTCCCTGAGTAAGGAAAGAAGGCGTCTCGTGCTATCTGGAGATCCCCCGTAATAGCAAGGGGAAGTCGCCCGTGAAACAAGGTCAACGGGTCCTGCTCGTCGTCCACGCGAAAAACATCAACCTCCTCCTGCAAGTACCGTAGGGCTCTACCGTTAATCGAACTGGTCCCCAGGTCATGAGACTCAAGGCAGCCTTTTTGGCCGCCTCGTCTCCAAAATATAGGTAGGCCCTCACAAGTCCGTCTGTCAGACCTCCCCTCTCTCCCCTCAGGTGCTCTTTGTGCGTCCACAGTCAAGCATCCGAGGATAAGAAGACAGACCTCCACCGGGACTGCCCGGCGTGCCAATCAGTGGGTCGTCCGGGTAGTGTAAACTCTACCAGGCCCCCCAATATGAGCTCTGGGGGCTCTATCTCCCACGCACGATCGACCTCGTACACCTCTATGACCTCGGATTGCCACATCCGATCTAGGTGCTTATATGCACAGAAGGGCTAAGAGTGCGAACAAAAGAAACTATAAAACCCAAGGAAAATTTTGGCAGCGCTTCGCCTCCCCCCCGTGGGGATGGGGTTTGGGAGGCGATCCTTGAATAAACATTGTTTGCCTATGTCCTAGATGGGTCCAGGAGTAGCCTAGACGACCGGGGCGCAGAATTCCAAACTCGAATTGGGCTAACAAGCCCTATATTCAAGTTCCCTCGAATATAAGGTGCGTGCACAATCCGAGGGAATCCTGCCTACTGCTCCTCGGAAGCCCTCACGGCCAACAGACCCTGCCTATTAGCTGCGGGCAAAAGAAAACGAGCTGCAGACGCTCTCTTCCCGATTTCTAAGCCGTTTTGTTAATTTTTGGGGATTTAATTAATTTAAATTAACAAAAAATAGCTTTCTATCAAGAAGCATTCACTGGCGCACGATAAACGCTTGGGAATACGCAAGGTAAACCCTAGCGAGTAACGCAGTAAGTGCGTACCTCTTTTAAACTTTCACTTTTTATTTGTTTCTAATTTATACCAAATAAATACATAAACACTATTTTTAATTATTGAAAATTCCTCTTTCTGGTCTCAGACCCTCGGGGAAGGTCCAGTAGGTTCATCCGAACCCTGGTTACCCCATCTTTTATTCTTCTTCCCTTTCTAGGGAATTTTCTAGTATTTTTTTATTTTAATTTCAAATATATATATTTAATTAGGATAAAATCCCTTTTCTTATTTATGCGTATTAGGGTCTAATATATCTATACGTTCGTCGAGTTTGAAAACATTTTAGGGGTAAGAACCTAGGTTACCAGAGTGGCCCGGGTCCACTTACCCCGCCGGGCCAAAAAGAAATAAAAAAATAAAGAAATGAAAAATATTTTTTTATTTAAATTTTTATTTTAAAATTGGTAAAAAAAAATTATGTGACCCTAAGGCAAACGTTGTTCAGTTTATTTTTCTACATAACATAGTTTTTTTTTCGGATTTGTTTTTGGCTGGGACCTTCCCTAGTCCTTGGGTGGCCGGGTCGCCCGGGAAAATAGGGTGACCCGGGCGGCCCGGCTGGTAGCGTAGGTAAGAACTTATTTTTCGGGAATTTATCAAAATTTCCGTAGCATTTTGCATCCCCCCGTTGGGATGGGGTTCGGGCAAAGCCCATAACAAACGCTGCCGGAGGGGGAAAATTAAGAGGAATATTGAAAAAACGATAAACCGATTTTTACTGGATTTTAATTATTTTTATCAATTAATCGGCAAAAATTCAGATAAAATAGGAATTTAAAAAAATATTGGCAGCAGTTCCCCTCCCCCTGTGGGGATGGGGTTCGGGACAATCGTCCCTTAATATGTTGCCAAAAGGAATCTGCGGAGCAGAAAAATACTATTTTAAATATTTTCGACTGATTTTAATCAATAAAATAAATAAAAATATCGAAAAGTACAAAATTTAAGGTATTTGTGAGCACCTTCTAAATTCTGGTTTTACAATAATATTAGGGGTTGCTCTCGTTTCCTAAAGCCCTAATTAGGGTTTTGCCTAATTAGGGTTTCTCATAATAATGGTTTTCTCAATTAGGGTCTGAGGATCTTGCGCGTGCTCGCACGCTCACAACAAAAACCGTATCGACGTACAAAATTCTCCGCTAGGTTCTACTAGGTTTATAAAAAAAAACTATTGGATTACTTTTCTTGAAATCTCAAAATTTCCGAAGAAACATACAGGACAACTTTGGTCCAAGGGGTTTCCCCCAGATTTTGCCCCTATTTTTCGTAATAATTATAAAAGGAAAACGGAGAATTTCGAATTAATAATTATAAAATTAAAGAAACTGCGTTGCCACTTGTACGCACACTCGTAGGAGTACGAATTCGTACTGTTGCACTCGTACGCTAGGCAGGGTTGTCGAACCCCGGCCCCGGGACCCCGCCGGGGTTCCGGGGTTCCGGGGTTCCGGGGGTCGGCACCCGGGACCCCGGCCCCCTGTAGGGGGAAAAAAAAAAAAAAAAAAAAAAA
>BFEA01000699.1:529129-541718 GCA_003427395.1 Chara braunii | reverse complement strand
AAGAGAGAGAGAGAGAGAGAGAGAGAGAGAGAGAGAGAGAGCATCATAGCGGGCCATTTTTAGGAGTGTGTCATGCCCACACCACCTCTTGACTTAGAGTTGTAAAAATGCATTCGGGAGCAGTCAGAAATTTGCGTTCAAGGGCACTTGCGATAAACCAGCATCCGTACTCGACAGCTTCCCGTACCCTTCAGGGAAAAATCCCACGTAGAGCCTCGAAGTACAAATCCAAGATAATAGAAAAAAACGGGTTTCATTCCTTTTCTTTCTTCTTTCTTTCCTATTTCTTTTATGAAACGAGGGACGGAGTAGAAAATTCAATTCGGGTATCGAGTGGCCGGTTAGCGGCTACGCCAGGAAGTTCAAGAAACGGTTGGGAATTAGCGGGAGTAGGAATTTTGAATTTTTGCGTGCGAGGCTGTTTTTCCTTTTTGATTTTTGCGCGCTGTGTAAACCTATTCTTCGGTTTTTGCATCCCCGCGCCTGGCGCGCCATCTTCCTTTCTTGCTGCGCATTCCCTTCCTGCATGCCTCTTTGCCTTCCCTCTAAGCGAAGTCCGATCCCCTCCTTCTCCTTTCCCTACGAACGATTGGTTGTCTGATTGAGATGGTCGGGGCAATGTGGTGGTAGCAGGAAGCGGACCCCACTTGGACGACCACCCCAATCACGCATATCATTCCGCTCACCTCCTTCGATCCCTCTCGAATCTCTGGCCTGCTTCTTTCTCGCTCATCTACACCCCGTGCTTTGTGCAGCCTCCCCGCCGCCCTCCACGCTATAAATTCTTGTAGTCCCTTCCTCTCCTCCTTTTTTATCTTGGCTGCAAGTTGAGCGAGCTATGCGAGAAACCCGCGACGTTGGAAAGGTTCGACGTGCCCCGTGATGGGCGGAGTGACACAGGTGGAGGAGTTAGCGATAGACTTGAGGTAAGGTAGTCGGAGGGACTGAGAGGTGGTGGAGATCAGACGCAGACAACGACAGGGCCTTGTGGGAAGTTGTGGCTATGGTTGTCGGGGGCTTTTATGGATTGGGGGTTGGGCCCTGAATGGCCAGTAGTGAGAATTTTGTATACTCAAACCTTTTTTTCTCCATTGCTGCTTTGTCCCCGTGTGATGTATGCAATGTCTCAATGTGTGGCTAGTCAGTTCTATGCATTCTCGGGCGTGGAAGTCTATGGATGATTGAATGTTTCCGTGTTCGGGAGGGCTCTAGGAGTAGGCGTGTGTGTATGCGCCCCAAGGCGTGATAATAGGACGTATAGAGTGTCGATTGCCTACATGAGTACATGTGAGCGTCGGTCCTTCCTCCCTTTCTTCGCCCTTAACCCAAGCGGGTGTGCGGGACCTGCGCCAACCACCTCTCTCTCTCTCTCTCTCTCTCTCTCTCTCTCTTTGTACGCAGGTTGGGATCCCCGACACCGTGCTCGGGTTGATATCCACAGAAAAACAGAGAGAGAGAGAGAGAGTTAGGCGCATCCTTTTTGGTGGTATTCGTTGGTCTTTGCATGGAGTCAGGTCTCGTCTCGACGGACTGGATCGGGGGCCGTGACCCGAGCTCAGACTTCGTCCCTGAACGTCGCAGTGCGCTTCCGCCCTTCCCGATCGCAGATGACGATGGCGTATACTGCGATGCGGACGTGCGGAGCATACTGTAGCGCACTGAGCCGATCCATCTTTACAACCCAAATTGGGCGTGTCACATAGGAGGGAATGGGTTCGTGCTGATTGAACGGTTTTCTTCCCCTCCTTTAATCCTGCCATACACTGACCTCACAATGTTGCCCTGGTCAGCTGTGCACGCAACGTGGAGGTCGCTGTGTAATTGCCACTAGTGTCGCCAGGAAGACTCGTGCTCGTGGCTACGGTTTGTCCTAGGGTACGAAGGGGCCATCCGATTCCCCAAACTCTCCCACAACAAAGGTGCGTTGTCGGCGTGAATACCCTTACAAGGGTATCCGCCCTGGTTTTTGCAAGTGACAGAAAACAAGTTGACCCGGAATTGTCGAGAAGGCCGCGCGGCTTGCGGCAGTGTGTTGACGATAGGTTGGCTATGAGGTCTAGAAGTAGAGAGTGCGTGGGCGTGCAGGGTTTGAGGCGCGCGGGATTTCTTTCCTTGTCGTTGATTATAAAGCCGGCGCGGACGCCGACCGGTTTAACTTTGTTTTATTTTTACTTATTTATTTTTGATTGAGTAGGAATTAAGGATATTTTCTTGTGACCGAGGCAAGCGCGCATGCGGGGACGACGGCATCGACAACGATGGCGCGACTTCGTGCGGTGAGCGGGGCGTCGTAGGATGGTGCGCGGGGCAATTATGGCACGGTATAAGCAAGCCGGCGCGGGCACCGGGAGCCGCGCAGCCGGTTTTGTTGGCCCAAAGCACCGCACCGCACTGTCTTGTATGGTACTCTGCGGGCGTTGGTCTCAGGCTTGGGCATAGCCCTATAGGTTACGACAACGGACGGTTACTATGGAGGCTCGGGGATCGAGGCCAGCGGGTGTCGGCGCAGCAGCATCAGAGTAGCGTGGAGCGAAAGCCTGAGGGTTTGAGGGTCCTGTAGGGCTATCCCCCTCAGTTTTGCTTATGGGTGCGGCGGCTCCCCGAAGGTACTTTTATTTTTTTTCCCTTTTTTAATTGTTCTTGGTCTCTTTGTTATCGTGTCCAGCCTTGGGACGCGAGACTGCGATAGGAGCGCGTGGGGGTGTGTTGTATTTGCGGGGTCGCCTGAAGTGCAATTACAGACTGTTTTCGTAGCTACGCCGGAGCCACGCCCGACACCGGTTTGTCTGGGACGCTGGGTCGTGGATGTGGCAGGCGCCCAAGAGCCTAGCTCAATGGGTGCACCCCTGAACTGCTGAAACGCAGACCAAGGCAGACCTGGTATGAATCCGGGCCGGGTACCTGCGCGAAGGGGAAAGGCTGAGGCTGTGTGGCCTTTGGGGGTGCCATGGGGCAATGCCACGACCGAAGTCCTTCGGGACATCCGTTAAAATTGGAGCGGTACAGAGAAGATTTGCGCGGTCCCTGTGCAAGGCCTACACGCATACATCGCGAACGGCCTCTCCCGTTTGCTTGTTGTTGCTGTGGCCTCTCCCGGCCTGGCTTTCGCGGTGTCCAGGCTACAGGGCGCCTATCAGGTTGACTTCAACACAGGAGAGGCGATGGGCGTTAAAGCAGGGCAGCAGAAAGGGAGGAATGAATTGAGACGGAGTGGTGTGTCGGGTGCGGGTAGATGTAGGCTGAGGGAGCGTAGGAAGAAAAGGGAGCCGGGGGCATACGAAGTGGTCGTGTCGGGTAACACCGGGAAGCCGCGAGGTACAGTGTGGTGGTAGCAGGCAGCAGGGGAGAGAGTTAGCACAGCGGAGCGAGGAGATAGCGCAGGCTGAGCAGCAGTACGGGCAGTACCGGGCAGCGCTGCGTAGCAGTGAGGCGACGGGCGCAAGGTGGAGAAGCCAAGGGTGCGTGTGAACCCGGACGGATGTTGCGCCAGGTGCAGGGGGAATGGAGGTGGGCTATGGCAGAAGCGAGCAAGGCAGGCAGGACGGAGCGCAGTGGGGTAGGTAGGTAGCGAAGAGGAAGGAGACAGGCGTTAGGACAGGCGGAGACAGGTATAGGGAGGTCAACGAACCTGGCCGACGAATCAGGCCAGGTGCGCTCACGTCGGGAAGCAGAAGATGGCAGAAGTTGGAGCCGGGGGCAGCGAGGAACGGCCCACGCTCTTGATTCTGAGTGAAATCGAGAGGGGGAGGAGGCGGCTTAGGGGTTTTGACATACTGCGAACCTGTTAGTGAAGGAAGATTAGGAGGAGAGTCTGTATTTTAAGAGTTAGTGAAGAGATGGCCGCGCGGAGGTATGGCGGGAGTGGAGAGGAAGAAAGGGAAAGAAACAAGTATCTCCCTCGTTTCCGAGTGGAGTAGAGCGAGAAAAGGGTCAAAATCGGGGTTTTGAGGCTTAGTGGGTAGGATCATGAAGTCAGTTCTAGGTGAAAGTTAGTAGATCAGAAGGTTTGTAGTAAAGCTCGTGCGCGGGGAGATGACCGGGGCGGAGCTATGGAGAAGGAGCGATGAGCAGAACGGGAGTAGTATTGCTCGCTCGCTGAGAAAACAGGCGTGGGGATGGTGAGAGTACTTACCTTTGTGGTTTGGCATTGCATGTGGCTGAGTGAGGCTACTACTTGGTCTAAGTTTCAGGTTGACAGATAGTTGCTTTAGAGGCTTGCCTCGTGCTAGAGGGATAGGAGTTAGCTCAATTTTTGTATTTTCTGAGCTAAGTTTTTTTTACTTAGATTGATTTTCGCATTTTATAGGATATTTTGTTGTACTTCGCTTTATATAAATTTTGGTAAGCTACTTTCTCTACGGGAAGCGCTGCCTAAATTTCTATAAATCGAAGGAGTTGGTTAAATTTTGACTTGTCAAAGTTCCACTTGTCTAAAGTTCATATATGACTCAGTAAAAATATGGAAAGTCTCCTTTTCTAAGGGGAGTGCTGCCCAAATTTTTGCTAAATCAGGGAGTTAGACAGCGTTAGACTTTGGAAAGTCAAAGATTATTTTTGGTTTCATATTTGGGCTGGTATAAATTCTGAAAATGCACTTTTCCTACGGGAGGCGCTGATGAAATCTTTTGGATTTAGAGGAGTTAGATTATATTTTGACAGGTGGCGATTCGGGCGATCCACTTTGTATGGGGGAGATTCTGCCAAGGTCTACCTTTGCTTTGGACACTGCTTAAGGGAAGATTTAAGCTTAGTTAGTTAGGTAGATTTTGGAGTGGGATCGTGATTATCCTCCAAGGACTTATAGATTTAGCTTGGGGATTGGCCTGCCATGTGTTACAGGTCTTCTGGGGCGATTGATTCAGGACTTGGACTAGATTCAGCTAGATCCCTTGAGGATCATCTTCTGTTATCACTAATAACAGGTCAGTTGCCGATCAAATCGGTTTACGATTCAACTCCAATTCACTCCTGTCACTCAACCTAAAGGCTTTAGCCTTGTGATTGGATTGTTTTGTTGTGTTTTCACCCGGACTTTATTGAATGGTCATCCAATGAAAGTACTGAGTATTTATTTAAGAGTTGCACGAGCGAGGCTTGTATGGCTAAAGCGAGGGGTATGAGTGCGAGGAATGGTTGAAGTTGACCCCGTGTAGTGCGTGGACTTTTGGTTGAATCTTTGACGTGATTGCAGGTATGGTTGTGGTTCGGACTCGGGATGTGATTGCCTACGATTTCATACATATATGGCTGAGAGTAGCCTCACTGTGACTGTGAGAAGTGATCGTCCTATATAATCAACTCTTACGTATTTGTAAGTGCCCTGAGTATTTGAGAGACCTATTGAGAGTGTGAATAAGGGTTAACTGGATTATGTCTCAAGAGGGAAGGGAGGTTCCCGTTTTATCCTTGCTTTTTAGACTTTGTATGGTTGGACGTTCTAGTCCGTGGGAACCGTCAAAGTCAAACCCCTTGACTTTCGCCCAGACTCGGAGTGAGACTCATCTCCAAGGCAGTAGGAGGCGACTGCCACCACAGGTATGGACCTGTGTACCATCCACTATGCACAGAGTGAAGAAGAGGGTGTGTAGTCTTCAACCGCGCATGGCGGTTGTCCAGCGTCGAGAGATTAACCCTCAAGGCGTGTGTCAGCCGACACTTGAGTGTCGAATGCGACCCTCGAGATTAACGAGGGCCGCGCGAGTACGGGTACTACATGGTACGCCATTATCGCGACTGCGTGCATACGTTTGCATTGCTAGTCGATATGAGTTAGCCTTGCGTTCGCGCAGTTTTATATCAAGTCTCGTGCGCGACGCCTATCCAATTTCCGTCGAGAAGTTATGGGACGCCTACTGAAGGGACTAGGAGTGTTGTTGCGTTGTTCGATGTGTGTGTGTGTGTGTGTATTTTATTTTTGTGTTCGTAAACTGGTGTGCGCGTGGTGTGTAGGATGCGTCCTAGTCGACCGACGACGGGCCACGCTTGGGACCTCAGCCCCCCAAGATGTCGGTTCGCGTGCGGGTCCGATAGGCGTATTACCGCGCGTGCCCCCTATGCTACAGCGAACGAGAAACACCCTCGGCTGATCCACCTCTGCGATTGCAACCGAGTAGCTTTCGTACTATGGACTGGTAGCTCGGTGGGGATACGCCCACCGAAGGGAGGTGACAACTCCCGTAAGGTGGAGGTAAGTTGTGCCTCGCGTAGGCCCTATCCTGTCGAAGGGTCTCGCGAGAGGTATGGCTGGCGCACTCGGCCGAAGCGGCCTAAGGAAGCTCCATTTGCGCGTTTGTGACGAGGTTGGTCTAACTCATGCGTGACGCGGCCGAGAGGGTCCCGCGCTGCCGCGTGCGGTGCCGGACCGATGCGCCCGACAGGTGGCGCCGTTGCCGGGGATAACGGTCGCCTACTGTTGTCCCTGGTGGAATGACATCGGGGTACGGGAGTGTGAGAACTAGGCAAAACGAGAGGTCTTTGTTGAGCCGCTATGGTTGATCGATTGAAGGCGTTGGATAGAAAATGAGTGAGGGATTGATTGTGTGAGTGGGTTCTGGTTCGGTGCAATAAGGGTGGCGCGATAGGGATAACCTTTGACTATGTGACCACGTACGTTGACTATGCCCATACATGCTTCGACTATGCACTTGCGTACTTGACTAGTATGATGGTAGTTGGAGTAAATACCTCTTCGGACCCCGATAGTTGATGGGTTTGGATGATGACTTGCATGCTTGGTACAACTAAGGTAGGATGAGGTGGTATCAACAAAGCTAAATGTGGTGGTTGTGGGAGTTGGCCGTGTAAGGTGCTCATTATGGCTAGGGGGAGTTATTCGAGGGGTCAAGAGTACAATAGGGTACTTTGGCTTTAGGGCGAGGCATAGAATGAGTAAAGGAAGGCTTTAGGGCGAGGCATAGAATGAGTAAAGGAAGCCTACTATGTTAGAAGTCGTCTAGGGACTTCAAGGAGAGTTAGGCTAAGGATATTGAGGGTCTGTATGAGTATGAATTGGGGTCCTGGAATTTGGATTCTAAGCAGTTGCTCGAGTTGTATAGCCATAGAAGTCCGAGGCTTGCTCTGCGTGGTATGTTTGAAATAAGGCGTATAAGGCAGTAATGAGATGCAGTGAGAACCGTGGTAAGGCCCCAATAGAGAGGATTATGGGAAGTAGTGGACTTGCATAACGCCTGTTAAAGGAGGGTATCTGACCCTAGAGGCAGTCGGAGTAACAGTGAGGGAGCGAACACTTGGACTATTCTACTTACCCTTAATGGGTCAGTGACTTGTAATTGATGTTAAACCCTTGCATGAACCGTTCCAGGTTTGGACCATCCACTTAGAAAGCTAAAGACTTGGGACCGTTTGTTGTGAGGATGTTGCTTTGAGTTGTGTATTGGACTCATCTATGGACGTCAGACTTTGTAAGCCTAGTTTATGTCCGATTATGGAAAAATTTTGTGTTTAAGTAGATGCCCCTCTCAGGGACATTTCGTATGGGCTATTTTATTAGGGTTACATTGGGATCTTATCAGTCTGTAGGAATCAAATGAATGTCTCCAGTCCAGCATTTGGCCCATGGTTGGTCATTAAGTCTGTGCGGTTGGGTCGCTCTTCCCACAGGAGCAGGGATTGTCAGTTTAATAACGGAAGGCGCGTCTTGGACGTTTGTCTGTGATGGGCAGAACCCAGACAAAGCAAAGGCAACTAAGGATGCCTTATGCTAAGGAAGATCCCAGTGTGACCTTGCCTGTCAAGAAGGGAGATGGTCTTGAGATTTCCTTGCCAAGACGTATCAAGGAGGGAGAGTATATCTCTTCCTGGTGGGGCGCATTAATAGGCAAAGATATTTTCGCCTGGATCGAGTCCGGTCTCGATGATGATCAGGGATGCGCGATCGTGAGGGTGACTCTGTATGCCTTTTCCTCATTCTGGGTTGGGCATGGGGTTGAGTTGACACTTAGGCACGGGAGCCTGCTCGCGAGGCCTTTGAGAGTGGCTGAGGCAGTTGCAGTGAAGTGGGTGAAAGAAGTGTCTTGCGATGGAGAAGAGCAAGTGCTGACCCGTATAGAGGTTAAGCGTGTTGAGGAGTTTGTGCTTCCGTCAGCGCCACTACGGGTCATCCTACCCGAGTTTCTCATTGAGAAGTGTTTTGGTGGACAGACGAGGATAGTGGTAGCAGTTGTCGCCGCTTTGAAAACACGGGAATGGGGGAGTGGGTGCTATACATGCGAGCTGGTATATGGATTGTATCTGGACCTAAGGTTTTTCCCTCCTAGTCAGTGGTTTAGGAGCATGGCTAATGTGGTCGACGCATATGCTAGTTACCATGACCCAGATGAGGGAGTAGGAGACTGGGATGAGATTCGGGTAGCAGTAGTTAGGTAGCGAATGCCTTCTCTCCTACTAAATGCGCTTCCTTTGGCTTGGTTGTGGTCGTCTCTCTATCCATTACCGTAGTTATAAAGGTAAGCGTCAGGGTAACTAGGGGTTGAGGCTTGATTGCGTGAATAAAAGGGTAGATAGCGTGATTTAAGTGTTAGCAGTTTGCCCTTGTCTGGCTGAGCTTACTTAAATCTCTGTTTGATGATCTATTGCCCGCTTTGCGTATCAGACGACCATCAGAATCATGGCGGAAGAGAGCGGCTTCGCCAAAATCCTGCGTTGGAGGAATTTGTGCCAGATGAAGGTGTTATTGTGCGAGGCACTGCGAGAGTCAATGCCTCCAGACCTCCGTGCTCTGCTGTTCCAAGGAAGGAACTTGTCTAGCTTTCTGCGTGATTTTCAAGATTTTTGCCTTATGAAGACGTGGGGCAAGAAGGTGATGCGGTACATGTTCCCCTTGTTCGTTTGTGAGGGGCTAAGTGAGGAGGTATATGCCCTCAAGCAGAAGGCAGAGACGTGGGATGAGTTGGAAAGTTCCCTAAGGCTAAGATTCCCAGAAGATGGAATGGGAGGCCAACGTGGGGAGTGCTCTGTGCTACTAGTTGCGGACGCACCACCACATGCAGAATTAAGTGGGCTACAAAGGCAAGTTAGGATGGTGGAGGAAAGGTTGGCGCGGTTGGAAGAAGCCAGGCGTGGCGAGAGGAAGACCTTCGAAGGAGAATCTAACGGACTGGTTGGGCAGGATGAGGCGGAGGTAAGGGAAGATCATCAAGAGTTGCTCCTCCGTAAGAGAACCCCGAGGGGGCGAGCTTGCGCCCCGGGGAAAGTTGAAGATAAGGGGATCATTGAGATCGAGGAGGAGCAAGAAGCTAGGATGGCCCTACCTGCATTTGCGCCTGAGCTAAAGGCAGGGCCCATTAACGGGGAGGCATCCTCGGCTGCGGGTCGGGAGAGGCAAAGGAATGAGTGGTGGTCGGAGCACTGGGCAAAAGCGGTAAGTGATCGTTGACGAGAGATTGGTCGCACCCTTCAAGGAGGCAAGGAAATGGGGGTGATGGGTGAAGAAGGGGGGCCTGAACCTCCCAAATTGACGAAGGCTCAGCAAAGGGCGAGGAAACGGGCCCAGGGGAGTCAAGGTACCGGAAAGGGGCAAGGCATGCCGCAGGGAGGGGCCACCCCGCAAGAATTGGGAGGAAAGCGAGCACAGGCGGGGCCCCAACCGACTGAATATGCATTATACGGGCCGTGGCCGCCATACGGTCAGGTGAGACCAAGACCCGTATATAATTCATATCTGCCCTGTGTACAAGGCGTTTGTTTGGGCCCACAAATGGGTACGATGCCACCCAGGCCTCCTGCAGTCCAGTTTCAGCCAGCCCTGTGTATGGGGTCATTGCAGCCACCGATACCACGAGCGACGGAAGGCCACGTGGCCGGTGGAAGGGGTCAAAAGCGACAGGCTGAAAAGGGTTATGGGGATGAGGGGCACGAAAAAAGGGGACGCGGTGGCAGCAAAGGCGGCTCTGACGGAAAGAAAATGGGTCTGGAAAAGTACATTTGCAGACATTGTGCCAAGGAAGGGCACATAATGAAGTTTTGTCAGGAACGGAGGGCCGATGAGGCAAGCGGTCTAATAAGGACTGACATTGAGGGACATGTTTTCGACAGGACGGGGGAGTACATCGAACCAACCATCCTAGGGGGAGCACGGAAGGAGGCTTTGCGGCGAGACGGGGCATCGAGCACTGCCTCATGAATATAGTCGTGAAGAGGAGGCGTTTGTGTAAGGAGGGTCTGGAAACTTGGGCAGACTGTAGATATAAGTAGGAATCCCCAACTATAGATGTTGTAGATAGGCACAGCGTACAGAGGAAAAAGATCTTCGTGATAATTGTCCGGTAAGGTAGCTCGGGTTGTAGGCAGGAGGAACCCCAATAGAATAACTGTATATATGGGGTATGCTAGGTCTGCCTCACATCATGTTATTGGAAAAATGTCTCAAGTAGATAGAGCACGGAGTGACCCTGACGGTATTGTTACGAAATAAGGATCTGTTCTACTAGGCCCACTGACTGAGAGAAGAAAGTATGGGACCTACGTCGTGTCCGGGCTTGAATGGTTGTATAGGTGTGAGTGGTAACAAAGGCTCGGAAAGAAACCTCAGCATGTGGGAGATAGGCTCTCTAGCCTAGGAAGGCAGTTGTGAGACTCGTGCATGAATGACTTCTAGTCTTACCTGCCCTAGGGTATCTGGATATGTCTTGAATTACTTGGGTCCCTCTGACTTGAAGGGGTATTGCTACGTCGTGATCAAACTGTTCTAGCTATAGCTTTGGTCAGGGAGACCGCATTTGTTCTTCTGTGGTACCAGTGACGATTTGAGTTGAGATTGTTCACCTCCGAGTGTATATATGTAATTTGAGACATTTGGCTCGTGTTTGAGTTGGGGTATTGTACCCCTGTGTATATATTGAGTCGAGATTTTATCTGAGACCAATTTTTGTATATGACGATCACAATCACTCTAACATGTGTGGTTTAGCCTGATGTATGATGGCTTTGTGTGAGAGATGTGTGAGATACATCTCATGTGTATTGGATTGTGTGAAATTTATGAGGATGAATAGATGTGAACTGTCTACTCTTCGGTATACTCGTGCGGCTTGCGTACAGGCAGGATATGGCCGAGTATAAGGAGAGGGAGTACAGTCTGTCATTGTGAAATTGTGAAAATCCTAAGGGGTTTTGCGAGTCTCTGAGACTCGAATACTTACCATGCCGAATGTTTTACGGTTGAGTTGCGAAGAGGGCCCACAAGGAGGCCCTCAGTTTGAGTTGGTTCGTGGTTGAGTTGTGAAGAGGACCCATAAGTAGGCCTCTCAGTTCGAGTTGTGCTATGGATCACACATATCTCCCTTCAATCGAGTCCTGATTCGATCGGCATCAAGCTAAGTGAGAAATAGTCCCCATATGATATTGAGTGCCTAAGTGTGACAGTGAAAGGGAAAGAGTGAATGAAGATGGCTCAAATGCAAAATTCAGATCCGAGATTTTTTCTTATTATCAGCAAGTACCAGCCACCTGACTCACTAAACGACTAGGTGCATTCGAGATCTAACGTGCAACCTTGCCTGTGGGATAGCAGGGGCGAAACGGGCAGAGGTGTGGTTGTGACTGAGTGACGGAGAGCACAGGTAGAGAGAGAGAATATGCTGACAGTGAGAGGGTGGGACTGGAAGAGAGAAAAGGAGTTCGCTGGTAGAGAGAGAGTCAGTGGRAAAAGGAGAGTGGGAGAGAAAAGGAGAGTGAGTGAGGCAGCGTGTGCAAGAGTGGGAAAGAGTCCRCGGTTGAGTAATCAAAAGTTATGTATCTGGTCCTARTGGCRGAAAAATACAATCAAACCAAGCCTATGAAGATCTGCCCGTGAAGTGGGATCCAACGACTTCAGAGCGCTCGCATGGGGGAGTTAATAGAGAGAGAGAGAGTGAGAGCGTGTGTGATGAAGTGAGGGAACACAGGAGTGAGAGAGTGTGAGGGCTAATGTGTGCATGAGCATGCGTMTGTGAGGGAGGAAGGGAAAGAGAGTGAGAGTGGGAGAGTGGAAGTCGCAAGAGGGCGCGTGAGTGGGGAAGAGAGAGAACTAATGAGAGAGGGAAAGTAAGGGACGCGGCTGTATGACTACTTCCATCTCAATTGCGACCAGGTTCATCTGATCCTCATGCATAAGTAATTAACTGAGTGCGTGCAGATGAGTGGAGTGTGCGGGAGAGTTAGTATGAGTGAGCAAGAGAGTAGGTAAGAGTGAGAGAGAGAGTAAGTTCGAGAGAGAGAGAACAGCGAGAAAGAGAGAGAACAACGTGAAAGAGAGAGAGAACAACGAGAGAGAGAGAGAGAGAGAGAGAGAGAGAGAGAGAGAGAGCTTTCCCATACGAGACTAAGGCCAGGGTGAGCCTATGAGAACATGAAAACCGCCATTGGAGACGAGATCTGTGGTTGTGCTGCGCGAATTCCAAAACTGCCCCTGAGCAATGGCAAAATTCCAGAAATGCCACTCTCAGTTGTATTACAAAATTTTCCTCGTTCTTTAGTTTTTTTTTTTTCCTAGGTGTGTCCGTACTTGGAGCAGTGATCCAGAGAGAGGGAGTGATAGAAAGAAGATCTCAAACAAATGCATATGACGAAAGGATAAAATCTGACTGCGCTC
>BFEA01000699.1:465564-507493 GCA_003427395.1 Chara braunii | reverse complement strand
GTGTGTATGTGTAGGTGTGTATGTGTGTATGTGTGTGTGTGTGAGGTTCGGGGTCGAGGTCGGTGAGGTTCGGGATGCGGGTCGGAGAGGGTTTTATAAAAGCAAAAAAAAACCTTAAAAAAAAAGCCGAAAACAAACCGCCACGGATAAGAAGGTCCGTTGAGAAGCACACAAGACTAAGGAGAACAACGCTTGTTATGTGGCCAGCAGCTGAGGGTCGGCGTTGCCACATGCCACGTGTCCAGCAGCGGAGGATAGCGACTACGAGAAGAGAAAAGAAGAAGTAAAATAATAATATAATAATAATAATGATACACAGACTGAGAAGAAGAAGCCGGAGTAGAAGAAGAAGAAGCCGAAGTAGAAGAAGAAGAAAAAGAAGAAGAAGAAGAAGAAGAAGAAGAAGAAGAAGAAAAAAAAAAAAAAAAAAAAAAAAAAAAAAAAAAAAAAAAAAAAAAAAAAAAAAGATGAAGAAGAAGCCGAAGTAGAAGAAGAAGAAGAAAAAGAAGAAAAAGAAAAAAAAGATGAAGAAAAAGAAGGAGAAAGAATCCACCTACGTCGATTCTACTCTCTCTCTCTCTCTCTCTTTCTCTCTCTCTCTCTCTCTCTCTCTCTCTCTCTCTGTGCGGCTGCGTGCCGCTCGCTCCGAACGATTGGTCGTCTGCACTGAGTACCCATTCGCTCCGCCAGTGCGTCCCGCAGGATCAGCACATCTCTCGTCGACGACTCCATGCACATCTGCCTCAACGGGCGGTGCATCCCAAGGTCCACCCTGCGACGAACACCGTCCGGCCCGACCTCCCACAGTAGATTGTCATCGAACGGGATGCCCGCGTCAATGAGTATGTTGTGCAGAATGCAGACGGCGATGAATTGTTGCGGCAACGTCTCTATGTTCGTCTTGTGGGAGCGAAGGAACAACCACCACATCCCCTTCAATCTCCCGAAAGCCCTCTCGACTGCTCCCCTCGCCGGATATCCGACAAACACATCCAGCACGCGCAAGTAGAGATCGACGACCACGTGAGCGGCTGAGCCTGGACGGAGAAACGGCGTTTTCTGTCGTAGTAGTCCTCCCCGGGGCAATTGGCTTGCTTTTCGATGAAGATGTGGGTGCAATTGATGCAGCCACGACAGCAGGGGAAACCCTTGTCAGCGAAAGCGCGCAAGACGACCGCCTTCTGCAGCCCCGTTGGCCACGATATCTTGTCGGGGTACGCACTCAGCAACGCCACAGTTACATCCCGCACAGCCACCAACCTTGACTTTTTGCCAATGTCGAAGCTGCATGTCCCGCTCGCGTACGTCTCCCCCGACGCCCATTTGTACAAAGCGTACGCTACGATGAGGTCAGGCTGGAGGGGCTCCCTATAGAAAGTGACCCGCTGTTGAAGGAAGGGAGACAGAGCTTCCACTATCCCCCGGAACACACGTGGCGACATGCGCAGCTTCTCCTTGAAGTAGTCTTCCGTCTCGTCGTCGCATTGCCGCAAATCCTCCCACACCCCCCCCTGTTCGTCGCTTCATCCACCACCTGGGCGTCGCTCTGGGAAATGCTCCACACTCCATGGCGTAGCACATCTGCAGGACGGCGTCACAAATGGCACCACTGCCCTCTTCGTCCACATGCATGGACGGCACCGTCTTCTTTCGGCATGCGCGAATGGCCGCTCTCATCCTCCCCTCGGTCCTCTGCAATTGACACCTGATGAGGATCACGTTCACGGCCGCTGCCACCGCCGTCCACTCCGCCTTGCTGAGTGTGTCATGGACCGCGTCCCCGTTCACATCCATCGCTCGTCATTGCCAAGTGAAGAAGGCTCGACGTCAGTGGGTACAACAATGATGCTGCGTCGTCCTGACCGGAGTCCACAGCGTTCACGTCAACGATGAAGGTGCGCCTGCGAAGTAGGCAACGGTGGCGATCGTGTGACGGCGTGCCTGCTGCTTCAGACGTATTCATGGACGTTTGGCGTGCCAGCAGAAGCCACGCAGCCGCCACCCCGTACCGAAACGGTCCCGCCGACGAACGTTGCTGCCGTCAGCCGTAAGGGACATCCACGCCGTCGTCATTCGCTTACGGGAATTCGAATTTCGAAATTCGAATCCGGGACTACGCGCCTTTTTCATAGCCTTTTTTTTTCCTCCGCCTACTTTCAAATTTGCGCCGCCCACAGCAGTTGGAAGTGCGATGTGACGCCCAGGGGGCTCGCCCAGCGCGACTTCTTGTTGATCGGAGTGAGATGTGGGCTTGGAAGTGCGAAAAGGGGTGTGCCTAGGATTTTTGGGAAAGTGGGGGTGGAATCCCAGGTCAGAAGTGAGATCTTATGTGGCAAGGTTTCAGGGGTATAGATGCAATAGGGCTAAGGGCGAATTACTTCTGGTCTGCGGCGTTTATGTCGTGCAGCATAAGGCAGATGGCATGCGTGGTGCTTTCAAGGCCGTTTGCTTCGTCTCTTTTGGAGGCGGCGGTTCGGGGCGAGGTCTGCCCTGAATGGCTGTGATTCTGATGAGTCGGGCCTTTGGGGACAGCCACGTCAGGTCTGTTGTCGCGTGTTTGGGTTACGCCTCCTGTTTTCAGGGGCTCGTCGGTTGTCGCGTTGTCGACAGTTTCCGCAGGGCGTGAGGGGCAACCCGGGCAAGTACTCAACGATGGAATTCCACGGGACAACTGTGAGCTGGTCGTAGCGCAGTGAAACTCTCAGGGGCACAACCGGTTCTCGGTTACGCAGGAAAATTTTGGGCGTCTCCATCTGAGACACTCGCTCACCCAAGGGTTGAAATACTCCGGATCCCACGACGAGTCTGAGTCTCTCAAGTACGTCATCTTGTCATCGCGGTGTGATGGAATTCTCCCGTACGCATCTAACCGGCAAGGGGGATTTTCCGATGTGATATCGGAATTCCCTTCCGTCTGGGTGCGTAGGGGAATATTTCTCCCCGCCTACCCGATATAGACGGTGTCAAGTCCGCCAATGGTTACGAAGCGACACACGTGGATAGGTGTAGGCTGCACAGATCAGATCGCACTTACACGCATCCCCGTGAGGTATTGGCTTATTTCTGGACAACTCACTATCCAATCATCTAATCACTCCGTGATCCCGTACGCAACCGTTCCTGAGCATGCAAGATGCAGTAAAAACCACAAGGGAAACAGTCCGTCGTTGCCCACCAACCCACGAAGTCCTCACCCCGCTTAGTCCTCCCGCACCCGTCAGGTTCACCCGCACCCACAGTCCGTCGTGGCCCGCATCAACCCCAGGCGTTTGGCACCAGCTCGTCGGGTCGCCCGACTCCCAGTTGAACTCACCTCTTACTGCGCTCGTGAGCCGACCCTCACTGATCGCGCTACCCCGAGCTTCTAACAACTGGTTAAGAGAGCTATCTAATCGCGCAGCTGGAATTTATAGCGTGCATGCATGCGCAAAGAACACAGAATTACAAGGACTTAGAAGGAAGATCAGGAGAGAGAGCGCCTACGTTCTGTATGGTCAGATCGTTGCGTGGGGGACGTAGCCTCTCTCCACGCATCGATCCGAGCATGCAGTCCGCGGGCTGGCTAGACACAGCAAGAGAAAGCGAGGGCAGGAATGACGAAGCACAAGAAGAAAGGATAGAGTTACAATGGCGCCCGCCCAAAGTTACAATTACAAACACGATTAAAGGTGCCGACTAATCAGAGTTCCGCTGCAGCCGCACAGAGAAGCGCGTAAGCAAAAAGCGTTGCGAGGCAAAGGAAAGTACAAATTGCAAAATTCCTAAATTTCTGTCTTAATGCAAAAAAAAGCGAAAAGCACAAATCCCGAAAAGAAAGTTCGAAATTCCGAGAGCCATAGTGGCTCGACAAGATTCGAAAAAAAAATCAAAAAGAAATTTCAAAAAGAATGAAGCAAAATTCCCGTGCGGTGTCCGCGCCCAAAAAAGGACCAAAACCGAAACAGAAGAAGCGTCGTCAACATTTATTAATCGCGCGTGCGGCGGCGCTCCACTCTCACAGCCAATCAACCAATCGATCGTCTCGGGGCTCACCCGGGACCGAACCCAACCATCCGAAAAGACGACGAAAAAGGACGAAGAAACGAGGACACTGATGCAATTTCCCTTCCATCCCAATCTCCAGTAATTGGCCCATCCTTCCCAGCTTAGGACCCCTCGTTGCTACCGCGCAGAAGATCGCATGGAACAGAAATGGATTCGTCACATATGTGACGCCCAGGGGGTTCCAATCTTAAGCAAGCTCCTGCTTGCTTGAATCTTGACACGTGTTGACTTCTCTAATCGATCGACGCGCAGAGCTTTCTGCATGGCCACTTACGGTGTGAAAGAGTGCGGGCGTCATCCAACGTGGCCTGCAAGCTCTATCCTACAAATTCCTCAAGAGGGCACTCGTCAATCCAAGGAGGGGATCACTCGTGCCATCGCCGTGGCACACACACCAATCCACGGATCACCAATCATCAATGTCCACCGAGAAGGGGGAAGTGGAGGCGGGCATGGCGAGGGGGAGGGTTGGTGGGAAGTGGGGGCAAGAATCCTTCCACCTCGGCTACCGTTTCCAGAAGCTCCTGGTAACGGACGATACGATGGAAACAGGGGAAGCGATTACCAGTGTGAGGGACGGAGGCGAGGTAGTTGGGGTACAAGGTGGAGAAGGTGTGGAAGAGTGCCGCGCGGAAATGGTCGTGGTCCTCACATGCGGGGATAGTCCTCGTAATCATGCAGTAAACCTCGACCATATTGTGGCCTCACCACGCGGTACTGAAGAGAAGGGTGTGAAGGAAGAAATCGGGGAGGGCACACCTAGTTGAGGGATAGGGGTGGACTGTAACGACGAGGCGAGTGGCGTAGAAGAATCGAAAGGTATCGACGGGGAAGGGGTTACGGGGGAAGGTGACACGGGTGGTAATTTGGCGGACGGTGAGATAGTCAAGGGGACGGTGGGATAACGACCGGGGACGAAGCCCGATGGCCCGCATCAGTACGGGCTCGAACTGATGGACGGTCGGAGGCTGAGGGGGAGGGGGATCGGCTTCGTCGCTGCCTTGCTAGTGCGCTCGAAGTCTCGGCAGCTGGGTCCCCATCTTCGGGTTTAGGGTAGCTCTGGATCTCGGGTCGGATCGTCGGCGATCTGCAGATTGGCTCCGCTGGCGAATTCTAGTTGTCGTTTTCCGGCCGCGATCTCCTCTCTCTTGGGCGCCGTCTCGAAGTCTTCCGCCTAAGCGTCCGCTTGTTCTGCTTCTTCAACCGAGATCTCCCACTCAGACTCCTCCAGCTCTAGCTCTTCCTCTTTGTCGCCTTGCTCTTCTTCCTCCTCCTCACTTTGCTCTCCCTCGTTGTGTTCGTCATAACTCCCTTCTTATGGGGTCTCTTCTTTGTCGTCTTCCTCCGCAGCTTCTTCTTCACTTTCTTCCTCTTCTTCTTCAATCGCTATCTCCTCGTCTTCGGAAGCCGTTCGATCCTGAAGGAAGGCGAGATCGATGATTTCCTGTGGGCTCAGATAATCTCGCTGCGATGGCGGTTTGCGTCCGCTTCCCGGCTCCTCCAGGCACGCTGACCACTGAAGGTACGGCGTCAAAGTCCTTGTGAGGACGTGCGGGACCGGGCTCTCGTCACTCCGCAAGACGATCTCAAGGGGGAGATCGTCAACCAACTGCGCAAGGGGGACCGTGAGCTCCAACGCGATCAGCTGGCGATGGTCGGGCCGTACCGATCCGAAGAGGAAACCGAGAAGATCGCCCTCCACGTCTGTCCTCTAGGCCTGGATGATCATTAGCTCCAAGTACTCAAACCACTCGCGGTGTTCCTCGTCCCTTGTCCACGTAAGCCTCACTCCGACCAGGCACACCGAAAGATCGACGAAGCGCTTACACCACAGCCGCCACTGCCTCGGGTCGAGAAGGGGGACAGCGAGCGGTTCCAGACAGAAGGAGAAACGAGGATGGACACGAGACTGCCAGAAGGTGGGAAAGAGAGATGGAAGAGCGAAGGTGGAGAGTTGGGAACGGTTCATTGGGGATGTTGGAAGGGGACGAGTTCTGGAAGCACCACCGTCGGCTCGTGCTGGAACGCTTGAATCTCGTCGATGTCGTCCGTAGGGACAAGATTGTCCCCACGGCGCCTGAGCCAATGGTTCCATAACTTCCACTCAACTGCTAACTGCTGGCCCCACTATCGTAACGACGTCCGGATGGCCGTATGTCGTAGCGCACTGACCCTGCTGATATCTCCGCTGAAACCGACAATTGTGGACACATGGTTTATCCTGGGAGCGGACCGCCGATGTACAGCCACTGCCTCTGCTAACACAATCGCCTGAGGACTACCTGCGAATCGGAACTCGGTTGTTGCGTATACCCCCGAAGTACAGAAGAATTGTGCAAGTCGTAGTAGATCCAGATTGAACCGCGGATGATGAACCTGCCGAATCGCTGAGATGTAACCTCGTGGCGCTAACAGATGGTCGTCGAGGGCTCGCTTCGTAAGAAAGCTCATGGCGATGGTGGCGGGGATGGAGTATGAGACAAGGTGAGAGACGTACGGGAAGAGAGATACAATGGAGAGTCGCCGTCTTCTTCCGTAGCCAAGGAAGAGGAAGAAGGTGCAGGAGATGGGGAAGAAGGGAGAGGACGCAGGTAAGACACGTGACGAACGATCGGCCTCGCTGATCGGCTTCCTGAGACCTCCGGCACGAGGCGCACGGTGTTCACTCCGTTCGGTCCAAGCTCGATCACTCGGAATCGCCCAAAGAATCGTGGCGCTATCTTACCTTGGCGAGCACATTTCCTCACCTGCATCACGTCCCCTAATTTGTACTGGGGCCGTGGACCCGCATTCCCGTTCCGGGCCTCGTAACTACGGATCTGCCTGCCATGGACCAACTCTATCATTTTCTGGCGCTTTCTGGCTAATTGGGGCAGGGACCTTTCCATCAAATCCATGTGTCGCTTGGCCTTGTCCCGAACCGTGACCCTAGTGGGCCGTCGGTTCAACGAAGATTCGTCCGGGAGGCTTGGTATTAAAACGCAGGCCACGCTATTGGTCCTTAATTGGAAAGGGCTTAGGCCCGTCAATTCGTGGGGCATCCCTCGATGGACCGCCAGGATGTGATCTACGATATCGGGCCAGGGTCGGGGGTCTCGTGCCGTGATGTTGCGTCGAAACGCAGTCTTTATCACCCTATTGGCATTTTCTACCTGCTTGTTAGATTGTGACATGCGGGGTGCGGTATTCCGAATAGCGACGCCGTGTACGACCAGATTCCTCAAGACTTCTCCCATGAATTCTACCCCATTATCTGTCAGAATTTCCTCTGTGTCCTGGTGCATCCCTAAGAACCGGTTAACGTATCGCGCGATTTCGGCTGCCTGTCGCGTTCGACATGGATACACTTCGATCCATTTCGAAAAATGGTCTACGAACACGAGTAGGATTGAATATTCACAGTTATTAGGTCCAGGGGGCACCACAATATCGGCAGTATCCATGCTGACCCTTTGGAAAGGTCGTTCGACTATCGTCGGTACTATCGATCTTGGCGATTGAATCGGCGCCTTGTAAGCAGTGCGGACTTGACAATTCGCGACGATGAATTTCACATCATCACGAATATTGGACCAATACGACTCATTTTTGTCGATCGCTGCTTCTGTGATTCGTATGGCAAAATGGGCAGCAGTTTCCTTGTGCGTTGTCTTTACCCAGTCATACTACATGAACGGGTGCGGTACTACCATCCAAATTCCACTACCATCCGTTTTTCGTTTTTCCAAGCGTCCCTCAATCCAGCGGTAGTCCCGAGCCCTTTCATTGGCCCTCGTTCGATCTTCCCTGGTGAAGTCCTGGAGGGGGTTACCCACTAAGGTAGCAATTAAGGCGATATTCGTCCATACTTCGGCCCTTCTAAACCTCCGGGTCTTTTCCAACCCTTCTGACGTGGCGTCCAAAAAGCGAGCCTCGGTCGGGATCTTATCGACCTGACATAGGGGGCATAGCCAAGGCTTACTGTCATTTTGGTATTGGATGGGCTCGTGCAACACACCGTCAACTGTCTATCCATTCCGCATATCCTTCTCCGCTAGGGTGCATAGAGACCGAATATACGGGAGAAATTGCTTCACAAAAGTAACAAAATTTATCAGGCAGGGAGGGGAGAGATGAGGAGGAGAGAGGAGAGAGAGGGGTTGTAGGATTACCTCCGTCACCCATTGCCACCCGCCTGCTTCTTGCCATGAGGGAGAACTACCACTTGTCCGTACTTGGGCCTGTTCACCGACTCCGGTTCCTTCCACTGGACGATCTCTTCTGCCTTAGGGCGTAGGCACTTTAGGTGGTCAATGCAGACGTGTCAGCCTGTCTGCGTTGTCGTGTGTCTCCGTCTTTCGGTGGATAATGTCGAAGTCGTACTCCTGTAGGCGCACTGCTCATCGGCCAATCATGCCCGTGTAATTAGAGAGCCTCTTCAGCGCTAACAGGGGCTCATGATCGGTGACAAGGAGGAAGTTTTGTCCGTACAGATACGGATGGAAGTGCCGGATTCCCCACACTACTACGTAGCATTCGCCCTACGGGGCTGAGTCATTCCTTCGCTCGTCTGCAACTGTTCGTGATGCATACTCGATGACATGTTCGCGGTCATCGTTCCCCTTTTGCGCTAAAATAGCGGAAATAGCCTCCGGTTGCCAGTCCGTGATGAGAATGAACTGCTTCGAGGGGTCCGGTCGGATCAAAATAGGTGTCATTGTGAGGGCTTCCTTGAGGGTCGTGAAGGCCTGCTCGCACTCCGCATCCCAACTTAGGGGTTGGTCGTTTCGCAGCAGGTTCGTTAGCGGTCGTGCAATCGCGGCGAAGCCCTTGATGAAACAACGATAGTACGAGGCTAACCCCAAGAAGGCTCGAGCCTGCGTTAGTGACGTGGGAATAGGAGCTTCTTTCACCGCCTCGACCTTTCTCGAGTCAGACCGCAAACCTCCACGTGTCACAACGTAGCCCAAGAACGAAATTTTCGAAAGGAAAAATTCGTTCTTCTCAAGCGCGATTTTGAATCCAGCGTCTCTCAAAGCACCTAATGTCCACTCGATATGCTGCGCATGGCCGTGATATGTCTCCGAATAAACCAGGATATCGTCCATGTACACGATGACGCAGAAGTTGATCATTCTCTGCGTTAACCGTGTCTTGTTGACGAAGTTATGAAACGTGACATTCATGGCCGGCTGAAACGTGGTCGGCGCATTGCAAATCCCCATCAGACATCGAACCCACTGCCACGTGCCTTCAAACAATACGAAGGCCGTCTTCAGCCAATCTTCCTCCTTAACCAGAATGTGACGAAAGCCATGCCGAATATCGAACTTACTAAAATAATTAGCACACCCAATCGCATCCAGCAAATTATCAATCCGGGGGAGGGGTTATACCTCTTTGATCGTGATATCATTCAGCTTACGATAATCAATGCATATGCGGATCGATCCGTTCTTTTTCGGTACCAATACTACCAGGAACGACCATGGTCCGGTGGCGGGTTCAATCCAACCGCTCGCTTCAAATTCTCGAATCCGTTCGAGAACCTTTTTCCGCTCTACCAGGGAGTACCTGTAGGGCTTGCAGTGAATTGGGGAATGGTTTCCCGTCTAGATTTTGTGGTGTATGACTAACGACAGTCCAATGTCTGTGTCTGTCACACTAATCGCTCCTTTGTATTATTTCAGGATGTCTGCAATTAGGTGGTGGATTTCGTAAGGTACGTATCACGGTACGTGCAACTCGTATGACTCGTCCCATATCCGCACATCGATGTGTTTTGTATCAATTCGCTTAGTATTTTCTGGCAGGGGCGCAGAGATGAATGAGTTATCGGATCACCAGGAGAACACCATGCCCATCATTTGTGCATCCTCTTCTCGGATGGCCACATGTTCTTCACGCGTCACTCCGTCTCGAATGTCCTGCCACGACACAAATTTCGTGGCGATCTTGATTCCGAGTCCGTTCTCGAGGCACTCAGGGGGTTCCAAAGAGTTGATCTATGCCCCCAATCGCAACAATCGAATTTCTTTTGCGGGTGTCAACAGAGACTTCGGGAGATCCGTGATATCGCAGTAGTGCCTTTTGTCATTGTATCGGGCGAGAAGAAGGGAGATCCCTTCGTACAGGGTTCGAGGGGGTTCCAAAGAATCAACCATACTTGAAATTTGTACGAGAGGTTCTCCCATAATAATTGTCCGTGTTCTTTGCAAATCATGGTCAGTTCTGCTTGGGGCTTCACCATTCATTCGCTGCATGGGGTAATGAATACGTTTTCGTGCCATCTTCAGGATTTCGGAATCATCATCATCATCGTTGTTGTCTGCGTCCTTGGACTTGGACGTCTGCCCGTTGTCCCAGGTAATCATGCGGAGGGTCCCTCTCATCGTGGGAGAAACTCACGAGGTCATGTTAGCGGTAGTACGCAGAGTCAGTCTCATAGGTACAACATAGGGTTTGCCTACCGTAGTTTGGAGGACAATCGATCCTCTTTCGAAGTCCAGATTAGCTCGCAGTGCTACCAATGCGGGAAGGCCGAAAAGAACGTCGTAAGTATTGACATCTAATACTACGACGTCTTCCAAAGCATGTACCTTCCCTAATCGAAATGCGACATTGGTCATCCGTCCTACCGTTTTAATTTTCTCTTCGTCTGCGGAAACGAGCTGATCTCTTTCTGTTAGCATAATTAAGTCGTTCCTTCTTCCTGGTTTTTCAACTACTCGTAGTGAAATAGCCAGAACAGGGGCTCCCGAATCGATAATTGCATTGTACGGGACTCCCCATACTTTGGTATCGCATTCCGCGGATTTCCATGGGATAGGTTTGATTCGCAAGAAGTGATCATCTTTCTGTATTAACCCTATGCGTATGGGATCAGAAGCGCCTGCGGCATTTTCGTCAGGCATTGGTCCTTTCGTTTTCGTGTTTGCTGTTCGGGCAAGGGCAAATCGTTTCCGATTCGCTTTGCATTGCTGCAGCATACGTTCGTTAGCCTGTTCTGATATCGAGAGTAGATGGCCGATCGGAAGAGGAATCCGATGATCCAATGCTCGGACGATGTTCAGAACATCGATTTCGCCAGTTACGGAAGTGAGTCCTCCCGACTCCATCTCTCCTGGAGAAGGTCGCCACTCCGCCACTTCTTTCTGTTCCAGCGCCGGCCTAATGGTTCCAATCATTCCAAGCCCCGGATACCCAAGTGATACATACCGATCTAACGGAATGAGCTCAGCAGCCTCCTCGGTGGTAACTAACGCACTTCCTCTGCCTTCCATTTCTTCCATCAGGGCTCCTATCCGTCTAGGTCCGTTAGCGATGGGGGCTACAACTACTGGCGCGACTCCGACCCGTTGTTGTGGGGGCCGGTGGGGGCAATCTCGAGCTAGGTGCCCCTGTTGATGGCATGCATAACGGACATTCAGATTGTCCGCGGCCCCTCCAGAACAGGTGTCGCGGCCCCTCCGAGAACAGGTGCCGCGGCCAATCCTTGTTGGATTGGGGCGTCACGTACTGCGATGGGCCGCATATTTCTCATCATAGCTTCCAGCCGAGCATTATGCTCTCGCTGTCCCTTTTTGCTTTCCTGGATTAGATTAATTAGTGTTTTGGTCAGCCCAAAACGGAGGTCGATTCATTCGACCGTACGGGATTCTCGATCGGTGGCGGGGGTGCCGTCATTACAGGTGCTGGCATCGCAGGGACGGGCATGCCCGTAATCACACTCAGTGCTGGTCGTTTAGGGGATATCTGCTCCAGATAGGCAACATGACCTGACACAAACCCCATAACAGCCATTTCGTCAAAACGGACATATTATATTTTTTGAACGAAATCAAAACTGACTTTTTTTGCCAAAATCCGGTCGAAAACTTTTGCTCTTGGGGGTCCGGCGGTCCCAAAATGCCGGACCCCCTACATGTATCTGGTTTATGGTTGAGACCAGATCTGGTCTCAACCATAGACCAAATACATGTAGGGGATCCGGCGAAAATTCCGACCGGATTTTGGCAAAAAAATCAGTTTTGATTTCGTTCAAAAAATATAATATGCCCGTTTTGACGAAATGGCTGTTCATGTTTTCGAACTTGTTTTGCAAATTGGCCAGCTCAGCCTTTGCCCTCGCAAGTTCGGACGAGTCTCCCTCCTTCGGATAGTCTTCCCTTTCTAGGAAACTCGCAGCAAACTTTCGTTCCATCTCTTCTGCAACAGCCATGATCTGTTGCAGCGTATGATTGATGGGGGAGAACTGTTTTCGCAGTTTCGCCCTTATCGTTCGGCTACGAAGTCCGTCGATAAACAAATCTCTTCCTACTTGCTCGCCTCGCTCCATTTTCACGAACATCCGATAAAATTGGTTTCGATATTCCGTGACGGATCCGAGGGGGTTTTAGACTCGATCTTTAATCATAAAGAGCGCTTGTTCTGGATGGATATAATCAAACCGATTCATAAAGTCTCGCTCGAAAGTTGGAAGATCCACCCATACATAGGTACTAAACCAATAATGGGCGTCCCCTCCTAATCGAGCGGGGATGTTCACCTGAGCTTCGTTATCATCATACTGCTATGCTCGGAGCGTAGCTAACCATGCTCCAGCAAGATGATGCACAGGATCAAAAAGATCAAGATCTGGTGGCGTCATAGGAGCTCGTGCACGGGGTACGGGTTGATTAGGATTTTGATGGGGATTCAGGTTCTGTAGGGGGTTCTGCTGATTAGCATTCATGTTGACGGCCCGTCGATTAGCCGATCTGTTTCTAGTGACGACGGGGTCGCGTCCATTAGCGTTCCGGGATCGAGGTCGCCCTCGGTTAGCCAGATCGCTTAATTATCGTGCGGTTAGTCCTATAACCCGGCCACGTGTCGGGCTCCGATACCAACCTCACGCCCAACGCGACTTCCTGATCAGAGCAAGATGTAGGCCTGGAAGTGCGAAAAGGGGTGTGCCAAGGATTTTTGGGAAAGTGGGGGTGGAGTCCTAAGTCAAAACTGAGATCTCCTGTGGCAAGGTTTCAGGGGCATAGATGCAATAGGGCTAAGGACGAATTACTTCCGGTTTGCAGTATTTATGTCGTGCAGCGTAAGCCATATGGCATGCGTGGTGCTTTCAAGGTCGTCCGCTTCGTCTGTTTTGGGGGCGATGCTTTCGGGCGAGGTCTGCCCGGAATGCCTGTGATTCTGATGAGTCGGACCTTTGAGGGCAGCCACGTGGAGTCTGTCGTCGCGTGTTTGGGTTAGGCCTCCTGTTTTCAGAGGCTTGTCAGTTGCCGCGTTACCGACAGTTTCCGCAGGGCGTGCGGGGCCAGTACTCGGCGATGGAATTTCACGGGACAACTTTGAGTTGGTGATAAGGGAGAAGGAGGCGGAAGGGAGGGAAGTTGGTAGCGATAACAACGAAGCCGAGGGATATGAAATAGTGGGTGTTGTCCAAAGTGGGATGATCGGGGCACCTGGGATCGCTGGTCGTAGCGCAGTGAAACTCCCTGGGGCACAATCGGTTCTCGGTTAGGCAGGGAAATTCCGGGCGTCTCCGTCTGAGACACTCGCTCACCCAAGGGTTGAAATACTCCGGATCCCGCGACGAGTCTGAGTCTCTCGAGTACGTCATCTTGTCATTGCGGTGTGATGGAATTCTCCCGTATGCATCTAACCGGCAAGGGGGATTTTCCGATGTGATATCGGAATTCCTTTTTGTCTGGGTGCGTAGGGGAATATTTCTCCCCGCCTACCCGATATCGACGGTGTCAAGTCCGCCAATGGTTACGAACTTACGAAGCGGCGTGCGTGGATACGTGTAGGCTGCGCAGATCAGATCGCGCTTACACACATCCCCGTGAGGTATTGGCTTATTTCTTGACAACCCACTATCCAATCATCTAATCACTCCGTGATCCCGTACGCAACCGTTCCTGAGCATGCAAAATGCAGTAAGAACCGCAAGGAAAACAGTATTGATGACTAAGCAAAATTCCTACTATGCTTATGAGTGTATCCCAACGACAAGCAAAACGACAAACAAAGGCAAGGATTAGGCAAAATGACACGCAATCCGACATGACATTCATTCATTCATTCATTCGACCGAACACACAACAAACAAAATCGAGATCAATCGCAAACGAGTGTGGGCAGAAAAACCAAACCAAGATTCCGCAACAAAAGAAAATGGGCGAATCGCCTTGAGCCGAGATCAAAATTTATATACAAAAGCAAAGAGGGGGAAAAGACAAAGAAAACTGCAAATCCACGTCCATCAACCTCAGCTCCCTCTTCCTCTCTCTCTCTCTCCGATGCGGACCGTCCGTCGTCGCGCACCAACCCACGAAGTCGTCACCCCGCTTAGTCCTCCCGCACGCGTCAGGTTCGCCCGCGCCCACAGTCCGTCGTGGTCCGCATCAACCCCGCGCGTTTGGCACCAGCTCATCGGGTCGCCCGACTCCCACTTCAACTCACCTCTTCAACTCGCGCGTTTGGCACCAGCTCATCGGGTCGCCCGACCCTCACTAATCGCGCTACCCCGAGCTTCCAACAGCTGGTTAAGAGAGCTATCTAATCACGCAGTCGGAATTTATAGCGTGCATGCATGAGTGAAGAACAGGGAATTAGAAGGACTTAGAAGGAAGATCAGGAGAGAGAGCGCCTACGTTCTGCATGGTCAGATCGCTGCGTGGGGGACGTAGCCTCTCTCCACACATCGATCTGAGCATGCAGTCCGCGGGCTGGCTAGACACAGCAAGAGAAAGCGAGGGTGAGAAAAAGACGAAGCACAAGAAGAAAGGATACAGTTACAATGGCGTCGGCCCAAAGTTACATTTACACACACGATTAAAGGCGCCGACTAATCAGAGTTCCGTTGCAGCTGCACAGAGAAGCGCGTAAGTAAAAAGCGTTGCGCGGCAAAGTGAAGTCCTAATTGGAAAATTCCTAAATTCGTGTCTTAATGCAAAAAAAAGCGAAAAGCACAAATCCCGAAAAGAAACTTCGAAATTCCGAGAGCCATAGTGCCTCGACAAGATTCGAAAAAGAATTCAAAAAGAAATTTAAAAAAGAACGAAGCAAAATTTCCGCGCGGTGTCCGCACCCAAAAAGGGTACAAAACTGAAACAGAAGAAGCGTCGTCAACATTTATTAATCGCGCGTGCGGCGGCGCGCCACTCTCACAGCCAATCAACCAATCGATCGTCCCGGGGCTCACCTGGGACCGAACCCAACCATCCGAAAAGACGACGAAAAAGGACGAAGTAGCGAGGACACTAATGCAATTTCCCTTCCATCCCAATCTCCCATAATTGGCCCATCCTTCCCAGCTTAGGACCCCTCGTTGCTACCGCGCAGAAGATCGTACGAAACAGAAATCGGTTCGTCACCGAGCACCCGAGGAATCGTCCTCGGCGCGAATTTCCTCGGGTGACGATGGGAAATTTTTCTCGGGCCCCAAGGACGGCTCGAGGAGTGTGGAACGAGCCCCTTAGTTGTTTTCGTAATTATAGTTTATTAGTGTGGGTTCTCGTTAAAGATTTGTGTACTAATGTTAGGGTCGTATTGGTTAGGTTTTTTGTGGTTTTATACGTGAGTACGGGGTCCGACTTTTTTTTCTCTTTTTTTTTTTGTTTCTTGTTTCAAACAAAAATGATCATTTTTTATTATCATTATTATATAATTATTTTTTTGAACCGAAAATGACCATTTTTTTGATAGCATGAAAACAGGTCTTGCACCCTTTACATATTTGCCACAGTCTTGTGAACCTCGGCGAGGCACTCCCAACCTGGCCTATCCCCTACCGCAGCCTATGAAGCACCATTCCTACCACCATTCACACTATCAATCCTAGAAACAAGGCCTGTGACAATGGCTGAAATCTCAACTCCTCTACAGCACATGTGACTAGAGTCAATTCCTATCCTGTTATATCAAACAACTAGACTAAAAAGGTAACTCAAACACACCACTCAAAAACTTCACAGAAGAAACTTTAAGGCAAAAAAACGTAGCCTCGGAGATTGTGCCACTGGCGAATCCAGTGTAAAAAGACCCAGGAAAGCTCCCCATCTGCAACCAAACCATTTCAGGTTTTTGGTTGTACAACCTTTTTTTTGCACTCTATACTCCTAGTCTGCCTAAACAGCTTGCGTACTTGATTTCTGCCCTCACCATTGGGGGTGTAAAATGTTCTCGCCTTCTCACAGCAGCATTTCGAAGATTCCATATCTTTCATACATTGTCAACTCCAGCTCGAATAGTTTCTTCTGCATGCCATGGGCCAAATGATCAGTGGACGGTTGTCTTTAGGAAGCCACCCCCATCAGCACAAACTGATTATCACAGCGGGTAGCTGCCACTGGGACAGGGATGTTGGACTGTCTCCACCACTCCCTGAACGGTCTAGATATTTCACAAAGAAATAGAAAATGATGGATGTCCTCCATTCGTGTTCCCCAACAAAGTCTGCATTTCGGACTAGCCTTTACCATTCTTCTTGCACACCAAGGAGCAACAGGCAATGTTTGATGCATTATCTTTTTTTTTTTTTATAGAGATCCATGTGGTAGTACCGGCTGAATTCTATGCCTCGGGAGGTGACTGTCTGCATGTGACTCGCTAACCTCACACCTTGTGTTGTCTTCCGTTTGGAGTGCTAACGGCGTGGAAAGAATGCCCCGGGAAACAGCAAGATGCGGTGTGCCAAGGATTTTTGGAAAATTGAGTGTGGGGACACAGACAGAACTGAAATCCCCCCTGTTGGTCCAATGAAGTAAGTCGGTTGCTTTCGCGCGTCGCTAAATGCGTGCGCGGGCATAGTGTGAAAAGAGAAAAATCCAAATTCAATACAAAAAGTATTGTCGAACTTCCCACCACGCTACGGCTCTTCGTTTAGAACGAAAGGGCTTCGGTACACTCCGCGTGCCTCGTTTCCGTATCAAGTCCCGACGTCGTTCGTTGGTCAGTTCTGAGTCCGACGTGGAGGGTCTCAGCCGCATGGCTCTTTCATTGTGCTCGTCTTCACTCTCTATTCGGTAGTGGAAGCCCTTTGATTCGTAGTGGTCGAAACGCTGGCACTCAGTGCACAGAGTTCGAGGTCGATGGGGCGTCACTGTCGTCCACGGAATGACGATCAGCTCGTTAAATGGAAACAATACTGAGTAAGGCAGGAAGTGCGTATTGATAATGACAAAGCCCGCGTCCACGAATCCAGAACAACGATTTTTGGGCGGGGAGTAATACCGTCCGCCGATCCGTGCGACAACTTCTCGTACTTCCCACTCGCAAACACGTGTCCTTTCCTCGTGGTAAGGGAAGGGGCGCATTGGCGTGGGAGACACGGGAGGCTGGCGCCTGAGCGAGGTGCGGTCGTCAGTCCACATATCAATCATTGACAATCAAAATGAGTTTGCGAAAACCCCGAGACGTCATCAAAAAGCATAATCGTAAAAATCTAACATTTCTCTTCCTTTCAACACGAGAGAAACATGTTACAGAGCTTGTACAATCATGCAGGAATCGAGTTAAAGTTTCGAGGGACCAACCTGCGACTCAGGTTCACCAGGCCAGATCATCGTAAATCTGAGGCACCTTGCTCTTTCGACGCTGCCTCGCAGACTGACTGCAGATGTCTTGCAGTGTAAGGCAGATGGCATGCGCAGTGCATTCAGAACGACGGATTTAAACACTCTTGCATTCTCGAACAAGATCTCGTCGAGCTCTGGGTCTAATCAACGCAAAATTCACATACAAACATTTCTATGCATGCATCCACTGTGGAAGGTGCAAAAATGACAATGGTGCACAAATCAGAAATAAATCGGGGGATTGTACACACGCATCCACCGTTCACAAGACAAGATGGTCGAGTTCCTTTGCATCCGGGGACTACCTAGGAAACTAATGGAAGACTTCCGGAAGAAGTTCTTCTTCGTAGGGAATCACAAGGATTCACTTTTGTTCAAAGGAGAGACAGACTCATAATGCATCGTCATTCAGATCGGAGAGAGAAAGGGAAGAGATGGGCGAGAAATGTCGAGACAGGGGACACTAGAATCCGACAAAAGAACGTTCGGCTTTACAGCCATGAAACTCACACCAAAGAAAAATGATCTGCAACAATGAAGGCACATTCGCCGTGAAATTCCAATATGGATCTGGGCCAATCATTCACTCAACTCCAATTAGCGATCCTCATACCTGCACCGACGATCCTGGTCGTCGTGTGTTAACTGTCGCCGCTGCGATCATCACCCCGCTGACGCACGCTCGACACGGCTCGCCCAGATCCCACAGTCCGTCGTGGCGATCAAGCGCACAACCGGCCAGCCTACAGTCATTCCGTCAGGACTTTTCGACTCGCACCAAACGCATCACCTAGCCACTGCTTCCCGGAAGCTGGCTTGGGAGTTGAAAACGTAAGAGAGCTTTGCAGGCTCGCTTGCGGAATTTATAGTTGCGAGAAGGAAGACAAAAGGAAGAGAAGGCAGAGGGGAAATCGAGGTGTAGGAGGAGAAGATTCAGCGGGGGGCGCTCAAGGGAAGCTATGTTGATCCTTCGGAACCCAATGTTCGGCCAATCAGATTCGTCGCGCAACAGGAAGTTCCTCTTACTCAACGCGTCTGATTGGTGAGCGGGGGTAATCGAAGGATCAACCGGGCTTCACGAGCCAAGGTTGAAGATCGAGAAGGAAAGAGGCGTGAGAAGCAGCGCGAGACGGGTCCAAGATTCAGATGATCAAGAAAGGGAAATAGGCGCGCAAAGAGCAGAAAGAGGGAAAACAATTACAATAGGAGAAGAAGAGGAGGGGGAAGGGAGAGAGAAGAGAGCACGGTGGAAGAATGGCGCAAGAAATAAGGAGGAGGAAACTCGCATGCACGGCGCCGACAACAAAAGAAAAAGGCACCAAAACAGTTATAGCTTGCGTACGTCCTAAACTAATTCAAAATTTGAAATCACCATATCCGCGCGCGAAAGTCGACGCGGGAAAAGAAAGTCATATGCCTATCCGTATTCTCACAAAACTCCTAGAGTTTTCTCCAACGTGACCGAGGACATTCATGCACACAAAAAAAGGACACGTCGGGTTCCGCTTATTCCGGAATTCCTAACTGTCGAGCCCGATTCCTAGTGCGCTCGCTAAGGCGCATGCAATTTCCCATGCATTTCCTGAATTTCAAAAAGCAGAATTCCACGAATCAATAGAACCTTCGAAAAATGGGGGCCTGAACAGAGCACCTGAAATCAAGAAAAAGCGACGGGGGCTTTGTTGGGTCAGTATGATACAAAAGAGGGGATTGAGTCAAGGGGTACGAAAGATAACACGAGGTCGGAAAGTGGTTCCTCACATATGTGACGCGCAGGGGGTTCCAAAACTATGTGATCTCCTGATTGGATGAAACCTCGAACAAAGGAAGTGAGAGGAGACAAAGAAGCAGGAAGAGGAGAAACTTAGATCAGCAGAGAAAACTGAGCCGGGATGTGGGTTGGCGACAACATCCGTGGCAAGATCTCCGTGATGCATGCCGACTCGTGTTGTTTCGGATCCCACCCTCTGCAATCCTGTCATATGCGACCCCGTCCCCTTCAAACTTCGGAGATCGTCCAAGTGGCACCATCATGGTCCATCAGGTCTCCGTGTGCTCTGCACTCCCAGTCCAGCGCAATCCGTCGAATCAGAGCATGTGTTGACGTCATCGTCAATGGCGTGATCTTCGGGAAACTGCTGATTCGTATCGCTCGGGGGATACGTGTCGATCTTTCCAATCGATCGCCACGGAGAGCCTTCCATATGCCACTTACCGTGAAAACGAGTGTGGATGTCATCCAGTGTGGCAAGCTTAATCACCTAATCCCTCATAACAGTCATTGACAAGAAGAGGGTGGGATGCGCCGTCATCGTGACACGTGGCGGGTATTAGCGCCGTGTAGGAATGGGAAAGTAGACATTGTACATGGAGGGGTGCCGACGGGGAGGGTTGGGAGGAAGTGGGGGTAAATAGCGGTCAATCCCTTCCACTGTCACTGGAAGCTCCTCATAGTGGATGATCCGGTGAAAGCGGGGAAATCGGTCGCCACTGTGAGGGAGGGAGGCGAGGTAGTCGGGGTAGAGAGTGTAGAAAGTGCGAAAGAGCGCCGCGCGAAATACCTCGTGATTGCTGCATGCGGGGATGGTTCCTGTGATCACGCAATAGACTTCTACTGGGTTGCTCTTCTCCCACGCCGCACTAAACAAAAGGACATGCAAACAGAAGACGGGAGTTGCGCATTGAAGGGAAGGATGGGGATGGACGGTGATGGAGAGGCGGGTGGAGTAGAAGTGACGGAAGGTATTGGGAGGGAAGGGGTTGCGAGTGAAGGTGATAGGGGTGGAGATCTGACAGAAGGTGAGGTAATCAAGGGGACGGCGGGATAATGACCGGGGACGAAGGTCGATCCCCCGCATCGGTACGTGGACGAATTGGGGGACGGGCTGAGGTGGAGGGGGAGGTGGATCGGCTCCGTCTCCGTCGCGATGCGCTCGGAGTCGTGGCCGCAGGGTTGCCATCTTCGGGCTTGGGGGGCTGCGGATCCCGGGTCGGGTCATTGTCGATGCGCCGGTTCGCCCCGCTGGCGAACTCCAACTGCCTCTTCCCGATGGCGATCTCTTCCCTCTTACGTGCCGCCTCGGGATCTTCCGCCTATGTGCCTGTACACACCGCTTCTTCTGGCAAGGCTTCACACTCCGATCCAGCTTCCTCCTCTTCGTCGTCTTCTTCCTCTTCCTCCTCTATACTCTGCTCCCCTTCACTGTGCTCACTATAACTTCCCTCCTCTGACGTTTCTTCTTCAGCGTCGCATTCTTCTTCGGTGGCTTCTTCGTCTTCTTCTTCTTCTTCTTCAACCGCCTCCTCGGATGTATCTTGCTTCAGATAAAAGGCAAGATCAATGATCCTGTTTGGCTTCAAGTACTCCTGCTGCGACGGCGGGGCGCTTTCACTCCCTGGTTCCTCCAAGCACGCCGTCCACTGAAGATACGGTGCCAAGGTCCGAGTAAGGACGTTCGGAGCCGGACTCTCATCACTTTGCGAAACGATGTCGAGAGAGAGGTCGTCGACCAGCTGCGTGAGCGGGAAGACGAGTTCCTGAACAATTAACTGGCGATGGCCCAGCCACACCGATCCCAAAAGAAAACCGAGAAGATCGCCCTCTACATCAGTTCTCCAAGCCTGGACAATCAGCAGCTCCAGGTACTCAATCCACCCCAAATGCTCGTCGGTCCGCGTACACGTCACCGTCACCCTTGCCAAGCACACAGACAGATCAACAAAAGTCTCGCGCCACGCCCGCCAATGACTGGGATCGAGGAGCGGGACTACAAGGGGTTCGAGCAATAAAGAAAGACGAGGATGAAGCTCAGATTGCCAGAAGGTGGGGAAAAGAGAGGGAAGGCCGAAGGTGGAGAGAGAAGCGAGAGGAGCGACACGGTTCATTGGGGGCGTTGGAAGGGGACGAGTGTGAAGAGCGCCACTGCCGGCTGGCGCGTAGAGGTGCGGATCCCGTCGAAGTCAGTCCCGTACGTCGGAACGAGGTTGTACCCGGGGCGTGCAAAACCGTGATTCCACTCAGTCGATAACTGCTGCGACCACTCCCATAATGAGGTCAGGATCGTGGTATGCCGAAGCGAGCTGACCGCGCTGATATCGCCATTGAAAGCAGCGACCGTGGTGACGTGGCTCATTCCTGGTGCCGCCCGCCGATTGACTGCCACCACCTATGCCACTCCTACTGCCTGCGGACTTCCTGCGAATCAGAACGCAGCGGCGGCACACACACCCTCGGTGCAGAAGAACTGCGCCAGTCGTCGAAGATCGGGACTGAGTCGCGGATGACGAACTTGCCGGATCTCCGAGATATAGCCACCTAGTTGCAGCAAATGATTGCCAAGGGCTTACTCCGTGATGAAACTCATGGCGAGGATGGGGAAGAAGATGAGAGATGGGAACAAGAGGGAGAGAACGAGGCGGGGGCTAGATCGCCGTCGTCCTCTTCTTCAGTAGATGAGGGAGACGGAGAGAGATCAAAAGGAGGGAGGGGACGGATATAAGAGGTATGGCGTACGATGGGGACAGAGCTATGGCTGGCGCTGGTCTCGGGCGCAATGCGCACCGTGTTGGCACCGTTGGGTCCGAGCTCGACAACGCGAAAACATCCAGAGAACTTGGAAGCGAGTTTCCGGTCGCGTGCACATTTACGTACCTGCACCAGGTCCCCTAATTTATATTGACGTTGGGGACCGGCGTTCCATTTCGGGCCTCGTAGCTACGGACTTGCCTCCCGTGGGCTAAATCAGTCATTTTCTGTCTCTTTCGGGCTAGCTTCGAGACGGCCTTTTCCATCAAATCGGCGTACCTTTTGGCCTTGGCCTTAAGGGCGGCACGCGAGTCTCTTCCCCCTGGTTCGACGATTTCCGAGTTGCCCCGATAATCGACACATGGGAGGCTATTGGTGCGAAGCTGAAAGGGAGTGAACCCCCTGGATTCGTGAGGGGTGGCCCGATGAATCCCGACGATTTGGTATACGATCTCGGGCCACGAACGCGTGTCATGCGCCGCTAAATTTTTACAAAGGCAGTCTTTATCATGCGATTGGCATTTTCGGCCAACCTATTCGATTGGGAAACGTGGGGTGCCGTATGCCCAAGTGTAATGCCTTGGCGAGCGAGCAATTCCTCTACCTCGCGTTTGAATTCAGACCCGTTGTCAGTTAGAATCTCTTCCGTATCTAGATGGGTATAGACAAACCGATCGATGTACGTGGCTATCTCTGTGACCTTACGGGTCTTGCAGGGGTAGACCTCGAAGTATTTGGAAAAGTGATCTATTAAAACTAAAAGGATGGAATATTCGCAACGGTTTGGCCCAGGTGGCACGTCGATATCTGTCGTATCCATACTGACTTGCTGGAAAGGGCGCTCTCCCTTCGTCGGCACTATCGTGTTTGTTCCCCGTATTGGTGCACGGTCGGCGGCACAGCCCAGACAGTTGGCGACCACGTATCTGACATCGTCCTGAATATTAGATCAGAACCATCGATTTTGATCTATAGTTGCTTCAGTGATACGTATCGCGAAGTGAGCGGTCTGCTCTTCGTGAGCAGATCGGGTCAAGTCATATCTCTGGAATGGATGGGGAACCGTCAACCACAAACCCGATCCGTCAGTCTTACGCTTTTCTAGGTGACCGTTGATCCATCGGTAATTCCGGGATCTCTCGGTAGCCCGACGTCTGTCGTGCTTAGCGAGATGATCCAATGGTAAACCAGCCAATTTAGCCAATAGAGTTTATCCGTCCAGACCTCTGCTCGTCGGTATTTCTCATCATATTCAGGGCCGTCCGTTCGAGCAGCCTCGAATCGAACCTCGGTGGGGAGTTTGTTCGTTCTACACAGAGGGCACTTCCATACCTTACTACTCGTTCGGTATCGAACGCATCCACCGTGCGCACGATTGACACACGTGGCACAGTCCACCCAATCAACGAATCCGGTCTCAAAAGGATGACAGTCCACCCCATAAGCTTGTGTAATACACGTGCAAAAGTAGCAGAATTTATCAGGAAGGGTGGTAAAGAAGGCCGAGGAGGTGAGAGGGGCGGAATCGAGAAGGAAAGAAGGGGTCGCAGAGACAGGTGGGGTAGCCATGATGAGAGGGGAACAGAGAGAGAGAGAGAGAGAGAGAGAGAGAGAGAGAGAGAGAGAGAGAGAGAGAGAGAGCAGGGCTGCAGAGAGGGTAGAGCAAAGGCCTTACGTCACGCACTCCTTCGACAGGATTTCCGCTTCCCCGTACCTCGGTCTGTTCTCATTCTTCCGCTCGTTCCACGGAATCACCTCTTCGCTCTTGGGGACCTTCTCGGGTCGGTGCAGTCGTGTCAACCCGTCAGCATTCCCGTGCCTCTCGTGCTTCCGATGACGAATGTCAAAGTCCATGCTCTGCAGCACCGTTGCCCATCTCCAGATCATGCCCGAGTAATCCTTAGATTTCTTCAGGACTAATAATGGTTCATGATCGGTCACCAGCGTGAACTTCCGCCCATACAGATAGGCTCGAAAGTGACTGATTCCCCACAGAGCCGCTTAGCGCTCTCCTCTCGAGGCGGCGTAATTGCGCTTGCAGGCAGGCACCGACTTAGATGCCTATTCCACCACGTATTCGAGCCCGCTCGGTCCCGCCTGGGCCAAGATCGCTGAGATTGTCTCCGGCTGCCACTCCCTGATGAGGACAAAAGGCTTTTCGGGATCCGGCCTTATAAGGACCGAAGCCGAAATAAAAGTTGCCTTGAGTTTCGAAAACGCTTGATCACACTCTGGCGTTCAAATCAACGGTTGATCCTTTTTCAGCAGATTCGTAAGGGGACCCGCAATCGCCGCGAAGCCATTGATAAACCTTCGGTAGTATGAGGCCAGGCCCAGAAAGGCGCGAACTTGCGTGATAGTCGTGGGCACGAGCGCGTCTCTCACAACTGCTATCTTTTGAGGTTCCGGTCTGAGTCCCTGGTCTGTCACCACGTGTCCCAGGAAGGAAATGGTGGTGAGAAAGAACTGGCATTTCTCAAGCGCCACCTTGAAACCGGCATCCCTCAATGCATGCAGCGTTCATTCGATGTGCTGCACGTGCCCCTCGTAAGAACTCGAGTACACCAGAATATCATCCATGTACACAATCACGCAATAGTTGATTATACTCTGCGCCAGACGTATCTTCCATACAAAGTTCTGGAAAGCCATGTTCATGGCTCGCTGAAAGGTTGCTGGAGCATTGCAGATGCCCATTGGACATCGAATTCATTGCCAAGTACCTTCAAACAACACAAACGCCGTTTTCGGACGATCCTCCTCTCGAACAAAAAGTTGATGAAACCCATGACAAACATCAAACTTACTGAAAAATCGAGCACTCCTTATCACATCCAACAACTCATCAATCCGAGGAAGGGGGTACACATCTTTGATCGTGATATCGTTCAACTTTCGATAATCGATACATATGCGAATCCCTCCGGCCTTTTTGGGTACGATTACCACAGGGAACGACCAAGGTCCTATAGCGGGTTCGATCCATCCATTAGCTTCGGATTCCTTAATTCGCTGAAACGTGGTCACCCTTTGGGCTGACGAGTATCGATAAGGAATGCAGCTAATAGGTGGATGATCCTCCATAAGGATGGCATGCTCAATCACATTTGACAGTTTGATATCGTTATCGTGCACACTTAATACTTCTACGTACCCATTCAAGACATGAATCAGTGATTTCTGAAATTCCAGGGGCACGTGATTCGGTAGAGTGACTGTCGGTCGATCGGGTATCCCAAGGGGCATGTCGATCCAATCAGTCAGTCATGGACACTAGAGAAAATAGAGCTGCTAGTGCGGGCAGAAAATACAGTCGCAATCATTTGGGATTTAACAGGGCTAATCATCTCGGTCTCTTTAATTTCGGTGTTTGTTTCCGAATCAGCCGTGGTTTCTTCCACGGTTAGTCCTGTTAAATCCACCATTTTCTGCATTAGATCGGGCACATCGTCGACGGCAGCTTCGGCTTCTCGTTTTATCAGAGCAACGGTCGCCCCTATCATAAGCAGCGACCTCGGAGGGGAAGCAGAAACATCCAGGTATTGTTTCACCTGTTGATAGCGCGCTCGGAGGGAAAGTGTTCCCTCGTACAAAGTGCGAGGGGGTTCCAAATCGTCTGCTAGGTTAGATATTTGCAAGATGGGTTCCCCGAGAAAGGTCAAGGAATTGACATGGGCTTCTATAGGCGAGAGCGTGTTATCTTCCAGACTTTAGTGAAAAGTCCGTGTGGTTCTGGGAACCATCTAAAATTTCTCTTAAGTTTCATGCTCGAAAAGTTCGACTAAGTATTTCCACTCACTCTCACTAGGCATCTCTTCTTCGCACTCCTGCTCTTCGACTCCGCTACTATTATCCGGAGATGGAAATTCCTTGTGATCGGGACCTTGAATCATTCCTATCCGAGCAGAATCAGGGTTCCTTTTTACTGTTCGGGTGGAAATCCGCAACGAAACTGTCTGAGGCTTTCCTCTTGTTTGTGTAAGCACCAACTGTTTGGAATCGAAATGCATGCGGGCACCTACCGCCATTGCCCAGGGTAGTCCCAACAACACCGAATATGAGTGCACATCTATGACTAGGGCGTTAACGAGGACGTGCACTCGTCCAACTTTCACGGCTACATTCTCAATGATTCCTACGATATTCATTGCTTCCTCGTCAGCAGAGACGTAGTTGTCTTTGCCAGATTGAGGGAGAATCGAGTTGAGTCGTACCGTTCTTTTCACCGTATCTAATGATATAACGACCGTGGAGGACCCAGTATCGATGAGGGCGTTAAAAGGTTTGCCCCATACTTCACAATCACATTCAGCACTTTTCCACAACATTGGTCGAGCTCGCACGAAATGGTCTTTCTCAGCTAAAGAAATCGTAGCTACTTGCGCGGCTTCGGGTTCATCAACTTCGGGCTCAGGCGGTGCAACACCCTCTGCTTCTTGCTCCTTCTTCTTTTTCAACATTCGTTGTATGCGTTGATATGTAAAGCGTTTTTTATTCTTCTAACATTGTTGCAGCAGCTTGTCATTTGCAGCTTAAGATATGGTGAGCAAATGTCCCACCAAGACCGGAACGCGAATGTCCAGTTGCTTAAGCGTTCGCAGAGCATCAATTTCTCTTGTCTGAAACTGTGGTCCAGGATTAGATTCGCGCTCGACCCATTCAAGATCGTCATGAGCCGGTTAGATTGCCCCGACCATACCGGCGAGATGAAGGTATTCGGTCGGGTCAACAACGTCAGCGACTTCGGAAGAAGAAGTCCCTGAGGTCGATGCAACTGCGATTGAGGGGGAAGGTCGCTCAGGGGCGTACGCAATGATCTCCTCATTTCAGGCCGTATCCATTAGTGCAGCTACCCGTCCTTGATTCAGAGCTACGGGGACTGCAACAGGTGGGGGCTGATTTCGTTTTGGTTGCGAACAGTCCAAGGTTGTTTGCAATTGTAACACTCAATCTTCCCTGCCAGGTTAGCTGCATGAGGGAATTGTGGCGCATGTCCAGGTGCAGGCGGGGTAGGCAAAAGCGGGAACGATGCAGGGGCAGGTCGAGCAGGAGCCGGATTGGGCTTAATCAGTCTGCTCATAATCTGTTCCATTCGATTCATGTGAGCCGCCTGCATTTGGACCAGATTGCTCATCCATTCAGATTATTTGGTAGTAGCTATATGAATCATCTGTGCCAAATGCATATTGGTTATGGACATAGGGGCAGGATCTCAGGAGCTTCGGGGGTTAACAGTTGCTACCTGTTGGTTGAGAGAAAGAGTCGGGGGAGGGGGAAAAGGAGCTGGCGGGGTATCAGAGGCGACCCCTTCGGGAAGGTCATGATCAGGCCGGGGATAGAATCGCTCTACCGCTCGTAACCACGATCGTCGTTTCGCCGCTACATCCTGAATCGTGTTTGTAATGTTTTCGTCTCCCTGACTGGTATACTTCTTTGTATCCGTCAAGTCTAACTCGAGCGCTTTGGCGATGATAGCGGACAACTGGTTCGTTTTAGGGGGAACCTTTTTCTGCAGCTTAGCTTTCAGCGTCGGATTTCGTAGATGATCGATGAACAGATCACAGGCGGAATTTTTATCTCGCCCTGATTTGTCCAACGTGGTTTGGAATCGATCCACGAAGTCAGGCAACAATTTCGTTGGTTCTTGCGGTCGAGTTTTGAGTACGTACCAAACAGCGTCTTCGCTGACCGTATCGAATCTGGCCAGAAACACTCGCTTGAAGGTATTCCAATCTACCCATTTGTGTTTCCTAAACCAATCATGCGCTGTGTTACGAAGCAGTAAGATGATGACGCGGGGGAGATCTTCCACGCTATAACCTTGAGCTTGGACGGCTTCCAACCAAGCTTCGGGGTGGGTGTGATTGGGAAAGAAAGGAAAAGCGGCGGGAATACTGACAATCACCATGGGGGGKGTTGCGTTGTCGTCAGCCATTGGCATAGCTGGTCTAGCCTCGTCAGATCTTGATCTAGTCACCGGGCGATCTCAACGAGCAGGTTGAGAACTTCTCCTACCTCTCGCCAGTTCGGCTTACTATCATCAGAACCGACACGAGTCGGCTCCGATACCAACCTCATGCCCTGTGCTGTCTCCCGTTCAGAGTGCTAACGGTGCGCAAAGAAGGCCCGGGAAAACAGCAAGATGGGGTGTGTCAAGGATTTGTGGAAAATTGAGTGTGGGGACACAGACATAACTGAAATCCCTCGTATTGGTCTGATGAAGTAAGTCGGTTGCTTTCGCGCGTCGCAGAATGCGCGCGCGGGCACGGCGCGAAAAGAGAAAAATCCAAATTCAATCCAAAACGTATTGTCGAACTTCCCACCGTGCTACGGCTCTTCGTTTAGAACGAAAGGGCTTCGGTACACTCCTCGTGTCGCGATTCCGTATCAAGTCCCGACGTCGCTCGTTGGTTAGTTCCGAGTTCGATGTGGAGGGTCTCAGCCGTGTGGCTCTTTTCTTGTGCTCGTCTTCACTCCGTATTCGGTAGTGGAAGCTCTTTGATTCGTAGCGGTCGAAACGCTGGCACTCAGTGCACAGAGTTCAAGGCCAATGGGGCGCCACTGCCGTCCACGAAATGACGATCAGCTCATTAAATGGCAACAATACTGAGTAAGGCGGGAAGTGCGTATTGATAATGACAAAGCCCGCGTCCATGAATCCAGAACAACGATTTTCGGGAGGGAAGTAATACCGTTCGCTGATCCGTGCGACAGCTTCTCGTACGTCTCACTCGCAAACACGTGTTCATTCCTCGTTGTAAGGGAAGGGGCGCGTTGGCGTGGGAGACACAAGAGGATGGCGCCCGAGCGAGGTGCGGCCGTCAGTCCACATATCAATCAATCAAAATGAGTTTGCGAAAACCCCGAGACGTCATCAAAAAGCACAATCATAAAAATCTAACATTTTTCTTCCTTTCAACACGAGAGAAGCATGTTACAGAGCTCGTACAATCATGCAGGAATCGAGTTAAAGTTTCGAGGGACCAACCCGCAACTCAGGTTCGGCAGACCAGATCGTCGTAAATCCGAGGCACCTTGCTCTTTCGAGGCTGCCTCGCAGACTGGCTGCAGATGTCGTGCAGTGTAAGGTAGATGACATGCGCAGTGCATTCAGAATGACAGATCTAAACACTCTTGCATTCTTGAAGAAGATCTCGTCGAGCTCTGGGTCTAATCAATGCAAAATACACATACAAGTATTTTTATGCATGCATCCACTGTGGAAGGTGCGAAAATGACAATGGTGCACAAATCGGAAATAAATCGGGGGATTGTACACACGCATCCACCGTTCACAAGACAAGATGGTCGAGTTCCTTTGCATCCGGGGACTACCCAGAAAACTTATGGAAGACTTCTGGAAGAAGTTCTTCTTCGTAAGGAATCACAAGGATTCACTTCTGTTCACAGGAGAAACTGACTCATAACACATCGTCATTCAGATCAGAGAGAGAAAGGGAAGAGATGGGCGAGAAATGTCGAGACAGAGGACACTGGAATCCGATAAGAGAACGTTCGGCTTTACAGCCATGAACTCACACCAAAGAAAAATGATCCGCAACAACAAAGGCACATTCGCCGTGAAATTCCAATATGGCCCTGGGCCAATCATCCACTCAACTCCAATTACCGATCCTCATACCCGCACCGACGATCCTGGCCGTCACGTGTTAACTCCCGCCGCTGCGATCGTCACCCCGCTGTTGCACGCTCGACACGGCTTGCCTAGATCCCACAGTCCGTCGTGGCGATCAAGCGCGCAATCGGCCAGCCTACAGTCAGCCCGTCGGGACTTTTCGACTCACACCAAACGCATCACCTAGCCACTGCTTCCCAGAAGCTGGCTTGGGAGTTGAAAACGTAAGAGAGTTTTGCCAATTGCGGAATTTATAGTTGCGAGAAGGAAGACAGAAGGAAGAGAAAGCGGAGGGGAAATCGAGGTGTAGGAGGAGAAGATTCAGCGGGGGGCGCTCAAGGGAAGCCATGTTGATCCTTCGGAACCCAATGTTCGGCCAATCAGATTCGTCGCGCAACAGGAAGTTCCTCTTACTCAACGCGTCTGATTAGTGAGTGGGGGTAATCGAAGGATCAACCGGGCTTCACGAGCCAAGGTTGAAAAGCGAGAAGGAAAAAGGCGAGAAGCAGCGCAAGACGGGTCCAAGATTCAGATGATCGCGAAAGGAAAACAGGCGCGCAAAGAGCAGAAAGAGGGAAAACAGTTGCGATAGGAGAAGAAGAGGAGGGGGAAGGGAGAGAGAAGAGAGCACGGGGGAAGAATGACGCGGGAAATAAGGAGGAGGAAGCTCGCATGCGCGGCGCCGACAACAAAAGAAAAGGCACCAAAACAGTTATAGCTTGCCTACGTCCTAAACTAATTCAAAAATTGAAATCACCATATCCGCGCGTGAAAGTCGACGCGGGAAAAGAAAGTCCCATGCCTATCCGTATTCTCACAAAATTCCTAGAGTTTTCTCCGATGTGACCGAGAACATTCATGCACACAAAAAAAGGACACGTCGGGTTCCGCTTATTCCGGAATTCCTAACTGCCGAGCCCGATTCCTAGTGCGCTCGCTAAGGCGCACGCAATTTCCCATGCATTTCCCGAATTACAAAAAGCAGAATTCCAAGAATCAATAGAACCTCCAAAAATGGGGCCTGAACAGAGCACCTGAAATCAAGAAAAAGCGACGGGGGCTTTGTTGGGTCAGTATGATACAAAAGAGGGGATTGAGTCAAGGGGTACGANTGAACAGAGCACCTGAAATCAAGAAAAAGCGACGGGGGCTTTGTTGGGTCAGTATGATACAAAAGAGGGGATTGAGTCAAGGGGTACGAAAGATAGCACGGGGTCGGGAAGTGGTTCGTCACATGTTCAACCAGTGAGGAGGTCACTCAGAGGCTCCACATTTCAGGGGTACCTATCCATGAGAGCTTCATATTCTTTAACCTTATCAACCAGAGCAAACTTGCATGTTTTTTTTTTTTTGTTTTACTGTGTGGCCTTTTTTCCCCTTTTGCTGGAACCTTAGGCTAGGTTTTCTGTTTATTTCAGTGACATTTTACGGTTGAATGTTGCTCGCGTTTTGGATTTGGTTGTTTCCGTTGGGGAAGAATAGCATGTGTAACTGGGAATACTGTTTTTGGTTTTTGGTGACATTTTTTTTTTGTTGAGAATTTTTTTTTTTTTTTTTTTTTAATGAGCCAGAAACCAGGTCCCGCGTCCCTTGCAAGAAGCAACCTTTATGGCATGATGATCCGGGCACTCTGGCCAGGTTCATGCTTCAGTCGTGGGCATGAACCTCGTGGCCGGGGATGGGTTTGGGCGCAGTGCCTTGTCCACCCCCGCTTGGCTGAGATGTTCATGTGAGGGACGCTGGGCCCATTATGATCCCTGTTTCTCAAAAAAAACAAAAAGAAGTAACTTTTTTTCTTTTTTTTTATTATTTAATTTGAACCATTTCTAGATTTATGCGTGTCATCCGGCCTCGCTCCACTACTCTATACTCTCAAAATTTCGAGAGTAAGGCCTCGCTCCACTCACTCTAGATAGGTGCTCTCGAAAACGCCCTTCAAGAGTTGTCAGAAAGCACTCTCGAAGGGCACTCTCGAAGTGTCTAGAGTGCCCAGCCTGCGACGACACGCTTTTCCAGTGTCCTCCCTCGTAACCCCACTCCGACCATTTTTTTTCGAGAGTGCACCTCGTGTCCCGACCATCAGAACAGGGCAGCGCTGTCTTTTAGTGCAGTCAGAGAGCTCGTCTCATCCCGCCACTGCATCTCGAGCAAACCCATCTAGAGTAAGTGGAGCCAAGACTTTTTTTTTCGAGAGTTTTGCACGTCTGACAGCTCTAGAAGGACTCACAAAACTTTTCGTGAGTAGAGACTAGTGGAGAGAGACCCATCCTTGGGCAGGGGCCATGGTAATCAATATTCTATCCAGAGGCCTAGCTCAATCCCTAAGGCATGCAAGTGGCATTCAGGAGGTCTTGGGTTCAATCCCAATTGGCCTCATGTACCTTCCTGGGCAAGCTTGGCGCCACCACCTAGAAATGTGTCGTTGGTCCCCCGAGTGGCATTGAGCAGCCACTGCTGCTGCTCATAGGGGGAGGGACCCAAGGGGAGGCACAGTGACTGGCCCATCAAAGAAGCTCGGTCCTGATGCTACGGGCTGACCCCTGGCCTGTATCGCCTACCTGCTGGCGGGTGCAGCTCCCGCATGTTCCCTCGTTGGAGGCTTGAGCACGGATGTGGCTGCTACGGGTTCCCCGTGATACCATAATGACAATAAAAAACGCCTGAAAGGCCGTCCTGTCCAGATTCGACAGGTAATTGAATTGGTTGGAATTAGCTTTTCAATTTTCATTTAAAAAAAAAAAAAAAAATCAATCTTCTCTGTATCGTTCCAATTGTAACGGAAGTCACGCTTCAACTCAACGACGGAACGCTGTCACCGTATGATGAACGTTTTTTTTCACTTTTTCATTATTATTATTATATATTTTGTATTTTTTAAACAAATTGCAGCTTATATTTTTTCATTTTTTTTAAATGGTTTCTTGCGGGTGAAGTTGGTTTTCGTTTTTCTACCCCCTTCCTGTGCGCGGATATGCACACCTGTTGGAGTACAAACTGCGCCCACCGCCACGTGTCTGAAGAATGATGTGTAATGGTGTGGGACCACCACCGGGTCGGGCTCCAAACGTGTGGAGTTCGAAGTGCCAAGTGCCTTCCCTCGTCACCGTCGGTAAGGGGAGGCCTCAAGACCTCAAATGCCCACCAGCACAGAATGCCGAAGCTGCAGCCGAATCACGGTTATAATGCCCTACTACCGGTAAACTCACGCGAGAGCGCTGTCGATACAGCAGGCGGCAAATGTCAAAATTGCCCAGGGCCGAGGTCCCACTAGCAAACAGGATCGGATCGATGGCCTGAATCTGGATGTGTTTTATGCAGAGATGCAGAAAGGCAGTTCAATCTCGATTTCCTGCACCTCTCCACAAAGACATCCAGATGCAGGCATTTGATCCGATCCTCTTTGCAAATGGGACCACGCCCCAGTTGACATTTGCCCATTCGCCAAGGAGTCTTGCACGGTGGGTACACCAATGAACTGACAGTTGAAACGCAGACGCAAGTGCGAATCCTGGGGCCAGGTCCCACCACCGGTAGCACGAGTTTGATTTTGATTTCCTATAATATAACGGTGCGGTACGGTGCGGCCGGGGGCGGCAGCGTGCGACACCAACCATTCCCAAGCCTTTTTTGAGGAATTCTGAAAACCGTGTAGAAGGGTCCTGCAAGGCTGCAACAATTTGACAGGAATGCCCTTGGACCTTCGTCGTTTAGCCAGGATGAGAGAGAGAGTGATGTCCTTTGTCGTTTAGCCAGGGGTTTCCATAAATATAAATATAAATATAAATAAAATCTGCCAGGAGTGTCGGGAGTGCCGGTCGTTGGGTGCTGCACCACCTCAGGAAAAAATGCGAATGTATTTTCGGCCTGTACATGGGAAAACACGGCCAAATACCTTTCTCGGCCTTTTGGCTAAGATCAAGTGTAGTATCTGTTCTGATCAGTTTATCCGTGGTCCATCGGGCCACTACGATATTAAATTATTTTTTTTGAAAACAAAAAAAACAAAAACAAAAAAAGGAAAACACATGGCCATCGTTTTTGCCTTTCGTGTACGGGCCTCTTCGCACCACTGTCGAAAATGCTATTTTCCATCTTGCTTTCTTTTTTTTTTTTTTTTTTTTTTGGGAAAGTTTCAGAATGCTTGCAAAACAAGGGGACGAGGCCGGGGACCTCACAATTCGACCCGGAGTTATCCTGGCAGCCTCAGCTAGTTTCGCTTATGAACAAGACTCAGTGTCTCTCCTCTAATTACGGCACTATCCCTTCTCCTACTGGAGACCGGATCCAGTGTCCCATATATAAACAGCTATCAACTTCCCAAAAGGTATACCTTGAAGCTCATTAAAAAAGGCGGCATTTGCCAACTAGGGATGCTCATCCCTGTGCTCTCTATCCCTTATAGACCCCTGCACCTCAGTGGGATAGAGCTCTTGACCCCGAAAGAATTAGCCTTTATTCCTAGATAGTCAATTAAAACTCAGTTTTCCAAAGAAAGGCCACATTGTCTCCAAAGAACCTAACTTCGGTTCTTATTAGTCATGTGTGTCCGATAGCCATGGGCAGGCGGCAAAGCGACCTTCACGGTCCATCGTAGCCATTCTGCTGTCTACCGCCCAGGTTTTCCCAAACCAGATGAAATTTTTCCGCTTCCAATCTGCGTGGATAATTCTTCTAAAACGACTGCTTAACTTGTCTGTGCTGTTGGAGAGCAGCTACATGTTCACCCTTGAAGACCTTGGCGTTACGGGCCGCCCAGATAGTCTCCATCAGTACACCTCTGCAACAGAGGGCCACATACCCCACCCCGAAGAATAGTTCCCTTATGAAGGCTGTATACCCGTAAGCATCCAACCATCAGTCCAATCCCACCTTTTACCCAATATCCTATCCCAGTGTGTCCTCCACCACCCCAACAACTCTTTCACCAGTGGGCAATCCAACCACAGATGTTTCATGTTCTCCCATCCCCAGTTACACCGCACGCATTGCGTGGACAACTCCATTCCCTTAGCTGCCAGCCATGTTGCTGTTGGCGTGACCATCAGGGATTGGATCCACATTATGCTTGCGTGTCTCTGGGCCGGGAGGTTGCCGAGAACTTTCCATAGCTTATAGAGACCTTGCTCGGAGACCCCTTCCACCTGTTGTGTATTAGCACGTGTTATTGCCAGGTCTTCTGCCTTTTTCTTCATTCGTCCCTGCAGCAAACGCACTCCCACTTTCGGCCGATACTGGGCCAGTGGTATGAGGGGCTCCCCATTGTCCTGTATCCTCCATCCGCTTAGAAGTGGTTCCACCCGAACCTGCTCCGCATCTCCAATCAGAGCCGCCACTGTCTTCCCGTTCCTGATGCTGTGGCTGAGTACTCTTGTTTCCACCATTCCTTCTGTGTCGCTAATCCTGCAGTCTTTGTCCTCCAGTCTTAGCTTCCCTCCAATATCTGATCTCTGTAGTAGTCTCCACCGCTCCACTCTGAGACCCGTGGAGAGGTCTGGACCAAGAACCCGAACTATTCGTTCCGGAGCATTAGCCTCTCGGAGCCAGGTGCCTGCTGCATGCTCAGCTTCCGGTTGGAGCAGATTCACCCAGTCATTAGGGAGCCTGCGTCTCAGCTGGGCTGGCTCCAGAGAGCCCCCTCTATCTGTTTTCCAAATGTCCTTAACCTGCAGAATCCCTCTCCGTATCCAACTTAGTCCAAAGTTGCCTCGTGTTTCTGTAGCAGAAAAGCTTTGTCCATTTGGCTGTCGGATCTCCGGGTTATCAAACAGAGCCTGGTTCAAGATCTCTTGTTTGGATGTGGGGGGGAGCTTCTCTGTTGGACGATATTTATTTCAAGCTCCAACAATATTCCTCCATATTCTGGACTTGGGCCGGCGGCTGCTGAAGGAAGGTAGCTGCAAACAAACCCAGACCCTTGAATGATCTTGAAATTCCCATTCAGTACCTAAGATGTACTCAGCCAACTGCATCCAAATTCTTGTTTCTGTCTCCACCATCGCTTGGGCAGGCCACTTTCCCAACAGCGCCGTATTCTGCTGGAGCGGATCAAGTATACCAAGGCCCCCCTTCTTTCCTGGAGTTGACCCAGAGCGTGGATGGACAGTGGAAACCAAAGTAGGGAAAATGCTGATGTTGACAAAACCAGAGCTCTCCCAAAAAGGGACAGGCAAGTGCGGCGCTCCCAGCCTGCAATCCGTGCCACTACTTTGTTGGCTAGGAGGTTGTCTTGAGTTGTGGAGCAATCTGAGAAGGAAACCTGGAGGCCCAGAAATCTTTCCGAAGAATTTGCCGGAATTCTTTTCAATCCCCATTCAACGCTAACCTTGCGTGGAGGAGGGAGAAAGAAAACAGATTTGTCCCAGTTTATAGATGCTTCAGACAAAATGCAATATTCATCTAACACCTGACACAGCTCATTCATACTTTCTACCGTGTTCTCACATGCCACAGTCAAATCATCCGCTATTGCTCCTCCTTTCCACTGAAAGGAAGGAGATAACCTAAGGCCCACTATGGCAAGTAATATTTCCAGTTGGAGAACGCATATCAGGTGGGCCAGTGGGCAACCTTGGCGAAGGGAACGGGTAAGTGCAAACTGATCAAATTGCATCCCATTAACCAGCATTGTTGGCGTTGCCTTTGAATACAATGCAATACATAACCTTTATCCAGGATCGAAATTGTTCCCCAAACCCCATGCTGACCAGTGTGGTGTTGACAAAGGCCCAGCCTACCTTATCGTAGGCCTTCTCCATATCCAGCATGAGGATGGCAATATCTCTTTTTTCTTTTCCAATGATTTCCAGAGTCTGGACAACAGCCAGTATGTTGTAAGAAATTGAACGCCCTTTGACAAATGCCCCCTGCTCACTGCCGACCAGGTCGGGCAGGATCGGGGCCAGCCTTAGGGCTAAAATTTTTGCCAACAATTTTTAAGAAACATTAAGCACTGATATCGGGCGTCAGTTTTGAATTTCCCGCTTATATCCTTTTTTATAAATCAACGAAATCATTCCATGTACCATACCCTTCGGCAACGAGCCAGTGGACCGTGGTCAGGGCACGGTTGTAGATATCGCAAAAGAATTGACCAAAGGAGCCCCATGACGAGAGGAAGAACTCGATTGGTAAGCCATCCGGCCCGGGGCATTTACACTTGGCCATCTGGCGTGCTGCTCTAGTTGCTTCCTCCACTATGATCGGATTATCCAGCGCTAACCTTTGGTTCAACGGGACACTCCTTGGACCATAATCCCAATAGGTATGAAATTCCGCCATGCTCGTGTCAAATGTGTCGAAGGGTCTTCGCGTAGATACAATATCCCTAAAATATTTCATAGCATACTGACACATTTGCTCAGTTTGGGATGTCACCGGGTCATGCAAGGAAAATGGATGGGCCAATTCCCTCATAACCGGGCCGGACTGGCGTAGGATCAGAGCTCTAAATGTTTCTTTTGTCATGCGGTCATTCACAATTATCCCCCTAATTCTCAACCATTCTTGTCTTTCCGCCTGTTGGTGGATTTCCAGCTCCTCTAATTCTTTGAGGGCCTTGTTTTTTTTGGTATCCCAGTAATATTTAAAAAAAGGGTCGGATCCTGAATAGTCCTCTGCCTTCTCAATATCTTGGACTAATTGTTTTTCTTTCCAATAGCATGTTGCTGCTTTCATTCTCGAGAACTGTGTCATGGCGGCTTGCAGAATACCTATCCCGACATCTACCCAATCCTCTGGGTCCTCAAATAGGGACTTCGCTTGCTGCCAGTTTTTCATCTGGTCATTCACCCACTGGATGATCCCCGGGTCTTTTAAGATAGCAATATTAAGCCTGAATGGAGGTTTGTGCCTATCAACCGCGTCCTGTGCAATAATTTTCATAATCATCGGGCGGTGGTCCGACAAGGAGCTTACTTTCACAGTGACCCCTATACATCGGTCCCAAGCCACCCCCCTGGCCAATATTAAATCTAGTCGTCTCTTTGGGCGGGGGGTCTGTCTCGCTGGTCGAGGACCTCGCCAGGTGAAACATGGGACATCAGGATTTAGCGTTCTAAATACATCCACCAGGTTTTGAAATTCCATAAATGAGCTCAGTAATAAGGCATCCTCCCTTATAGGAAATACATTGGGGGAGTCCAGTCCTGGGTTCAGGGTACAGTTCCAGTCTCCTAGCACTGCATAATTAAGTTATCTGTATCCGGTAGGATCCTGGGTAGGTCTACGAAGAAATTAATCCTTGCTAGGTATTCTACAGGGGCATAGAGGGATACCATAGCCCAATCCTCATCTGCCACCACTAGCTTTAGTCATGCCCATCTCCCTTCCATATCTGTGAATGAGTTAACTATATTAATGTCCAGATCCTGGTCGATGAGAATGGCGACTCCCCCCTTTGTCCCCATTGTTGGGGACCAAAGTTGGGGGCCCCTCCACCAAGCAGAGATCTCTGCAAGCATATTTTGGCCAATCTTAGTCTCTTGGAGTCCAATAATGTGAACCTTATGAGAATTAACCCAAGTAATCAATCTTTGTCTTTTGTATGTATCGTTTGTGTTTCCCAACCCTCGCACGTTCCAGCTGGCAACTCTGATTCTACTGGGCAGAACCATTGTTGCAGGGTGTACCGCTGAGGTCCTGGATGTGGTTATTATGTTCCGAAGGATCACTCGCTTCAGAGTGGTGCAGATCATGGACCACTCCTACTGAGAAATTCAGGTTCCTCCCCGCTCTCCGCTTCAGGAGGATTTCAACAAATGCTTCAGATCTCAAGAAGTATCGATTGTCAGATTGATTAAGTCATTCAGCTATGGTTTTCGGTGACAAATTCGGGTGCAACTTGATTTCGGGAAGGATATCTGATCTGGGGATTGCCAGATGCTCCAGTTCGACCTTGGCCAGTGGATTTTGAGATCATCCCACTTAGATTTATTGTCCACAATATAGGATAGATCTAAAAATGCAATTGTGAGCTTCACCTTCCCTCCATCTGGCATATCGGTCAGATGCCTCGACTGCTTAGGTTCCGGTAAAATGGCCACCTCGCCCAGATTCTGCAGAACGTGTATCTTAATTAAATTGCAAATCATTGTGGGCGAGGGAGTGCTTTTCAGTATTACTGACAGGAGGGCCAAGATTTCATCCTTGGTTTTGGTTGTCTGGAACCTGGAACGCACCCCATCATAGGAGCATATAATCGGCACTAGTAGGACGGGATCGAGCCCTTCGCCTTTTCACCTCTGGCCAATGTACGCATTGGGGCTGCCAATGACAGTGCCCGTCTTGCTGTAACAGTTTTGATTGTCTGTGATCTGCCCCTCTTATTAGGGGAGTTTCTCGTAACTTCCGTCGGCTCAGGATCTCCTCGATACTCTTCTTCCTCAGACCTATTCTGATTTTTCTGACCTTCAATCCTTGGTTTTTAAATAGAAGAGAGTATCGCTATTGAAGTCCTCCTGGGCTGGGTGGATTGGGGAGTAGTCATGGGGGAGGGGATTGGAAACGCGAGTACCAAGGGTGATGTTCTGAGAAGGTTGGCCGGGGGGGATGAAACATTATTTTCCTCCTCCTCCCTAGCCACTTCAAACATCCCTTTCATTGGAGAAACGAACTCTGGATCCTCCTCCTCCATTTCCTTCCCATCCCCTTCGGCCAAAAGACTTCCCTTTTTCTTTTTGCTAGCAATTATGATTTTTTTCTTCTTTCTTATCAGCGTCTCAGGGGTCATTTGCTCCTCCTCGGATGATTCGACCTCTGACTGTGAGTCGTCAAAAATTTCATTATTATGAACCGAGCCTGGTTGGAAGTTCTCAGAAAATCTGGTCGCTAGCATCCTTGCTGCCTGTACTGATTCTCTCGGCATTCCAGAGTCTCCCTGAGAAGTTTCCGAGCTTGAGGCAAAAAGAGATGCAGGCTGTTTCCCAGACAATGACATCCTAGGGGGGGGGGGGGGGGGGGGGGGGGGGGGGGGGGGGACTGGGTTGCAGGATTCGGCAGCTTTCCCTTGGGGGACTCCTGCTTCTCACCTGTCACCCCACCACCTCCCAGGGATCCCTGCGTGCCCTGACGTTCCTCACCGTCTTCTGGTTTCTCCGTCTTGTCTTTCTCTCTTCCCTCTACCTCCTTCTCCCTGCGTTTCCACACGTTGACTGTCTCTTTGCCTGTGCCTCTTCTCTTCTTCGATAAAAGTTTCTTCTTCCTTTTCTTCTTCTTGCCCGTTGGATCTGACTGACCCGTTGGTTCAGTCCTCTCCCCCCTGTCCTCTCCTTCCTGTTTGTCGTCCCTTTCCTTCATTTCCATATCCTTTGGGGGAGAGTCCTTCCCTTGATCAGTTCCTTCTTTCGAATTATGTTCCTTTTCTTCCTGCGGGTCAATTTTTTTAGGCTTATCCTTTCCATCTCCGTTGTCTTTGCCCCCGACAGGAGGCGGATCTTTGCTCCCTTTCAATCCTTGCGTGGCCTGGGGTTTGGAGGGTTGTTCTTTGTCCTTTGCCCTTGTATCTGCCTAGGGGTTCTTCTTTTCCTTTGTCGGGCACGAGTCGTCTTCCTCCGAATGGAAGTGTTGTCTGCACACCAGACACCACGGGGTCAAAGCGTGGACGACCTCTATCTCTACGTATCCTCCTTTTCCCAAGTCAATTATCAGGTAAGCTTTATAGCGGAGTCTTGCCCCTGCTTCCAAATCGAAACGGATATTCATCAATTCCGGGGCTACCGGGTCAGAGTAGGTATTATATTTCTTAAGGATCGTGCCGAACGCATTCTGAATTGCGGGCGCCACATGGGGCAGGGCTGCCAGCGGTATGTACTTACATCTTACCCAAAAGAACTTGAATCTGTGGGCCTTCCTCCATTCAAACAACTCTTGTTCTGTCATCCAAGGGCGGAACGAAAGAGAGTGGGTTCTCCCATCTAGCGTGATTTTAGTTTCCTTCATTTTCAACATCCATTCCGCTATAACCTTAGAGGAGGCAACGTAGGATATTAAATTAAAGCCCTCGTTGCGGAAGACTCCCTGCTTAGGGGGGACGTTCATCGCACCGCTCTTGGCCCAACCATCTTCATATATTCGAATAACTCGAATTTTAACTTTTACCGGAAGTGATTTGGAGTCCGGGCCGATCTGGACTGTTACCGCATTTGCAAGCAACCAGTCCTCTTGAATCTGATAGAGCTCGGGGTTGACTGCAACCCGAACAAAGTCTTCCCCGATCTCCACCTGATTTGATTGCAGCTTGTCAGAGAGAAGCCCTTCATTATATCAGTCCGCAATAGTTCCCTGAATTATGTCCTTCTCCCCTTGAGACAAGGATGGAGACGAAACATCCTTCGGAGGGCTATTCATTGTTGCTCACTGGATGATATTGAGATCTAGGCTCACCCACCTTTCTAATCCCCCAAATCAACAACAAATGAAAATAAACCAAAACCACATAAAACATGCGATGCAACTACTCCTACAGTCTTAGTAAATAAACTGGGACAAATTATTTTCCTTTCTCTAGCTCCGGGGATGAAAATTACCGACTGGAACCGCTGGCCGCACGTCGCTAGTCTCTTAACTGTTTTCCTTCCGGCGTATATCTCACCATCAAAGGTGTTAACCCTCTCTCCTCCCTCCTCAAGACCGGCATCGTTTGTGCCGTTTGCTGGCATATACCCTCTTAGAAAGCCTCCGTGTGTCACACACCGAGGGTAGCCAAAGCCTGACGGGCATGAGCGTCATGAACGTCTCCTCCCCGGTCGGAGAATGCTGACGTCATCCCTCTGCTTGATTAGGGTTAACTCCTCTATCCTTCGGAAGCTCCGCGCCTCATTTAGCCCTAATCGCGATTTAGCGCCATGGCGCCGCCTAGGCGGCGCTTGGCGCACGCGATTAACGCTAAAATTAGCGCACGCTTTGTCGCCGCCCACCTCCTCCACTCGTCCTTCTACTCTCCATCTTGCTTTCACAAGTGCGTGCACTCTACAGTGCTGTGTGGCGAAGGCGGGCCAAACTGTCGAATGGAGGCTGTCGAATTTATTCTGACAGCCGTCGAATTTTTTGGCCTTTCGACTGTGGTGTGGCGAGGCCCATATATATATATATATATATATATATATATATATATATATATATATATATATAGAGAGAGAGAGAGAGAGAGAGAGAGAGAGAGAGAGAGAGAGA
>BFEA01000699.1:447427-459882 GCA_003427395.1 Chara braunii | reverse complement strand
GGTATCAAGTTCCGCGCCGAGTTCGTTCATCTGATGAGCTTGATGCATGCCCTGGCCATGCAGAAGCTTCGTGGAGATTCCGACATTAATAACCTATCCGTTGGAAGTCTGGTCGATATCCCGACGCCCAAACCGTCTCCCGATCCGGGCGATGTCGAGGAATGGCGCAAGTGTTTCGCGCTGCGGGACTACTTCTCTCTCTTCCCTACCAAGCGGCACCTGAAGGCCTACCATAGGATCTTCTCTCTGCCTGTCTTGGGCGGAATCAGCCCGGAGGAGAGGGAGGTGCTCTCCCAAACCGAAGATCGGGTTCATTGTGTCTATTGCTGGCTGCATCGCTCGCTCGTCGCCCGCCGCACCGAAGGGGGTATCAAGGTGGATGCCCCCGTCGTCTCTCGAATCTACCAAGTCCTTTCTGACGGTATGTTAGGGTTTGAGAACTCTTACAAGCTTGCAAACACCCCCTTTCCCTTCCCTTACGCGCAAGGCATTTCCGTGTTCATCTACGTTCTGGCCTTCCCTATCACCCCCGCGGTCGCCGTTGCATGGATCGATTCCCTCTGGATGTCAGGACTAGCTGCCTTTCTGATGATTCTAGGCTACGACATGCTGAATGAGGTGGCTCGGGACCTCGAGGAACCCTTCCGGTACGATCCCAACGAGCTGCCGGTGTGGTTGTTCCATCACCGGTTCAATGCGCGGCTGGTCACAACGCTGTGCAAGAGCCTCATGCCGGAGGTCGGGATCACGCGACATCTCGACTCTGGCTTAATCCATAAGCAAGTCCAGGACAGCCGGCCGGCTATCATGTACAGTCAGGTGTTCGAAGATTGCGCAAGCAACCCTCTGCTGCACAGCAAGCACGACACGGGTAGCCTTGTGTCGCACAGTGATGGCGGAACGCGGAAGGACGAAGGGGGGTGGGAAAAAGACGGTGGGCAGGAAGAAGAAGATCGGCGGGAAGTAGATTTGGAGGGAGAAGAGGAGGAGGTAGTGGATGAGGAGAAACAGGAGAAAGAGAGGAGAGCAATTCCCGCACGATGGTGTTGCCCGATTCGCTCTTCTCAGCCCCACCACCCACACCCACATCGGCCGTCGTCGCCTACGGCCACCACATCCCATGCAGTATGAGGGCATATTACTCCCAGTAGGACTTTTTTGCATATAAATATGACCGCGTGTCCTTCGGGACATCCGTTAAAATTGGAACGATACAGAGAAGTGTAATTAGCATGGCTCCTGCGCTTTCAAGGATGACACGTAGAAATCGAGAAATGGTATAATATGACCGCGTTTCCAACCCGGCCTGGATGCACCTCACAGCAATTACGTCCTCAGAGAACTAGAAGAAGTCCTAATGCGCTGAGTGCTGTTTCTAGTGTGGCCAGTGTACGACCACCAGGTTTTTGTGCGACCAGGGTTCTAGAGCGCGAACAGGCACCTAGAGTGCGACCGGGCTCGTGTGGGGGAGGAGGCTGGTGTGCGACGAGGTTAGTGTGCGACCTCGCTAGTATGCTGCTAGGTGCGTATGATGGAAAGCTGGTCTATATGACGAATTGGTGTAAGTCTCAGGAAAGCTGCTGTAATCATGACTACGAGTTGGTGAAAGTCTAACGAAGCAGTCTGGAACAGTCGTGCTTTTTTTTTGTGGAGTTGTGTTTAGTGAATATGACAACACACACACACACACACACACACACACACACACACCCCCCCCCACACGCACCCACACACACACACACACACACACACACACACACACACGCACGTACGTACGCACCCACACCCACACTCACACTCACACCCACTCCACACGCACACCCGCACCAGCATCCCCACGCCCACACCCACACTCACCCCCACGCCTACACCCACTGGAGATCTTCTGGTGTTTGGTACAGTTCGCGCAGTGGCCTTGCTGGAGCACTGTGAGAAAGGTGAGATGTTCGTTGCACTGTGAGATATTCGTTTCTGCAGATTGTGCGGCGGGGTGAGGTTCATGGCACTCCTTGTTGTGCGTAGAGGACCTGTGCTCTGTGGTGTTTGTTTGATTTATTGTGCCTTCGTGGGCCGACTCAAAGAATTCTTTAAGTCTTTTTCATACCAATTGAAGTAGTGGTCAGTGCCTTCCATACAGACAGCGTCGTTAGAAAAAATCTGGGAAACGGGCTGTGCGTTAGCGCAGTGGTAACGCTGCACTAACGAGCCGCCCCAGTGGCGGCGTTCGGGCGTTGGGGGATCGCTCACGGGGCCGACAAAATCTGTCTGCTTCTATTGCCAAAACTTGGCTCTGGCGTGACCATGGCGGCGCAGGGAAGAACACTAGGGTGTTAGTGGGGCGTGTTTCGGTTGAATTTTCGTGTTCAGTGTAACTGCGGTTTGTTACGTACGTTGTCTGTCCTCTTATGGATTATATTTGAGTTTGTCCCTCCACACTCACCCACACCTACACCCAGCAGCAGGTTTTGAGTTTGCAAAGGGTAAAACAATACTGAATGGAAATTTCATCATGAGCTTTCAGTCGAAATAGATCTATTGGCCCCTTTTGCTCCCCCCCCTTTAGCGTCTGGCACCACGGCCTGTCCCTGTAGTTATGACACATCTCACGGCCGGCCGCGGTACTTTCATTGTGTTTGTGAACTCGGCAGCTGTTGTTTTGCCTGCACATTCTTTTCTCCGATTCAAAACGCTGTTTTGACATCAATGTACTTGCCCCTATATGTATGTATTCAGCCTTCTGATGAGCTGGTGCATTGGGGAGGAGTGTTGTGCATCAGATACTTCGGGTGTACGTCGTGTCAGGCCTCTGATTAGCCGGTGAAATTCCGGCGCACCGAAACACGATTGGTGCTGTGAGCTGTGGAGTGGATAAGCTGGGTCGCGTCCCCCGATCCAAGCGCAGTGGATCAGTTTCGAGACTCCGACAAACAGTTTGTCACAGCCCCCCCCCCCGTTGGTTGTCCTCTTCTCCCTCTCTGCCTACAGTTTACTGGGCAGCTCTGTTTGACTATATATACCTGTGAGCTTGCTCGATTGATTTTGAGACACTAGTGATGCATTTATATGTCGCAGATACATATATATATATATATATATAGCCCCTCGTTTGTTGTCCTCTTCTCCCTCTCTGCCTACGGTAAACTGGGCAGCTCTGTTTATAGATGTATATATATATATAATGATGTTTATGTAAGTGTGCTGTCTGGCGGCAGATGGGTGTGTGGGCAGTTGGCATTGAAGCACACAAATGTGCCCAAGCTTGCATCTTCTATTCTATTGGCTATCGTAGACTATACCTTTCTTGCTTTGTGGATGATTGGTAGATCATGGAATGAGGAGAGAGTTAGGGGTTGTTTGACAAGACTCAAAAAACAAGGTCACAGTAATTCAATATAGGTATTGAAATGTGTTATATCATGTTAGGTTTGGTAAGATGCCCTGCAGACTTCAAACACGGTGGTGTCTGTGATCATAGAGTACTAGAACTTGGCAACTTGCTTATCCTAAATAAACCATAAGTGGTCATTTGGATTGAATTTCTGGCTTGGACGTCCGTTTGTAGAGGTTCCCAAGTTTCGAGGCCGAACACAGAAACGTAGTGGCATTTATTAGAAAGATACTGGAAAGATGGCCAAAACATTATTGTCGAACATGGCTATCTTCTCTTTTTTGGTCGGCGGCCTTTGTCAAATACAAAGCCTCTATACAGAAAATCTCTCTCAAGATCTTTGAGACTCTCTCTGAAACACATGCACACCAAAACTCGCTCACGATCTCTGTCAGTTTGTGTGTCTCTTGATGTCAGCCTTTGTCTATCTGCCGTTCTGTCTCTCTGTGTCAGTGTCTCTCAATCTCTGCTTGGCTGTCAGTGTGGTTGTTTAAACTTGTTTTCAGCCACTCTCTCTCTCTCTCTCTCTCTCTCTCTCTCTCTCTCTCTCTCTCTCTCTCTCTCTCTNCTCTCTCTCTCTCTCTCTCTCTCTCTCTCTCTCTCTCTCTCTCTCTCTCTCTCTCTCTCTCTCTCTCTCTCTCTCTCTCTCTCTCCATTCACAATTGCACTCTCCACCTGGGCACCTGGGTGTGCTGGCAGTACGGACCTTCTCTTCTACCTAGCTCTCTTTGTGAATCATCTCTGTCAGACTCTGTGTACAATGCAGCACAAAGGTTCTTCTCTGTGAAGGTCGCCTTCATGCAGCACACAGAATCTTCACGCATGCTAGCGTTGTTTCCTGGCCGAGGGATGACGTGCACACCACTTCCCTGCTTGGCATTAGCTTTCTTCCTGCTGGCACCCACAAACATCAAGATTCCACACGTGTTTTTATTTTTGTTGACAATGTTTGTTTATTGTCTATTTGGATTTTTTCTTTGCAGACTCTGATCATCTTGCTCTAGTGTGAAATGGTCTTCAAAGAAATTTGAAAATCATGCCGAATAAAATTTGACACGGAGAGATCTATCGTTCTGTAATGTCCCTGGACATCTGACTTGATAATTTGGTAAAGAAATGACCCTTCCAGGGACATGTAGTATAACAGCTGAAAGGGGGCGGGAAACAAAGCCAGCAATTTCTGAAGGTGATTTCAAACCCGTACAAGGCTATGCCGCTGCTGATGCCTACCATTGAATTTGAAAAGATCTTCTTGTTGTACATGTTAACTTGTGTATGCTGTTGATGATTGTCAGCACCTATGGGTGACCTGTCCGGAGTCTCAGTCTTGTTGGGAATGGTGGAATTCCCACAGCCCTTTCCCAGGTGATTGGTGGAATCTCTGGGCTCATTATACGGCTCATAATGTGAAATTTTATTAGGGACATTAGTGTTGTCTTTGCCGAAGAGTAGGGCCGTGGGCCTAGTATTGTTTCCAGCCCAATGCAGTCATATCAAAGCATTGCACCCCAGGAAGACATTGCAGCCTTGCGGCTAGTATTTGGGCGAACGGTCTTGTCCCCCATTTCTGACACGCCTAGCCGCTCGTCCAGATTTGTGTGCATGTTCGTAATTGTTGGTGTACACTGTATAGGCATCACAATCATATCGCGTTTTCCGAGCAGTTCATGAGACTCAGTTCTTTCGTAATTTGCATCCTGTCTCCGGTCATGTCCTTGGTTGTGGTTTTCGCCCCGTCTCTATGGCTGCAGCCATCATTGTCACTCCCACCAATTGAAATGCCCGGTAAAGTGTCTGATCTGTATCCATCGCTTGCATTGGGAATACAAACTATCTTACTCTGTAATTAACTAATTTAACTTGGTTTCTTTCGTGTTCGTGCCCCGAACAACTGTCCTCATTGCTGTTTACGCCCGGGTTGCTGAGGGAGCTCGTTGTGGTCGGTCAAACTTTGGGCACGGTTGTAGTGAGATTCGTTTAGGCTTAACTATACAGTGCAATGTATTCAGGGGACGGATAATAGTGACGAGGACGACGACAGCGAAGAAGAAGAAGAAGAAGAAGACTGTACAGTGCGAAGAAGAAGAAGAAGAAGAAGAAGAAGAAGAAGAAGAAGAAGAAGAAGAAGAAGAAGACCAGTAAGGAATGAGATGGCAGATGGACGTGAGAGAAAAGAAAGCAAAAGGAAGGCATTTACGAGATTTATAGTTGTGAAGAAAAGGGAGGACGCCGGGAGGAATGTCGGGTACAAAAGGCAATGATGAGAAGAATAGGAAAGGGGCAGGGTAGATGGAGGGGAGGCCATGTTGATCTGGCAGGGCTTGTCGTAGCCAATCGGATCGGAGAGTGGTTAGATCAGAGTCTCTCTACACGCCGCTGTCTACGGTCACTTGTGGATTTACAAGAGCCGAGTGCTTTGGGGGTGTAGTAGATGGAGGCAGGAAAAGAGGTTAGGAGAGAGAGCGTGGGTTGGGGCCAAGATTGAACGGGATAAGAAGAGGGAGTGAGCATGAAAGGAGGGAGAAAAAATACAGTTACAGCTTAGCGGCGAAAAGGGGGAGAAAGAAGCGCGCAAGGGAAGATGGCATGCAGAAGTGCGCATGCACAACAATTCATTCGCGGAGAACGTAAAGGCACCAAAACATTTACACGAAAGGCCAGTGAAGCTGCACCTTTTTTTTTTTTTTTTTTTTAAAACAACACCCCTGCCAGTGTTAGTGCTGCTGATAAGAGCAGACACCACTAACACCTAGGGAGAGGCTCCGTCTATTGGTGGGGAGCATCACTGTCATCACCTGCTGGAAAGCGGGTCCACCCTCCCATGTTACAGAGAGAGTAAGGACTGAGAATGCCTGAAAATGTCTGAGCATGTCTGAGCATGTCTGTGGGTTTCCTGAGGCTGTGCTCCTTTATCATCCTGGGTCTGCACCTAATTCCTACAAGTTCTACAACCGATTGAAATTGAAAAGTTTTAAAAGACGTTCAACGCAGGCTGGCCAGTGGCTACAGTGTGTGAGATCTAAAACCGAGTCCTATTCAAACATTCATCAACAATTTACACGTAAGAAGAAAAGGACTCGGCACAAAATATTCCAACAAGTACCCATGTTCCCCGGAATTTGAAAAGCTCAAAAAAGATTTTCTGTGCGGGCTTAGTACTAGGACGCGCATAAATCCTAATGTAATACTCACTCAAATTGCAAGGACAATTCCAAAAGTTGCAATATAAGGAAAGAGTTTAAAAAATGGATTAACCGACGCAAGCTACCCATCGATGCCCCACTCAAGGACCGAGCCGCGAAGAATTGTGTTGAGATAAAAAATACAACCTGAAACATAGTATACAACCACTTGAAGAGTGAAAAAAGAAAAAAAAAGAAAAAAGAAAAAAAAACAATCACTTCCAGAGTGGAAAAAAGAATGGGGGAGTGGGAACCAGTTCATGCTCGTTAGATGGCGAGGGTGGTGTTTTGGAAAGATGACACTTTGAAAATGGGCACTTATAGGGGTATTTTGAAACAAAGGACATGTTCACAGTAGGGGTATATTGCAAAAGATGGTCAGTCCAACCCACAGGAAGAGTAATTTTCGAAGATTTTTTATTGCCAGAAGGATATTACTCTACCCACATCTTTTAGGGGCATTTCAGCACCCATGTGAACTTTTGACCACCTGTTCACACCAGCCAAAGTTGATGTAACTGCCTTCCAGGCAACCAGCCTGCGACTGGGCCTTTCTAAGGGCATACTCACACTAGTCTAGGCCTTTTCTGGCTCAGCTCTGGACATAATTGTTTGCTTTCCAGCATGACGCGAGCCTGCGACTGGGCCTTCTCAGGGCATACTCACACTATGACTTTTTTGGCTCAGCTCTGGACGTGATTGCAGTCAGATGCATCCAGCTCTAGCCGTAATTGCTGTCAGATATACTTAGAAAAGTGCTCAGGTGAGTATGCTCTCCAAGTGCAGACACATTTAGCGAAGTGTTCTTGTGAGTATGATCTCAAAGTAACCAGCCACTTTTGCTACGGGCTCAGGCCTGAGGCCAAGTGCTCTTACCACGTATACCAGTAGGAGGGCTACCTTTCTTTTTTTTCTTAGCACTACTTACGTTCGTGTGAACTGGTGGTGTAAGGGCACACTCACACAACGAACTCAAAATCGCAGAATAACAAAATCAGCGGCCAGATGGAGTTCTGTGAAAGGACTCCATCTGGTGGCTCGTTTTGCGGTTCTGCCATTTTGAGGGCCTAAACTGAGTATACTCTAAGAGAGGAAATTTGGTCCATTTCTATACATAAGAGAGGGGATGCTCGTACCACCCCTGTGCCCAAGTGCAACTTTGCCGGGGACCAGGTCCCACTTCCGCTGATCCTTGATTTCTGGTCATTGATCTTCCATATCAACGGTCAGCCATCGATCATTTGGGTAAGTGGGACTTGGCCCCGAGTTCTCCATTTCCGGCGGTTGATTGCAATCTACAGACTGAGTCCGAAATCAAGAATTTGGTCATGCGGGACTTGGCTATGAATCCCCCCTGGAGGCAGGGCCACATGCGGCCTAGGTCGCGACCCCACGGCCATGAAAAAGAAAGGGAAAAAAAAATCAAAAAGTTCTGGAAAAAAACTATGTTATGCAGAAAAAAAACTGAACAACTTTTGCCTTGTGGTCATAGTCCTGTCGCGCCATATCTTTATCTCATCTATGTTGAAGTCATGCATGTCATCATCTGGGTGCACCCAGGCATCCCTGTTTTTTTGTTGCCCTTGGGAGACCGCCTTAAAATTGAGGCCTTTGCAGATGAGTCGGTGGCGTTTACTCCCATGGAAGACCATGCTTTCCAATCTTTGCAGCAGGGGATAGAGCTCTTCTACAAAATCTCTCAGGCCAAAGTCAATTGGACAAAGTCGTCCCTTCTCATCCCCCCTGGCTCTGACCCAGCCCTCCTTTTGGATTGTGTGTGGTTACTCCAGCACAGCAAGAAAGATTGTTGGGCCACAGAATCTCTTTTACACCTCAGTTGGCAACGGATTCGTCTCACTCAGTGACCACAGCAATATCTGCCCTGAGACCGTGGGTATCCCGACTAGGGGTGAGCCTGTTTGGACGTGCCCTGATCCTTAACAACTCAGGTTTTTCCCCCTTTTGGTAGCAGCGTGCGATTTTCCAGCTCGACTTGCCTGCACAACAAACAATTAAACACTTGGCGGCCCATTACCTGTGGAAAGAAGAGATGTCTGAAGCGTCCTACTTCCCCAAGGTGGCATGGGAGGTAGTTACACAACCTAAGAGAGAGGGAGGCCTCTCCATGCTCGACCCGCCGTACCAAATTGGAACGTTGTTGTCCCGATGGGTACCACGGGCGATTTTGGAAGGCCCTTTCCCCCGTGGAGACAAGTGGCTGAATTTGCTCTTCTTGATGGTTGGGACTGGCGGACACCGCGTTGTATTTGGATTGCAGCCCTCCATCCTGGGTACCTTCGTAAGCGCCTCCCGCACGGCATATGGGCGGGTATTTTGTGGGAGTGGCGACGCTGCTGTCCTCAACTGCTCTCTCCACCCATGCTGATAGGCCGGATACTGACACAGCCACTTTTTGATAACCCGTTTATTCTCGCCTTGGAGGGTCACCCTTTCCCCTGTTTCGGGGGAGGGGCTTTTGGCAATTCTTGGATGGGCAGAGGGATTGAAACGGTGGTTGACATTTGGGAAGTGGACCGAAGGGACTGGAAACCTCTCACTGACTTGGCCCCATCGCTGATGGGCCTCTGGCATCAGAGGCTCCATCTCCACTCCGTCCACCAAGCAATCCCTCCAGAGTGGGTGTCGACCCTCCGATCTGGGATTGCTTTCTCACAAGGTGGATGGTTCAAGAGAACACAGGATTATGCTCCTTCGCTTTTGTGGCGGATAGAATCGGTTGCAGATCCGCTGAATGTGCATGTCTCATGTTGGGAGACATCCCCATCGACTGGGACTACGTCGCAAGGCCCACCGCTGATCTAGGCGCAAATGGAGACCCCTCTCCCGCCTTTGACGGATTTGTTTTCTGCATGCGTCTTGGAGTATCCAGACTCTGTTCACCCCTTTTCTCTAGCCATACCATCGTATAACTTGCCGGTGGACCCTAGGAATTGGCAATGGCCACCGGGACCTTCTAATAAAGATAGTGTCTCATTGTATCGATACAACACACGTTTGGGTTACCAGATTTCTTGCCTGAAGGTTGATGTCAATTGGAAGGTCACCAAAAGATGGATGTCGACGTGGTGGATACAAGACACTCACACGAGGCTCTCCCGAGCTCTGCCAGCGTATTGGAAACTGTTGATGGAACTGCATGTGGTCAAGCAAGCAAGTTTTTTGTGGTTGGTGGCGCATATGGCAGTGCCCACTGCTTTGTGGTGTGCTAAAAGAACATCAAAGGCGTCTCCCCTTTGTGCCCAATGCCCCGGGGTTCGGATTGAAGTTCTGCAACATTTCTGTCTTCATTGTGACCTCTCGAGACCTCTATGGGACTGGTGGCGCTCAGGAGTGGTCCCGTTGCCGCAGCCGGAGATACGCTGGAGTGACGATTTTATCCTTTTGGGGGCTGCATCTCCTAGGCAGCACTACAATACCCTTCTAACATATGCGGAGGAGAGTTTGCGTGGAGCCGTGCTGTGGACTCTGTGGACTCTCAGGAACTCGGTAGTGCATGGGGCGGAAAAGCTCACACCTCCAATGGTCTGTGCAGAACTTAAGTACTCAATTAAGCTGACGCTGTCCACGGACTGGTCACTTAAAGTGGTCAACAAAGGCTTCTCGGCGAAGGCTCTTAAAAGGTTCCACATACATTGGGCTCAGTTTATGGGTCTGGTTGCAATCTCTGCTGAGTCTGGCCGTGCCTCTGAGTTGAAATTTTCGACCTTTTTCCTATAGGTTTTCCTATGCTTTATTGTTCGCATGTGTTCCCCATGGCTGGGTCCAGCTCTTGTGTTTTTTTCCTTTGTGCATACCAGTGTGATGCGGTCCAGTTTTTGGGCTTAACCGGTGATGTCTCGCCTTCAAACAAAACCCCGAACTTCTTTTTTTGTAAGGGACGCCAGGCCCGGTTCCTGGCTCTGTAATATAAGGGATGCTCTGTAATATAAGGGATGCCGGACCCGGTTCCCAGCTGTTTGTTTGTTTGTTTGTTTGTTTGTTTTTTTTTTTTTTTTTTTTTTTTTGAACTTTACTGAATTGAAAGTAGAAAAACACATAAGTTTCATAGTGGCATCAGGAAAATTAATTTTTGAATTTTTAAAATTCAAAGACGAAGTAAAAAAAAAATAAAAAAGAAAGCACTATGTAGATCTCTACAACATCATATTTTTTGATTTTTTTTTTAGAATTTTTTGAGTCTAAAAAAATTCCTGAAAGTCGTGGCCCCGCAGCGGCGGCCGTAATCACGGCCCCCAATAATAACCCTGGCAGTGATTGTCAAAAAAAAAAAAAAAGAGAAGGAAAAAAACGAAATCCGGAAGGGATAATTTGCAAAATACATACGTTTCAGATATATACCATAATGCCCCTTTTTGGGCGGTTTTGCCACACAGATACAGAGAGAGAGGGGGGAGAGAGAGAGAGAGAGAGAGAGAGAGAGAGAGAGAGAGAGAGAGAGAGAGAGAGAGAGAGAGAGAGAGAGATGAAAGAGAGTATCTGTTTTGTTTCGTTTTCTTTGTCTTGGTCTGTGCAGCTCGCCTTTGAAAACAGGCAGCTGTGGGTCCACTACGGGATTATCGCGGGTGGTCTTGCGAGAATAACGTTGGAAATTATGAATCTGATCATTGTGACGATCACATATCCATTCGTAACACACACACACACACACACACACACACACACACACACACACACAGAGAGAGAGAGAGAGAGAGAGAGAGAGAGAGAGAGAGAGAGAGAGAGAGAGAGAGAGAGAGAGAGAGAGAAGGAGAGACACACAGAGATTGATCTACTTTCACTGGTGATTCAGGGAGCGATCTATAATTTGAACAGTAGTGGGGGTTCACAGAGGGGTATGTAATTTGAAGGGACGGGGACGAAATTGCCTATGTGCAAAAAAGTGAGAATGGAGCAGGATCACGAGTCAGAAACCTTGTGGGTTGGGGAGGACGGAATAATGTTAGGGGCTACCCCCTTTTATGTAGACATAGTAGGGAAGTTTTCCAAAATAGCCCTGAAAGGTGATGTATTTGCTAAAATACCCCTAAAAGATGTGGGTAGAGCAAATATGTGGGTGGAGGAGGCTGGAGATGGGTGCTTGCTTATGTTGGGTGTGATTTTTCTTTTTCTTATTCTTATTTTTGTTCTTATTCTTATTCTTATTTATTTTATTTATTTATTACTTTTTTTGAAATACAACACACCGCTTTTACTCGGGCGGGGGGGGAATGACTCCGGTTACTTGTCACTCGCACTCGCAATGGATTTTTTTTTTTTTTTTTTAATCTTTTTGAACCAATAGGAATTTTTTTGAAAGTTCTCACTGAATACGCATTGAACCCGTCGCAGGCACAGGCCGGCAGATCTCAGCGCATAGTCACACCAGGATAAGTTAACGTCCCCTCTGGACGCGATCACAATCAGATGCACCCAGGCTGAGGAGAAATTGCTGTCAGATACATTTAGAAAAAAATGCTAGTGTGAGTATGGCCCCAATAGGGGCCTCCAGGGGACCAGGCAGGCATACTCCTTGAAAGCCTACAAGCACACTGGCACACTGGCTCGTCGCCGTGGTCCCGGACTTTCCCTCCGGTATGCCTGACCTGTGATTTGTGGTGGGTTGACTTCCATGTTAGAACAGAACACCATAGGGCGGAAATGGACTGGTGGATGGACTTCGAGCTCAGATATCGCCTAATAAAAGAGATGACCTTTTTTTTTTTTTTTTTTTTTTTTTTTGAATAAAAAGCCCAGGTTGTTGTAGAGGCCAGGTTCCAGACGTACGGAGATAGCAGTCAGCAGCCAGCCATAGGGTGTCCTGACAATTGTGAGGCCATTTTGGAGGCTTTTTCTTTTTCTTTTTTTTTTTTTCTTTTTTTTTATTG